>JAYESA010000003.1:38077159-38677159 GCA_036927795.1 Iris macrosiphon
TGTTCTCGTGTATCTCGTATAATCATGTTGCCTGAGATTGGTTAAATCGTGTTGCCTGAGATTGGTTAAATCGTGTTGCCTGAGATTGGTTAACCCTGACTTGCATGTCGCGGACTAGTTCCACGGACGGTCACCGGGGCACTGGGCCGATCCGGTCCGGATGGAGCTCGTATGTAGTCTCGTGTGCAGGGAGGATAGCTTGCAACGCATCATGTTCGTGTGCCTCGTGTACACGCGTAGCATGCTATCCTTGTCCTCGACTACGTCCATAATGGCTTTGACAGCGACCGTGTTCATATAGATAAGTCATCCTCGCTTAGCGGCTATCCGCGTGCGAGTCACTGCATCGCATCAAGAATAACTAAACACCTGAACGATCATGTTAAAATGACCCTCCTGTTTGCATATGCTATGCCTCCTGAATGTTTATACATGCCCCTGCTTAAATTAATAATGTTTGCCTTGGACAGGGAAGGATAAATGGTAAGTTGGTAAGTCTCGCCGTGTTCCCTCAAATATCGCACGGCGCACTGCCCGACTCGTTAGGCTATTCAACGTTTGCCTGAAACTGATCCTAAGACAACTAGAAAGACAACTTAATAGTTGTGCACGGAACCTGTATTACGTGTTTGGATTTTGTCGAGCGGGCGAGTAGCTTCCCCACCAGTGCATTCAATGTACTGATAATCCACCAGTTTATATGCAGGGTGCGGGAGAACCTCGTTCGGTGCGGATGCCTCCAACGTGCGTGCTAAGGCCAGGAGTTCCCTTTGAAGCCTTGCAACGGTGCGTCCGGGACTGAAGCACATATACAAGACATAAGTTGTGAACATCGCCTGACCATCGCCTGTACAAATTATTCCACAGTTGTAGCCACTTGGCACGCTTTTACTGTTTCAGAGAGAGAGGCTTGAGCGACTTGTAATCTCGGCTATACGCCGCCTGTAACACTTGTTCATATCAATAAAGAGATTACTTTACTTGTTTCGATGCTTTCGCTATATTTGTCGACTCAGTGAACCTGTTACCGAATCGCTATGCGTTCCTAAACTCCGTTGCACTCGGACAATCTGTACGACTCTGTGGCTTAGAACTCTTGCCGCCAGCCAATGAACCATGGCCTTGCACGGGCGTGGATCACGCTCATGCGGCATCACGCCCGGATTGGTTAAGCGATCGTTCCGCGGGAGCGCTGGCGAGGGTGATTCCCGCCTAGCGGAAACGGCCGATTGCCTGCGGGAGATCGGGGCGTGACAATAGGGACTGAATTTAGGTGGAAATTTGGTGTGAAATGGTGAGGGAAAAAAGAAATTAGGAATGGGAAAAAAAATATAGATCTAAATGGAATGAACAAAATAAAATGAGAGACACTCTCTCTCCTCCTCTAATGGCTGGTCATAAACCCTCTCTCAAGCAATATAAAGTGTCCAAAACACCCTTTGGGGCCCCTCATAAAGAAATAATTAAGGAGAGAAGGTTCTAGTCTAATAGTTTCACTAATTAACTAGTATATACATATAGATCTATATATAAATATACATATACATATAGATCTATATATAACTATATACACTAGTATATACACACTTAGACACACACATAAATCCAAACTCAAATACACTAACATATACATATAAATATATATCACTTAATTATCATATATATATATATATATAATTACACATGTACGTATAGCAAGGAAGACAAAATATCAAACACGTAGAGTGTACCGCACCCATATCACACTTGCTCTATGATACGCGTGAGATACGGCTCCAACACACAATCAAACACATCTCGGAAGATACGAGCAAATTTAATACACTAAATATGAGCAATACGTATAGTAATTAGGTCCACTACGTGTCTGTGTCAAGAATTGATGTGCACAACTCCCTGTGTCGGAGGAAACCCCCAAAATCAATCTGTTTCGTCAAATTGACTAGATACGGCCTACACGTATCTAATTGTGGACATGACACTAGTGACAAACAAGCAATCATATGTCAATTTGATCTATTAGACCATATGACAAATACTACATGTGCCAATCTCGGAATTCCTCCAAAATTAGCCCCAAATTGCACATAACTTCCACCATAGGTCTCCTATGATCCTAAAATCAATTCCTATGGGTAGCCTATGCATGTGGGTTAGTTTCTCATAGTTAAATCTCAGATCTAGAACCTAATAAAAGGGAAAAAACTGAAATATACCTATTGGGAGATGGATTCCCAATGAAAAATCTCCAAAATTGGAAAGTAGGTCCTCCTTGTAGATCTTGGCCTCCTCCTTCTTGATTCTTGCTTTCTTCTTATAGATCATTGTTCTAGTGGCCTCTATTGAAGAATAGGGATTGAATTTAGGTAAAAATTTAGTGAGGAATGGTGAGGGAAAGAAGAAATTAGGAAAGGGAAAAATGTAGATCTAAATAGAATGAACAAAATAAAATGAGAGACACTCTCTCTCCTCACTCTCTCTCCTCACTCTCTCTCATCATCTAATAGATGGTCATAAATCCTCTCCCAAGAAATATAAATTATCCAAAACACCCCTAGGGGTCTCTCATGAAGAAATAATTATGGAGGGAAGGTTCTAGTCTAATGGTTTCACTAATTAATTCATCCTCCTAATGAATGGGTCTAAACTTGGGTCCAATCTAAACTAACATATAAATGTTGGGTTCATGCATCTAACTAAACTAATTTGGTCCACTACACAAGTCCAAAATAAATACTACATCTAATCAAATAATAAACAATACAACAAATAATTAATTACTCATGCACAATATTATATACAACACTCTTAAAATAAAATACCCGTATTAATTACCAAACTACCCTTAATTGAAAATATAAGGGTGACACCTAGCAAAAATGTGCCAGTCACACTCCTTGAGTCAATGGCATATTTTAGAGAGAAAAACTCAGTTGGCGCATTTTGTGCATATTTAATCAAGTTTCTACTAGAAAACTAAGGAAAAGTGCGCCATAGTCAGCCCGTGTATTTTCTTTACGTTGGGCAATATGGGATATTTTTCCATTGTTTACTCAATTGGTGCACTTTTATTATGCTTGTAGCTCGCGTACTTTCTTCCTTCTTCTTTCCATAGAGATGAAGCTTTGGTTCGTTTCTTGATTTCTGTGATATTGTTTTTTGTGCTCCTCGACTGACGAGTTTTTCGACTGTTGAGCTTGACCTCGGGTTATATCATGACCAGAATAAGTCAAATTAGTGACATCTAAACACGTTGCTAAATGGCCAAAAAATGTCGCTAAATAAATTTAGCGACGTTTCGATGAAGTCTCCTTTAAGCTAGTCGCTAACCAAAAAAATGTCGCAAAACGTCGCCATACCGACATTTTCTAGCGACGTAAATGCGTCGCTATATTAGCGACGTTTAGCGATGCAACGTTGCAAAATTAGCGACGTGTTGTTTGTCGCTATATGTCGCTAAGCTTTTCTTTTAGCAACGTTGTGCGACTAATTTAGCGACGTTATATTGACCTGGCAATACTGCCATGTCAACAAATTTATGACAGTCAGCGATGTATATAGCTACGTCTATAGCGACGTGGATAGCGACGTGTATAGCGACTTTTATAGCGATGTTTTTAGCGACGTATATAAATATCGCTAAACGTCACAAAACGTCGCTATAAACGTCGCTAAAGATACAGTAAAAAAATAAATAAATAAATATTGAATTATTTCCAAGCCATTCTTCCTGATGTTTATGAATTCACAATTTGTACAAATAGACCCGAAGCAACCCTCCATTTAATTTGCTAGGATCGTCGACCCTCTTCGGTTGAACACTCAATACCGATAAATTAACATATATATTTAATATGAATAATATAGTAAAATTTGAGAAAATAAAATATTGAGATTATAAACTGAGTCAGAAGAAAATCTTGTCATAAAGAATACAACAAATATCCACACAACTAAGTCTGAAAGCCTCATCGTAAAGAATACAAGAAATAAAGTCTGAAAGCCTCAAAAATAAAGAATATTCAAAAATGACCAAATATCATAGGTCTGAAACACAAACAATCAATAAACTATCCTAACTAGGACTACTGCGGTTCTGTAGAAGGATGACTACCAGCGCACATTAGGGATAAGAACAGATCATACTGCTCCCGTAAAATTGATACCGATGTCGATAGAGAAGGATGTGACGTCAGTGGAGCCTGTGTCGATGAAGGCGCACCAGGAGGACGTATCTGCTCCAACTCTGTTAGTCGATGGTTGTATTAATCCATGGTAGATAACAGTCTCGTACTACTATAAACCATTGAATCCCGCATCATCATCAACCTCTCGTCCATGGACAGCTGTGATGCTTGCAGCTCTGTCAGGCTACGCTCTGTCGATGCTCTAAGATCAGCTGTCATATCCCGGAGCTCCATGATGCTGCGCTCGAGTATATCAAATCGTGCGATGAGCGTCGTATCGTCCGTCTACGGTTGGGACAGGGGATACTCCTCTATCCTTCGCAGCAACTCATCACAAAGAGACGCAATCTAACGGTCAACGGTCTCCTGGACTCAAGCCGACGACTGCGAGGGCTATGGGGAATGCACACTTGCCGTGCAGGCCCTAGATGACTACGTCGCAACAAGGGCGCCATAGGATCCTGTACCATAGTACGTACCCCTCTAGAGACCACCAGCGGCGGTCACCCACAGCTCGTCCACCGACGGAGTTGGAGAGGGCTGCGAGGAAGTACCAGCCTCTCCCGCTATATGTGCATTAGCAGTCGTCCGCTCACGCAGCCTAAGATACTCGGCCTAGAAAAGTTTGGATACTCGATAATTGCCTAATTATATTAAAATTAACATAAAGTAAAGTAATACTTACATAGGTCTGCGAGGCCTTCTCATCAATGAGATTCTCGTCCTTTCGATGGGTGGACAGGAAGACGGTCACCATATTTGCATCCTCACCCCTCTGTACCTGTTAAAATATATTATTTAGTACTAAAATTAAATATTTTATCCTACTACCATTTTATCATACTTATATTAAAATAATATATCTAAAATAAAAAATATACCAAATGATGAAAATATTTTGTCATCGGAATCGAGCTACCATACCACTTTGCTACCTTCTGCCTAGCCGCCTTGGCCTTCTCAGACCATTCTTTGTACCTTGGATCGTCGAATCTAGCCCTCATCGCAGTCCACTTCTCAGGCGTGATCCAACCTTGGATCAGTTTTTTGCGCGATCACGAGCTTTTTGGTCATCCAGAGCATTACGGATTAGCTTGGCAGCAACGGTAGGAAATATCTGCTCGATCAACTCAGCCTGGTGCGGTAGATAAAAATACATTTGCTACAATAAGTAATTTAGTAAGTTATATAATATGCATAAATTAGATGATTGATATAATATACTTTTACCTTGAAGTGCGTAAATCAGAATGCCTTGCTCTCTTCCGGAGCATCAGAGTAGTTGATCCAAGTGCCACCATAGTTATACCTCAGAAAGTGGCCCAGGCGTCTTTGTACCGACGAGGGACGATATCTATACAGAGATAATTATTTTTGTCAAAAAAGTCAATATATGATGAATAAAGAAATACACGATATATATGATTTAAAACCATCTAATTTACTTACTTTGTACTGTCGGCCAAAATCTCCGTCCTAGTCTCGTCCGGAGGTGCGCATGGAGGATCTAGCTGATGCTGGGACGACGTCGGCTCAACCTCCACCATATGCTCATCTGTCTCTATGGTTCCGTCAGTAGGAGGAACGATGGACGAGGGAGTACTATCAGGCCTGGAACTACTCGTCCCAGGAGTGCAGCCACCTAACATCCTCGCAGTCGGAGATATGACTGGTCGATATACTGGAGTACTAGGCACAAAGGATCCAGAACCAACAGTAGGCAGTACCGGAGGAGCACTCTTTCTACCTCGGTACCTGCCGAACGCTCTGCGTTGTCCTGTCATACCTGATAACAACATCTGATGTATAAAGGAATACATAAATATATAGTACATTCTATAGTCAAAATGTTATGCATATCTCACAGCATTAATAGAATTGCACAGTAAATAACTAGTAGTGTCACAAATCTAATTGGATAGTACATTCTACAGTCAAAATATAATACATATCTTCGCTTATAATACATATCTTCATCAAAATAGTACTTTCTACAGTCAAAATATAGTACATTCTATAGGCAAAATATTTTATTTTCAATCATCTTCAAAAAGTTTATCTTGTTCGCCTTTCTCGTCCTCCTCTTCCTCTTCCTCTTCCTCTTCCTCCTCATCTTCACTTTCATCTACTTCGTCTTCGTCTTCCTCTTTAAATAATTCTATCTCTTCTACATTATTAGTCGTGTAATGAGTAACTTCTGTTGAGTCCACATCTACAATATTTGTTACAAGAGGTAGCTCGTCCTCCTGATAAGTTATTTCGTCAACGTCAAAGGTATTTCTAGCTTTAGTCTTGCATACTGCCTACCAATCCGACCTCGCTATCCTCCGTCTAGGATAAGTTATGAAGTACACGTGCTGAGCCTGACTTGATAGGACAATGGTTCGTAGTCTTGATATCTACGCTTGTAGTTTATATCCACAAGACCGTGCTTGTCAATTTTTCAACCTTGATCTTGAAACGGATTAAACCATTCACACTTGAATAGCACGATCTTAGCAGGTTCTGTGCCATAATTATATGTCAACTCCACAATCTCTCGTAAGATGCCAAAAAAATTATTGCTTTGATCGACGTCTTCGTAGTTCGAAGATTTGATACACAAATAACTATTTTTTGTGGATTCAAGATTCAGAAAGCTATCTCTGATCGGAGCATTTGTTGACTTGAACCTAAATCCATTCACACAGTAACTTGGCCATATTTTGACGGCAGTAATTTGTCCCTTGGCTAGAGTTCTAATAGATTCAGTCTCGGGTATTATTAGACGATCGACCTAAATACCAAAGTAGTGATAGTAAGTTATTTATTGTGCAAGTGCATACAGAAAAAGTAATTAACAAGCTTCTTACATATGCGCTCAACCACGAAGAAAAATGGTATCTAATTTCTTGTTCTACTTCTTCGTTTGTTAGGTAGGGTCTAACCGACCTCAGCTCATCATTATATGTGCTGAAAAACAATGAAGCAACCGCTGATTAGTAGAATAATAGTAGCTTATAGTATTACATTGATATGACGTAAACGTGGATGTATTAATTACTTACCCCTCTAGCTTCTCTACTTCATCCTCGTCACAATTTAGTAATATATACAACTGAGCAGCCCTTAGCTCATCGTCATTCAAATATCTCTTCTTTATTTTTCCCAAAGGCTTTTCGGACGCATTGATAACTTTTAGTATTGCATCATTAGATTCCTAATATCCGTCGTTGTTTCTCGAAGCTCTCATTTTATTAGTAGCAATATACGATTTGAAATACGTCGAGCAAAGGTATGTAATCTCCTCGAGAACATAAGCTTCACAAATAGAGCCCTCAACCCGTGCCTTATTTTTTACCTTTCTCTTTAGGTGATTCAGATGTCGCTCGAAGGGGTACATCCACCGATAACCGACAAGACCACAAGTACGTGTCTCATAGGAAAGATGAATTGACAAATGCTCCATAAAGTCAAAGAATCCAGGAGGAAACACCTTCTCGAGCTTGCACAGTATTACCGCAATGTCCTTCTCTTGCTTTTTTAGATGATCGACGGGCAACTTAGTAGAACAAAGATCTTTAAAGAATATGCTGAGCTCTGTCAATAGATCCCAAATGACCTGTGGTAAGAATTTCAGAAATGTAATTAGAATCAACCTCTCTATGAATACGTGACAACGTGGCTCTTCATACCCGCCAGTTTATTCTTCTTGAGGTCGACGCATCTTCTCAAATTTGGCACATACCCGTCTAGAAATTTTAGATCCTGAATCCACCTACAAAGTCTTCCTTTATCCTCCTTCTCCAGTGAGAAAATTAGCTTAGGCTGCTTTAACTTTTCATTCCCAGCCTCTATCAAATGCAACACAAGACTTCAACATATTTCTTCTAAGTCCAACCTGGCCTTCGGATTGTCTTTCGTATTCCTCTTTACCTCTATTATAATATTAATTATGTTATCAAAAATATTTTTCTCGATATGTATGACATCAAGGTTATGTCTGATCAGATTGGTGCTCCAATATGGCAGATCGTAGAATATACTCCTCTTCGTCCAATTATGGGTGCTCCCAAATCCATAAAACTTGTACCCCTTAGCAGGCTCTTCGATAGCATTTGGTAAATCTTTTACCTCTTCCCATATCGTGTATCCGGGCTATCGTGGTGGTGGATTATCCTTCTCCATAATGCCCGTACCAAAAGCATTCATGTTCCTCTATTACAGATGATCCTTCGGCAAAAATTGTCGATGACAATCGAAGAAGCACGGTTTGCCTTCGTATTTCAAATGGAAAGCCTTAGTGTGGTCCATGCAATACGGATATGAGAGATGACCATGAGTGCTCCATCCCGATAACATTCTATAGGACAGAAAGTCATTGATGGTCCACATAAGTGCTACCCTCATCTAAAAATTCTACTTTCTAGAAATATAGTACGTGTTGGCACCTACTTCCCACAACTGATTCAACTCATCTATCAATGGTTAAAATATACATCGATGTTCCTCTTCGGATTGTTCGGACCTGGGATAATAATGGTTAGGAACATATAGGAGTCTTCATGCACATCCAAGACGGTAGATTGTACGGAGTGACGATCACAGGCCAACATGAATACTGGAAGCCCGAAAGTCCGAATGGGATAAAACCGTCGGAGAAGAGCCCTAATCTGACATAACGCGAATCCGAAGAAAAATCTGGATACTCTCGATCAAAGTGCTTTCATACTTCTCCAACGGATGGATGATCCAATACTCCTTCAATCTATTTTTGTTGATGCCAAATAATATTTTCTGCAGTCTCCTTCACCATAAACAACCTCTACAACCGCGGCATCAAAGGAAAGTAGTGCATCAAATCCGTAGGCTTTTTTGCACTGACAGACTTTCCTCTTCCAGTGGCCTTGTAGCGATCAGCACCACAGAATCTGCACGCATCTTCATCATTGTCGTCTTTGTAGTACAACATGCACCCGTTATGGCATGCATCAATTTTCTCCTATCACATCCAGAGCGATCTCACCATCCTCTTAGATCGGTAAAAGTCTTTAGGCAACTTTGCACCCTATGGTAAGATCTCTATAATCAAATCCATTAGTCGGTTATAACATTCTTGCGACATGTTAAAATCAGAATTAATGCTCAATAATATTGTAACCACCTCCAATGCTGAATGATTATCACGTCCCACACCCGGATATTCGGGCATGAGTACATGGTTACGCCCAGCCTACGCCACAGCATCGACGGTAGAATATTGTCTTGGTCATTTCTAACTATCTAACATCTCAATAATATAATATGGTATATGTCAATCATCTCAACTCCAAATAGAGAAACAATATGGTATCTCACAAGTATAACTAATCTCAATCACAAAACAAACTAAGGAAGATAAAGCACGAATGGAATAGCGAAGGAAAGAATAAGATACAATCCACAATCTGAAAAAATATACAAACTATGAATCTCCATAAATATAGTCTAATACAAGCCAACACAAATAACTAGACCTCCTTGGCCTCTGCAACTAAGTCCTCTTGGTCTATAAGAGTATCCTCTAAAGGTATGTCATCCTGCATTCCGTAAAATGTGGGACACTGCTCTAAAAGCCAATCATTTGGAAAAATATCCAGTCAGGATTGGATCAAAGTACATACCTTTGAAAGGAGTTTCAATAACATAATCGAGCATATAAAACAGATAATAAAAATAATATACATGATCATAAAACATATGAATGAATGAACAATAGGTATACAGGTAATGTACAAGAATATAGAACAATAATATGAATATCAGCAATATGATGAAATAATTATAATCTAACTAATGTGCCTTAGAATACAAGTTCATTATGTGATGGTTTGGGTGAACATGATCAATAAGGTAAGACGATTACATGTATGGTATGTAATCAGAATGTACACGATGAACAATGCACATAATCAACTCCTACTCTCCCATCTCCAACTAATTCCAATAGATCCAATCACGATATGCTACGAATACGAATATGACCACTGAACACGAGCAGTGGATGTACACGAACATAATCACACTAAATATGAGTAGTGTGTGTACACGAATAGGCACACTGAACACAAGCAGTGTATGAACATGAAATATAAATCAATACCCAATGTATACGATAAAATATATGTACAGGAGTACCCGCTGAACACGGTAGGGGATAACATCTCCTGATGGGATCCATGTAATATAAGTCCGTAAAATTATTGTGTCAAAATTAAGTTTACAATTCTAGAACATGCATATATACATATTATGAATTGAAAACAATCAGAGAAATGTACTCGCCTGATGTCCTGAGCAAGGTGTGTCTCTCGATGCCCAAGTTGGTATCACCAGACCTATATATGGTATATTGCATCAATATAAGGTTCAGGAATAAAAATTAGTTAAATTGATGCAATTCTAGGTCATTAAGCCATTTCAAAGTCAAACCAATAATTTCTAGGTTGCAAGGGTCTAACACTAAGACACTAGGTCAATATACTATGAACTATGCTATGCTAGCTAATCAACGATACTATAAAACACACCAAAATGCTATATCCCAAGATATGCAAGTTTAATATAGGAAAATAGTAATTTGTATATATATACAAGTCAATAATTATAGTACTCAACAAATCAATGAAATATAGGATACCTTGGCCTTGCACCAATGCATATCACACTACCTATCTTGATACCCAACCCAATACTTTGGTATCGACCCATTACCTTGACATTACCTTGGTATCCCAAGGTAATTCAAAACCTATTGATATAGATAATATATAGTTAATATCTCATGTACTAACTATATTAATATATAACTACTAACATATATACCTACACTAATATACATATCTATCTAACTATATATAATACTTACTAGTACTGTAAACCCCCTGACCCAAAATTAGGCCTACTTGGCTTAGAGAGATTAGAGCTAATTAGAATCCAATTAGAAATAAGACACTATATTTTATTTTATTTTACGGTATCTATATCACATAGTGCACCTTACCGTTGCTTCGATAATTAGAGCACTACCCTAGCTTTTACCTTCCAAAAAATTTTACAACCTTGTCCTAGACGTGGTCGCCTACCATTTTGACCTTTGTGTAAATTAATTCTAAATAAATACGACTTTGTATCCTTGTGCGTTCCAATCGAAATTGAAGACACAATCTTGACCCGTTTCGTACAACCTTATTTATGATAATATTCTACTCTGAGCCCTCTATGTCTATGACACTTCTGCCCCCACCTAATTTTATTCTCTTGTACTCCTAATTAATTCAAGAACACTGTGCACATTAATTTTAATTAATTTAAATCCAATTTCCATCTTTGTACAATTTTCTAATTGTTGGGCACTTTTATGTAAAAATGCATTAAGGTGTCCACACCATTGGACAATACATGAAGAAACCCATCTTTTCCCTTCATACGAATTTTTCCATAATTTTCAGAATGTGCAATGCGCAACATCGCCCTCGTTTAATCCTAGAAATTTATTTTTGAATTAAACCCAAATCCTAGCCCATTGAAATACCTACATGACAACCCAAGCCCAATTCTAAGAGAATGTTGACCAAGTCAAACTATTCCTAGGTCAATCCAAACCCCATATGCATATAAATATTTCCTTTCTTTGCTTTTTCCTTTTTCTCTAAAACCAACCCAATTTCAGCCGACCCATCCCCAACCTACTGTTCATCTCCCCCTTCCTCGGCCAACCGACCGGACCCTTTGTCGGAGCTCCGCCCGCTACTGCCCCACGACGCCGGAGACCCAGCCCTCTGAACTACCTCGACCACACCTCCCTCTCATCTTCTCTCCTCCGCCTGAGGCAACTGTTCCCGCACTCGACCAGAGGCCCAACCCGACCGGCCTTCCTCCGCCGAAGCAGCCGGACACCACTGCCACCACCTCCGTGCAGCACAGCCACCACCAGCACGAGCCTCTCCTCCGGTACCCGACTGCACCCGTCCCCGTCTCCTCATAGACGAGAACCCGCTGGCTAGCCGGACTCGTTCCCGACCTCTGAACCTCCCTCTCGACCCTGCCGCACTCGACTGAACACCTCGCCTGGCGCCTCACTCCTCGCCGGACTCGACCACGATGCCACCCTGCTGCCATCTCCCTCCCCACCAGTCTCTGTCCACATTTTTCGACGTCGGACCACCCTCCTCCCCTTCAGTCATCACCATCATCATTATAACCACCACCACCATTGTCACTCCGGCCAACCACTGCTCCCAACACGACCACCACCAGTAACACGAGCTCCTTCTCCCTGTGTCCCTGTCCTCCTCCCTGTTCAACCTCCTTGGCCGGACCTCCTTTGGCCGAATTCTGGCGAGTATCATCCCATCCTCACCATCATCTATGATCATCATCACCACCATTACCATATCATCATCAACTTCACTATTAACCATCACCCACACCATCATCCTCGTCATCGCCTTCACAAAGATCTTCACCCTCATCTTCAACATAACCATCATCCATTGTCATCCTCACCTCATCATCATCATCTCACCCTAAGCATCTTAAACCCTAATCATCCATATCATCATCCTCGTAACCCCAATCATCGTTGTCATCGTCGTCAACCTCATCATCGTCACCGTCATTCCCGTACGCGTACCCCGAGGTTCGAACCTGTCCCTCTCCTTATTTTTATGTGTGCTTGTGTATATGCTATTGAGACATGAGTATTGCTTTATGACTGTTAGTTGATATCGGACCCTGAGTCGGTGAACCCAATGACTTGTACGCGTACACATACACGTATTAGAATTTAAGTGATATATATATACATATATAGATGGATGTAGTATATAAGTAATTATATGCTTATAAATATATATATTTATATTGTACGACCTTAGGATACTGTGGATTATCCCGTGTTTACCTTGACCATGTTGACCCTAAGAACATATTAGATGACCTCCTTGTGTACATTTACGTACTGGCCTAGACACATGTTATTTTGACTGTCTAATTTTGATACAACATTTAATATAGGACACCTGTGTAATTAGTCACACAATTGACCGTATTAGTTGACCAGTATTACCCCTAGTGTACCCTCTGAACCAGTGTCTTTATGGTCATGTGTGTGCTAGTGTAATGACTGATGTTGTATTGTATAATATTATGTGTATATAGGATATTGGATTTATCTGCACGATTTTCGGAGCAGGTTATTGGTACTTCGCAGCTTTCTTGCTAGGCAAGTATACCTTGCCTTGTTGTACTGTTTAAATTTCAGTTATTATTTTAGTTGCATGTTTATTGTTTTAAATTTTATAATTGTGCACGTCCGAGAGAGACTCGGGTGCAGTCAACGAAGGCGTTGACGTTAGGACTTATGTCTGACTTAGAGTCTAGTAGACCCACCTAAAGTTGTGGAGTTATCGGTATGACTCCCCAGGCCTTGACACATTTCTTACACGTATTGTAAGTCTCATGTAGGGCACGGACTTGCGTATGCGGTTGGCCACCTTTACATGTAGGTTGTGCGACGGTTAGGGTATAACTTTTAATAGTGATGCATGTTAGAAGACTTAGTAGTTATAGTAGTCGGAGCATAGACTATCGTGGTAAGATGATCCAATCCTTGTCCTTGTTTGGTTATAAGGTTGGGCTATTGTTCTAACGATAGACTATGAGCCAGAGTTACGATGCCTTGGCGTAGTAGCTAAAGTGTGTTGTGGATACAACATGCATAGATCATTGGGCGGGAAGGACGACTAGTAGGCGTATGGGACACCTACTTTCTTTATTCAGATTCCCCGTTCTACGGAGCGGTATGGACGTTATACTATACAGATTCCCCGTTCTACGGAGCGGTATGGACGTTATATTATTCAGATTCCCCGTTCTGTGGAGTGGTATGGATGTTATTATATTACATAGCGCCCTTGTTATGGGGGCATATGTGGCATATACTAGCCAGTTGTCATGATTGGTGAATTACGTCAGCATATGTCTAGCCTACACTTTTCCATATACTCAAAGTTGTCCTCAAATTGTATTCACTTAGATGGTTAGCACACCCCTCTATTTATTTAGTATTTATTTTATGGCATGATTATATGTATCTTGCTATATCCCTCTGAGGACCTGATCCCTTTCCAGGTGTAGATGTTCATGAGTATTCGCAGGAGCGCAGACCCGGACTGGCTACTTATATATTTCGAGGAGGTCTTCTCTTCGAGCCTCGTGATTGTTAGATGTTATACTTATATTGTATTTATCTTGTTTATTTTATATTCTAGTTTGGCAGTGAATTTGTTTCCATCCGACTGTCATCTTTAGATACTTTATATTGAGATCTAGTTTCATATATAGTGGTTATTTTTCTCTATTTGATTTATGTGGATGAGATTAGATTATACACTGTGACTTGTGATAGTTTTACCACTTGTGAATTATTATTCATTATACAGCGTACGCTTGTGTTATGATTTCATACATTGGAGTTGCCATATACATGTGGCTGGCATGCTTACATGTCCTAATTCTACGTATTTTGGGACTGGGGTGTGACATGTTTTTAGTGGTGGACTACGCAAGTCGAGAGCATATTGTCTCGGTTACGTTACTGTACCGAGCAAGCCTGCACCTAGGATTAGAGTATAGGATCTCATCCATAATTGACTCTGACTCATCTTCCTTCCAATCCATTCTATTTGAATGATCACATCCTACTTGATTCATGTACTTCCCAAATAGTTCCTTGAGTATAGCCTCTACTAGAATATAGGAATCCTTATTGTTAGGATGATAATTAGGATAATACACCTACTAAAAATACAAGTAGAGTATTGACACATCACTAAGTTTAGAATATCTAGTGAACACTAGCATTCCTTATCTATAGATTGGGTTACCATTATCCTTTGATATGTTTATGAATGACTTGAGAGTAGTATAAACACTACGAGGAGTAATTAGAAATTTTACCATAGTGTTTGACCCTAGTATTGAGGAACCAATAGAAATCCACGGTTGAAGATTAGGACTAAAACTTTTATAAGTGAAATAGTATTATAAAACTATAAATTTAGATTCTTGTCCAGATAATAGCAGAACAGTATATTAGGAAGCCTAGAGGAATAAATATAATACTTCCCTTGATCATACCTCGAACATATAGACTAGCATGCCACCTTCCCTTAAGAAACCATGATGTTATCTAGAGTCTTTCTATTTAGTTTTATGACTTGTTCCTCTGAACCCTAACGCTCGCTAGTTGTGCGATGACTAATTAGGTTCTTCTATTCTTCATCTTTCAATTTGTGCCACATAACTCTTATGATTGTAGGCCAAGTGATTTTATTTCATACAGCTTGCTAGTATTATAGTTGTTACTCTTGAATTTTGAATTATATGATTGGTAGTTAGAACTTGATAGTTGATTATTCCTTTAGATTATAATTTTATGGTTATCCTTTAGTTTTAAATCGCGTAACTTGTACCATACCTCGATACAAGTTATATCCTCTTTCCCCTTGAAGGCCAGCAATTTGTCCATTTATACTCTTGATACTTGTTCTATAAGCACTATGACTAAGACTTAAGATGACCATTACCTATATAATGCAATAGGATACCCTAATCAGTACCAAGATCTCGTATACCCTAACATTAGTTTTTACTTCATTTACAAGGACCAAGTAATTTTATAGAATCTCCTTTAAGGCAGCTGCAGTATTAGTTTATTATCTTAAGTTGGGTAGTATGCCTCACAATATAGTATCACATAGTCCTCGGGACCCATTAATGAAGTGTAAATGAATGATATTAACTGTAGACTTGCATAAGAAGATCATATTTATTTAGACGGTAGAACTTAGAGGCCCATACCCCTATTTGGTCGACTAGCGACTTAGATAAGAAGTTAGTATGACAACTGTAGAGATTTAAGAGTCTTATTTTTTTATTTTAATTTGTTTTTGTGAACTTGAATTATTTTGTACCTCTTTTCATCATAATCCAGCGTATTTATATTTTCTAAACTACCGTGACTTATGCCACTATTATAGCCTAGTTCTGCAAGCTTACCCTTCTATCGAGCTTGATCTTGATATATGTATTATTGGGCCAACACACCAATACATTTCAGAATCAGTGTATTAAGGTCTAGCTAACCTTAGTGCGCTTGGTTCGCTCTTTGCATGACTATTTTACGTGGATTGAGATATATAGTTGACTAGTAAACGAATGTACTTACCCTCTAGATGTGTCTGAGCATATCATATCAGTTACATAACTGTACTGTAAACCCCTAATTTTTTCAAAATTTTAAAAACTGGATTTTTCATAATTTTCTGGATTTTTCTGGGATTTTTCTATAATTTAAAAACAGTGTTTTAATTATTAAATGATTTTTAATTGATAATAATAATATTAAAATATTATGAAAATAATATTTTTTGGTGTAAAATGAAAGACTGGACTTAGGGCAATTTTTCTGGAATTTATTGGGCCCCGGACCTATTTTAAAACACCTAAAAAGTATTTATTTAATTAATTATTTATTTAATTATTGATTTATTAATTATTTATTATTATTAGTATTATTATTATTATTATTATTATTATTAATAAACCGGCCCGGCCCAAGCCCACTGAACCCAGCCCGCTCCCCTATCGGGTCGGGTCGGGTCCGCCCGACCGAACCCGACCCGAACCCGACCCGGCAGACCCGTTCGCCCAGCCCCCCATTGCCCGCGTTTTTTGCCGGACCCGCCGGCCGCGCCGCCCGCCGCTCCGCCCGCTGGCCACGTCCCCGCGAGCCCCGCCTCCCCCGCGGCCACGACTCCGCCCAGGCCGCCTCCCTCGGCCCCACGACCACCCGCCGCAGCCCTATAAAAGAAACCCTAAATCCCCCCCCTCCGGTCACCCGCTCCGTCCCCGCCTCCTCGCCGAACGCCGTCGCTCTCCGCCGCTGCCCAGCCACCCAGCCACCGCCCCCAGCGCCGTCCACCACCGCGGCCAGCCACCCTCTTCCTCCCCTCCTCTTCTTCTTCTCCGGTTGCCCTCCGTCGGCAGCAGCAGCGAGCAACAGCAGCGCCCAGCCGAGCCCAGCCACGCCGCCCCTCTCCTCCTCTTCCCCGTCGACGGCCACCCAGCCGCAGCACCAGCAGCAGCAGCTCCTCGAGCCGCCGTCGAAGCCGCTCGCCGCCGCCGCTCGCCGCGGCCGCCTCCGCCCCAGCGCCGCGCCGCCCTCCGCCGCAGCACCCCCGGCCCCCTCCGCCTCAGCCAGGCCGCCCAGCGCCGCCCCTCACCGGATCTTGAGCCAAACCCTAACCCTAACCCTAACCCTAATTCCCCCCCCCCCCCGCGTGTCGGACACAGGACACGTGTCCTGTGTCGTGTCGGACACGATCCTGACCCCGGTTTTTGGGTCCAGTTCAGGTACGTGTATCTTCTTGCTTGTAGCTCGGATTTCGATTCTGCAAATTGCGTTGCGAAGCCTGTATGACCCTCTCGATGCCCGGATAAACCGCTCGGGGCATCGCGTCCTTTGGTGATCGCACACCGCGATCCAAAAACAGGAAAAAACCAGACCCTATTTTACCCCGGAACCGACTATGCCCCGCCAAACGGGATGACTTGGTCGTGCGCGGTCTTCACAGATACGTGCGTATTGTCGATACGGACGTGTGGATCTTGCAGAAGTCAATTCGGGTGTGCGTGCACACCGGGGTCAACGCGTATCCGCGGACATCGCCCCGTATCCATACTTTTTGGAATGTGCCCTAACTTTGTGTACACACGTCGAATCGAGATGAAACTTACGCCATTGGACTCGTAGCAATACACTGGTCCTGTGGGTCAAGTTTGGTTCGATTCTGAGAACGTTGACGAAATCGCGTGTCGTGGGCCCCACTGGCCCCGCTCGACGGGCGATTTTGTGATCGGCTCATCGGAATCCAATTCTGGAAGTTCCGTTGGGTTCGTATCATCGTTCCTGACCTGTTGATACTAAGTTTGGTGAATTTGGAGACCTTTGACCCAGACGCATTTTGGTGCAAAGCGGGCCCGCATGTGGACCCCGTTTTGACCCGAAACTGTCGTTTCTGCCCTTGTCTCCAAATTGGACCCAAGGACAGGTGTTTCTAGCTAATTGATATTATCTGGATCTGATGGTGATGTTTGTTTCAGCAACCGGAGTACCGCCTGTAATTTTTGCCGAAGTCAGAATTGCAAACATAGCCGGAACCACAGGCAAGTGTACCTTACCAAAACTTGCAGCTTTGCTACTTATTTCCTGGACTTAGGTATACATCAGTGGGCAAGTAAAGCTTGACAATTCTCAGTAATTTCTGGTTATAGTATTTTACTTGATTTCTGTAGCTTCATATGTGAACTTGTTTAACTGCTCAACCCAGGACACCTGACACTATTCATGTTACGGAATTGTCGGAGATATACCTGGTGATTCCGTATAGGCTATATTTTTATGTCATTTCCAGTTTACATGCTTAGATTCTAGCCTGACTCATTGCATTAGTTCAATCTTGCGTGACTTGTACCTGATATTTTCTGGAACTGTGACGTGAGATTTCATGGGGTGGGGAGAGTGTTATCATATCAAGGCTGAATATATTATAATATAAATACTTTTATCTGGCGGTGCCTTAGACTCTGATACAGAGCTTTGGTTCCTTACTGGCTCTTCGAGAAAATACTACTATGGTTTCTTCAACACTGATCCTGTAGTAGTCAGCCTGAGTATGACTAAAACTCTCACTTGCATATCACTAGCTGGTTTACATATTTACCCTGCTGTTTATTTTATTGCTGTACTGCATATATTTTGGCTTATATTTTCTGTACCTTGTTATGTCCCCTGAGGACCTGGAATGGACTATGTCCCCAGGTGTAGCCGCAGAGAACTACCCCGAGGTGTACGGTACAGGAGCACTCCTTGGAGCAGAACCCGGAACCGAGGACGAGATAGTTGCAGAAGACTTCTCCTGAGCACCGGCTTCATATACACAGTATTTCCATTTCAGCATTTTATTTCCTGTCTTTCTTCTTAAATGTAACAGAATAATTCTCGGATTTGTTTCCCGAGATAACCTTATTTAATATTGCTTATTTATTTCCATTGCATTATTCTAGCAATTAATCTGTGGTTGTTCTGTGGATAAGATTAGAAATACCTGAGACTTGTAACCTATTACTGCTAGAATACAGCTTAAGCATGCCCTGATGGATCCATTAAATTGGGTTGTCTATCGGTGCGTGCTGCTGGCCATTGCCACGTGCTCAGTCCCTCGGCATTCTGGGACTGGGGCGTGACATGTACTGATACGAGCATGTGGATAGGAATTACCAAAATAGGATTTTAATCCACAACTGTCTTGACAAATCCTATTTGAATTCTTTAAACACCTTGATCCCCATACTTCTATTCCATTATCTCCCCCTTGAACTCTTTATTATTGTTTTCCGTCTTCCCTTATTTCGGAAAGACGAAATCTCGTGCTTAGTATAAGTTTGATATACAGAGAGTACTAGATATACCCCATAGGCCAATCACATTACTAGATAACTATCTTTTATAACTGATTGAGGGTATATCATATGTGATTCATTTGGTGTTAAAATTTTTGAGGATTGAGTAACATGATTAAGTAAATTTGAGGAATAAGTTTTCTTAAATGTAAGAGCCATATGTAACAGATGGATAAATTCTATGTTGGATAGAAGTTGCATTGTCATCTTAATAGAAATTTCTTTTAGATTATGATCGAGTAAAATTAGATTGAGAGGTTCAAGTCATTTTAATTTTGAGAATTTTAGAAGAATGATTAGAGGATGAGTATTTAATAAATTTTTTAAACCTTGATATGGCGAACCAAATATTTATACTTTGAGCACATGATTTAAATTTTGAGAATTTGAGGCTGAATCATCGATTTAAATCTTGTGGAAAATAAATAGAACTCTAAATATGAATATGGTCGGATTGAATTCCAAATTTGATGATCGAATTAAAAAAAAATTTGATTGTTGGATTACCTATTTGAAATATTGAGGATATAAATTGAAAGTAAAATTTGAAGAGTAGGAAATTCACAAGTTGAAAATAGAAATAATATTTGATTAGAATTATTTTCCAGAGGAGATTAAGATAGTTGGAAGTTGCAATATAAATTTTGATGTGGGATGTCATATAAATTTGAATTATATTTTGATGTTGATGATTTGAATGTGAGAAGAGATTACAATAGGTTGAATTTTGATTTGAACAGTGATTATCTTAATTTTGAAGTTATTGCGATGGATTGATTAGAATTTTAATTATCGCAAAGAGATTGCGATAGACTTGCCTTATGTACGCATGTGAAGGATTTAAACCAATTATGCCTTATTTTAATTTCGAGGACAAAATTATTTTAAGTTGGGTATATTGTAAACCCCCTCATCCAAAATTAGTCCTACTTGGCTTAGATAGAGAGACTAGGGCTAATTAGAATCCAATTAGAAATAAGACACGACATTTTATTTAATTTTACGGTATCTATATCACATAGTGCACCTTACCGTTGCTTCGATAATTAGAACACTACCCTAGCTTTTACCTTTCAACAAATTTCACAACCTTGTCCTAGACGTGGCTGCCAACCATTCTGACCTTTGTGTAACTTAATTCTAAATAAATATAATTTTGTACCCTTGTGCGTTCCAATCGAAATTGTAGACACAATCTTGACTCGTTTCGTACAACCTAATTTATGATAATATTCTACTCTGAGTCCTCTATGTCCATGACACTTGTACCCTACCTAATTTTATTCTCATGTACTCCTGATTAATTCAAGAACACCATGCACATTAATTTTAATTAATTTAAATCCAATTTTCATCTTTGTGCAATTTTTTAATTGTTGGACGCTTTTATGCAAAAATGCATTAAGGTGTCTACACCATTAGACAATATATAAAGAAACCCATCTTTCCCCTTCATACGAATTTTTCTATAATTTTTAGAATGTGCAATGCGCAACATCGCCCTTATTTAATCCTAGAAATTCATTTTTGAATTAAACCCAAATCCTAGCCCATTGAAATACCTACATGACAATCCAAGCCTAATTCTAAGAGAATGTTGACCAAGTCAAACTATTCCTAGGTCAACCCAAACCCCATGTGCATATAAATATTCCTTTTCTTTGCTTTTTCCTTTTTCTCTAAAACCAACCCTATTTCACCCGACCCCATCCCCAACCTACTGTTCATCCCCCCCATCCCCGGCCAACAGACCGGACCCCTCGCCGGAGCTCCGCCGGCCACTGCCCCACGACGCCGGAGACCCAGCCCTCTGAACCACCTCGACCACACCTCCCTCTCCTCTTCTCTCCTCCGCCTGAGACTGTTGTTCCCGCACTCGACCGGAGGCCCAACCCGATCGGCCTTCCTCCGCCGAAGCAGCCGGACACCACCGCCACCACCTCCATGCAACACAGCCACCACCAGCACGAGCCTCTCCTCCGGTCCCCGACTGCACCCGTCCCTGTCTCCTCGTCGACGAGAACCCGCCGGCTCGCCGGACTCATCCCCGACCTCTAAACCTCCCTCTCGACCCCGCCGCACTCGACTGAACACCTCGCCTAGCCACTCCCTCCTCGCCGGACTTGACCACGACGCCACCATGCTGCCATTTCCCTCCCCACTAGTCTCTGTCCACCTTCCTCGATGCCGGACCACCCTCCTCCCCTTCAGTCATCACCATCATCATCATAACCACCACCACCATTGTCACTCCGGCCAACCACTGCTCCCAGCATGACCACCACCAGTAACACGAGCTCCTCCTCCCTGTGTCCCTGTCCTCCTCCCTGTTTGACCTCCTTGACCTCCCTGGCCGAATTCCGGCGAGTATCAGCCCATCCTCACCATCATCCATGATCATCATCACCACCATTACCATATCATCATCAACTTCACTATTAACCATCACCCACATCATCATCATCATCCTCATCATCGCCTTCACCATGATCTTTACCCTCATCTTCATCATAACCATCATCCATTGTCATCCTCACCTCATCATCATTATCTCACACTAAGCACCTTAAACCCTAATCATCCACATCATCATCCTTGTAACCCCAATCATCATCGTCATCGTCATCAACCTCATCGTCGTCACCGTCATTCTCGTATGTGTACCCCGAGGTTCGAACCTGTCCCTCTCCTCCTTTTCATGTGTGCTTGTGTATATGCTATTCGGATATGAGTATTTCTTTATGACTGTTAGTTGATATCGGACCCTGAGTCGGTGAACCCAATGACTTATACACGTACACATACGCGTTTTAGAATTTAAGTGATATATATACGTATATAGATGGATATATTATATAAGTAATTATATGCTTATGAATATATATGTATTTATATTGTAAGACCTTAGGACACTGTGGATTATCCCGTGTTTACCTTGACCATGTTGACCCTAAGAACATGTTAGATGACCGCCTTGTGTACATTTATGTACTGGCCTAGACACATGTTATTTTGACTGTCTAATTTTGATACAACGTTTAATATAGGACACTCGCGTAATTAGTCGCATAATTGACCGTTTTAGTTGACCAGTGTTACCCCTAGTGTACCCTCTGAACCAGTGTCTTTATGGTCATATGTGTGCTAGTGTAATGACTGATGTTGTATTGTATTATATTATGTGTATATAGGATATTGGATTTATCTGTGTGACTTTTGGAGCAGGTTATTGGTACTTCACAGCTTTCTTGCTAGGCAAGTATACCTTGCCTTGTTGTACTGTTTAAATTCTAGTTATTATTTTATTTGCATGTTTATTGTTTTAGATTTTATAACTGTGCGCCTCCGAGAGAGACTTGGGTGCAGTCAAAGAAGGCGTTGACGTTAGGATTTGTTTCTGACTTAGAGTCTAGTAGACCCACCTAAAGTTGTGGAGTTATCGGTATGACTCCACAGGCCTTGACACATTTCTTACACGTGTCGTGAGTCTCATGTAGGGCATGGACTTGCGTATGCGATTGGCCACCTATACGTATAGGTTGTGCGACGGTTAGGATATAACTGCTAATAGTGATGCATGTTAGAAGACTTAGTAGTTATAGTAGTCGGAGCATAGACTATCGTGGTACGATGATCCAATCATTGTCCTTGTTTGGTTGTAAGGTTGGGCTATTGTTCTAACGATAGACTATGAGCCAGAGTTATGATGCCTCGGCGTAGTAGCTAAAGCGTGTTGTGGATACAACATGCATAGATTATTGGGCGGGGAGGATGACTAGTAGGCGTATGGGACACCCACTTCCTTTATTCAGATTCCTCGTTCTACGGAGCGGTATGAACGTTATACTATGCAGATTCCCTGTTCTACGAAGCGGTATGGACGTTATATTATTCAGATTCCCCGTTCTACGGAGCGGTATAGACGTTATACTATGCAGATTCCCCGTTCTACGGAGCGGTATGGAGTTATTATATTACATAGCGCCCTTGTTATGTGGGCATTGTGGCATATACTAGCCAGTTGTCACATTGGTGAATTACGTCACCATATGTCTAGCTTACACTTTCCCATACACTCAAAGTTGTCCTCAAATTGCATTCACTTAGATGGTTATCACACCCCTCTATTTATTTAGTATTTACTTTATGGCATGCTTCTATGTATCTTGTTATGTCCCTCTGAGGACTTGGTCCCTTTCTAGCTGTAGATGTTCATGAGTATTCGCAGGAGTGCAGACCCGAAATGGCTACTTATATATTTCGAGGAGGTCTTCTCTTCGAGCCTCGTGATTGTTCGATGTTGTATTTATATTGTATTTATCTTGTTTATTTTATATTCTAGTTCGGCAGTGGATTTGTTTCCATCCGACTGTCATCTTTAGATACTTTATATTGAGATCTAATTTCATAGATAGTGGTTATTTATCTCTATTTGATTTTGTAGATGAGATTAGATTATACACTGTGACTGGTGATAGTTTTACCACTTGTGAATTATTATTCATTATACAGCGTACGCTTATGTTATGGTTCCATATATTGGAGTTGCCATATACATGTGGCTGACATGCTTACGTGTCCTAATCCTACGTATTTTGGGACTGGGGCATAACAAGTACATATAGCTACATGCACATAAATTACATACATACACATATATATATATAAATATATATATATATATATATATATATATATATATATATATATATATATATACACTAAACATTATAACTATTAAAACTAATCGACTACTAACACACCTAAATAACTAACTACCTATTGACTGAAACCACCAACTAACCATACCTGACACTGTGTAGATACTGACTGATACACCCTAATGTTGCTGATAAGAAAACTGTACTATGTAGATATTACACAGTTGCTGATACCTGAGACTGCAGTGTTACTTCTTCAGGGCCCGAGCTCTTCTTTCCCTTGCTGTGCATTGCTGCACAGCAACTGCACCTTGAACTTGCTACTGTGCATGAGGGGTTGCACACATACTGATGGTTCACTGCACTCTCCTTGTTGAACTCTGAACTGTAGGGTCTCGAAAGGTTGGTGCATTATTGCACTCTCTTCAGTTGATGTGCACGACTGGTACTGATACCTCCTGTTGAATGCACTGCCCTCTCAAGGCTTTGCACTGGCTACTGAATGCTTTCTTGATGATGAAACTACAGCAACATGATGTTGCTTGTATTGATGCAGGATATGCTCTACATTGCTACTCCTAACTGCTCGATTCCTGTTTTTGCTCTTCTCTATTACAGGCTCTAATAGGGTTTCCCCCCCATCCATAGCAAGTTACCATAGCTGCTGCTTTTCCTAGTCTGATGCTCAAGCAACCCAAGGTTGCTGCCAATGCATATCTTAGTGCACACATTGCTGTGTGTAGTTGCACTGGTTGCTCGAGCTGCTCCTTCTCACACACATACACACAAACACACACGCATATATACATATCTCCAGCACATATACATTATACATGTATCTATATATCAATATCTACTCACCTATGCATATGTGAACATACACACACACACACACATACATACATATATATATATATATATATATATATATATATATATATATATATATATATATAAACACTAATTCATATATACATATAGATATAATTAGATACATATACATAAATACTTAGACACCTAGCTATATGTATACTCATCCATCAATAACATATAATACATACTCATATATATATATATATATATATATATATATATATATATATATATATATATATATATATAATCTAACATACATGTATATATACACTAGTACACATAGAATTGAGGGCAATAAAGCAAATAGGTGGAGTGCACCGCACCCGTATCACACTTATTCTATGATACTCTTGCGATACGGCTCCACCATACAACTAAACACATCTCGAAGGATACGAGCAAGTCTAGAATACTAATTATGCACTATACGAATAATAATAATAACAACTACGTGTCCGTGTCAATAATTGATATGCACAAATCCCTGTGTCGGAGAAAACCCCCAAACAACTCCTATCGTCAAATTGATGAGATACGGACTACACATACATAATTGTGGACACAACACTAGTCACAAACAAGCAATCATATATCATATTGATCTATTTGACCAATTGACAAGCACCACATGTGCCAATCTCGAAATTCTCCCAAAATTGACACAAAAATACACATAACATCCACCATAGATCTCCTATGAACCTAAAACCAATTCCTATGGGTAGCCTATGCATGTGGAGATGATTTCTCATGGTTAAATATCATATTTAGAACCTACTACAAGAGAGAAAACTAAAATATACCTATTGATAGATAGATTCCTAATAAAAATCCCTAAATATAGAAATATAGCTCCTCCTTGTAGATCTTGGCCTCCTCCTTGTAGATCCTTGCTTTCTTCTTGTAGATCCTTGTTGTAGTAGCCTCAATTGAGAAATAGGAAAGGAATTTATGGAGAAATCGGTGAGGAAATGATGAGGGAATAAAGGAAATTGGAAAGGGGAAAATATAGATCTAATTGGAATAAAAATTGAAATGAGAGACACTCTCTCTCCTCCCTCTAATGGTCGGCCTTATAACCCTTGATCAAGAAATTATGAAATATCCTAAATACCCCTTGGGGCCTCTCATGAAGAAATTTAATAAGAGGGAAGGTTATAGTCTAATGGTTTTACTAATTAATTCACCCTCTTATTCCATGGGCCTAATTAATAGGCTCAATCTAAACCAATATAAAATATTGGGTTCATGCATCTAATTAAATGGTTAGGTCCACTATACAAGTCCAAAATAATCTAGCATCTAACAATAAATAAAAAAATAATACAATAATTAATTAATTACACATGCACAATATTAAATAGAATAAATATTAAAATAAAATATACCCGTATCAATTACCAAACTACCCTTGATTGAAAATGTGAGGGTGACAATCCTACCCACCTTAGAAAAATTTTATCCTCAAAATTAAGGAAGAAACTAACTACCAAAAATAAATTTTATCCTCAAAATTAAGGAAGAAACTAACTACCAAAAATGAACAGATATGGATATCGCTCGCGCATCTCGGTGTCTCGCTCCCAGGTACTCTCTCCTGGCAAGTGATGCCTCCACGTAACGCACACCAAAGGAATCGTCTGGTTCCTCAATACCTTCTCTATCCGATCCAGAATCTCAACTGGCTACTATGGATAGCTAAGAGTAAGGCCCACCTCTATCTCCGAATGATCCAACACATGACTTGGATCTGCCACGTACTGTCTCAGCTGTGACACGTGAAACACGTTGTTCACTCTCTCTAATGCAGGTGGTAAGTCTAGTCTATATGCAACTGCATCGACCCTTTCAAGAATACTGAAAGGTCAGATGAATCGCGGACTAAGCTTTCTGTCTCAACCAAAATAAATTGTGCCACGTGTCGGAGAAATTCTCAAGAAAACTAGACCGCCAACCTAGCATGAAACACAACCTTAGCACTCTACCAATCTGGCGCACATACATCTCCGCGAGTCTCTCCGTAGATGTACCCACTTTGAATGGCAGAAAGTGGACTGATTTGGTCAATATGTCCACGATGACACAAATCGCATCTCTACCTCCTGTAGAACGCGGAAGTCCTGAAACAAAATTCATGGCCACATGCTCCCATTTTCATTCCGGAATGGGTAAAGGCTGAAGCAATCCACCTGACCTCTGTCTCTCCGCCTTTACCTGCTGGTAAACCAAGCATCTAGATATGAAGCTAGCTACCTCCCGCTTCATACCATACCACCATACATGCTCTCTCATGTCTCTATACATATTATTGGCACCTAGATGCATAGAGTATTAAGATTGATGCGCCTCCTGCAGAATCTCCTGACATAATGCTCCACTTGGTACACACAATCTAGTATTATGCCACAATGATCCATAATCTATGATACTAAAGTCTTCTGCCAACCCGATCTGGACCTGTGCTCTTATGCTCCTCAGAGACTCATCCGCGTACTGTCCGGCTCTGATCTGGTCCATCAGCTCTAACTGTACCTGAAGTCCCCACATCTGTACTGAGACTCCATAAACTAATACCTCAATGCCCAATCTATCAAGATCAGCCAATAAATATTTGTCCCTCGTCAAGCACATAGCCACGTGATACCTGCTCAAGGCATCCGCGACTACGTTGGCCTTCCAGGATGGTACTGCAAAAAAATATCGAAGTCTTTCATCAACTCCAACCATCGCCGATGCCTCACGTTGAGCTCTTTTTGTGTAAATATATACTTCAAGCTCTTGTGGTCTGTAAAGATCTCCACTCTCTCTCCATATAAGTAGTGTTTCCATAATTTAAGAGCAAAGATAACTGCTGCCAACTCCAAGTCATGTATAGGGGGTAGTTCTTCTCATGCAGGCGTAATTGTCTATAATCATAGGCAATCATCTTCCCATTCTGCTGCAACACACAACCCAAACCCATACCTGATGCATCACTGTATATGGAAAATCTTCCTGCTCCTGATGGCAATGTCAAGATTGGAGCTGTAGTCAAACTCTTCCTCAGCTCCTCAAATGTTGACTGACAATCCTCAGTCCAGACGAACTCCACGTTCTTCCTGGTTAGTCTAGTCATCAACTCTGCAAGTTTGGAAAAGTCTTGAACAAACCTCCGATGGTAGCCTGCCAATCTAAGGAAACTCCTGATCTCTTTTACTGAACTCCGGGTAGACCACGACTCAACTGCTGAAATCTTCTTTAGGTCCACAGAGATTTTATCTCTTGTAATTACATGTCCAAGGAATTCAACGTTATCAAGAAAGAACTCACACTTTGATAGCTTGCCATATAGCTTCTCCTTCCTGAGGGTCTCCAGAACTATCCTCAAGTACTGCTCATGCTCCTCTAGGGGCTTCGAATATATCAGAATATCATCAATGAAGACTACAACAAACTGAGCCAGGTACTGATGAAACGCCTTGTTCATCATGTTCATGAATACTGGCGGGGCATTGGTCAACCCAAATAGTATCACTAAGAACTGGAACTGCCCATACCGAGTCATTAAAGCTGTCTTCGGGATGTCTTCCTTCTTCACGTTCACCTGGTGGTACCCTGACCTCAAGTCTATCTTTGAGAATACCTTCGCTTCGCTCAACTGGTCAAACAAATCATCAATCCGCGGCAACGGGTATTTGTTCTTGATAATGAGATTGTTAAGTGTTGTCACGAACCGCACCCAAAAATTCGGGCATGAGTACATGGTTACGCCAAGACTACGCCGCAGAATCGGCGATAGAATATTGTCTGGGTCATTTCTAACTATCTAACATCTTAACAATATAATATGGTACCTGTCAATCATCTCAACTCCAAACGGAGGAATAATATGGTATCTCACAAGAATAACTATTCTCAATCATAAAACAAACTAAGAAAGATAAAGCACGAATGGAATAGCGAAGGAAAGAATAAGATACAATCCATAATCTAAAATAATAATACAAACTGTGAATCCACCAAAAGAATAGTTTAATACAATCTAATACAAATATAACTAGACCTCATCGGGCTCTGCAACTAAGTTCTCCGGGTCAATAGGAGTATCCTCTAATGGTACGCCATCCTGCGGCCCGTAGAATGTGGGACACTGCTCTAGAAGTCAGTCATATGAAAAAATATATCTAGTCAGGATTGGAGCAAAGTACATACCTCTGAAAGCAGTTTTAATAGCATAATCGAGCATATAAACAGATATAGAAATAAAATACAAGATCACTAAATATAAGAATGATGAACAATAAATATACAGGTAATGTACAAGAATATAGATCAATAATATGATAAAGAACTGAATCTAACTGATTAATGTGCCTCAGAATACAAGTTCATTATGTGATCAGGTTGGGTGAACATGATCAGGTAAGATGATTACAAGTGAGGTATTTAACCAGAATGTACACGATGTAACATTGGCTTTGATCACATAATCAACTCCTACTCTCCCACCCCCAACTAATATTGATGGATCCAATCACGATACGCTATGAACATAAAATATAACCACTGAACACGAGCAGTGGATGTACACGAATATCATAACCATCGAACATGAGCGGTGGGTGTACACGAATAAACACACTGAACACGAGCAGTGTGTGAACACAAAATATCATCAATACCTACTATACACGATGAGATACAATGTACACGATTACCCGTTGAATACGGTAGGGAATAACATCTCCTGACGGGATCCATATAGTACCAGTCCGTGAAATCACTATGTCGGGATCAATGTATACAATTTTAAAACATGCATATATACAATATTATGAATTAAAAACTATCAGAGAAATATACTCGCTTGACGTCCTGAGCAAGGTGTGTCTCTCGATACCAAAGCTGGTGTCACACAACCTATATGGTATGTTGCATCAATACAAGGTTCAAGAATGAAAATAAGTAAAGTTGATAGAATTCTAGGTCGATACGCCATTTCTAAGCCAAACCAACAAAATCTAAGTTGCAAGAGTCTAATGCTAAGTCACTAAGTCGAAACACTATAAACTATGTTATACAAATCAAGCTAAGATACTAAAAGGCATACAAAAGTCATATCCTAAGATACGCAAGTTCATTTATATAAAAATAGTGTTTTAGATATATATATAAGTCAAACATATAGTATCACTATATACTCATAGACACAAACATATACCCAAACACAATATACACATACACTATATATTACAAAGATAGCATATATATATATATATATATATATATATAAATACACATGCACGTATAGAAAAAAGAGCAAAACAACAAACACGTGGAGTACACCACACCCGTATCACACGTTCTCTATGATACGCTTGCGATACGGCTCCAACACACAACCAAACGTATCCCGGAGAACACGAACAAGTCTAATACACTAATTATGCACAATACGTATAGTAATTAGAGTATCTATGTATCCATGTCACAATATGATCGGAGAAAAACCCCCAAAATTAATCCGTTTTGTCAAATTAACGAGAAATAGCCTACACGTATCCAATTATGGAAATAATACTAGTCACAAACAAGTAATAAATTGTTATTTAGACCTATTAGACCCAATGACAAGCACTACATGTGCCAATCTCAGAATTCCTCCAAAATTGGCACCAAATTGGATATAACTTCCACTGTAGGTCTCCAATGAACCTAAAACCACTTCCTATGGGTAGCTTATGCATGTGGGTTAGTTTCTCATAGTTAAATCTCATATCTAGAGTCTATTAGAAAGTAAAAACTAAAATATACCTATTGGGAGATGGATTCCCAATAAAAAGTTTCAAATTGCCAAGTAGCTCCTCTCCTTGTAGATCTTGGCCTCCTCCTCCTTGCTCCTTGCTTCTTCCTTGTAGATCCTTGATGTAGAAGCCTTAATGATGAATTAGTGAAGGAATTTGGTAAAACAATAGGGGAGAATTGATGAGGGAATGGAGGAAATTTGGAAAAGGGAAAAATATAGATCTAGAATTTGAGAATTTTGTGAAGTGAATGATCACTCTCTCTCCTCCTTGTGGCCGGCCATGTAGCCCCCTCCCCAAGCAATGTAAAATGACACAAATACCCCTTGGGGCCTCTCATAAAAAATTAATTAGGGGGAGAAGGTTCTAGTCTAATAGTTTCTCTAATTAATCCAACCTCCTAATCCATGGACCTAATTCAATGGGCTCAATCTAAACTAATCTAAAATATTGGTTCATGCATTCTAATAAATAGGTTTAGTCCAATACACAAGTCTAAAATAAATCTATAACTAGCAACAATAATTAATAGAATAATTAAATAATCATGCACGGACAAATATTTAAATATAAATAATCCTAAAATTAAAATTATCCATATCAATTACTAAACTATCCTTAAATAAAAATGTGAGGGTGACAATCCTACCCACCTTAGAAAAATTTTTGTCCTTAAAATTAAGGAAGAAACTATCTATCAAAGCAAATAATACAATGCAAGAAAGAATTATACCTCACGGCTCGAACAGATATGGATATCACTCGCGCATCTCGGTCTCTCGCTCCCAGGTACTCTCTCCTGGCGAGTGATGCCTCTACGCGACGCACACCAAAAAAATCATCTGGTTCCTCAGCACCTTCTCTCTCTGATCCAGAATCTCCACTGGCTACTCTGGATAGCTAAGAGTAGGGCCCACCTCTATCTCCGAGTGATCCAATACATGACTGGGATCTTCCACGTACCGTCTCAACTGTGACACATAAAATATGTTGTGCACTCCCTCCAGTACAGGTGGTAAGTCTAGTCTATATGCAACTGTACCAACCCTCTCAAGAATATTGAAAGGTCCGATGAATCGCGAACTAAGCTTACAGCCTCCACCGAAACGGATCATGCCACGTGACGGAGAAATCCTCAAGAAAACCATACTACCAACCTAGCACGAAACACAACCTTAGCACTCTAACAAAACAAAAATCAAACACAAGCAAGACAAAACTAAAGCTATACCTCAAACTTCAAAGATCTCCGGTGGCTAACGGCCCAATGCAGCTGCCTGTCCTGCGCCACTCGAAGTCTATCCCTGATAAGCTTCACCTTCTCTATGCAACCACTACCATCTATGGTCCCAATAAAGCTCTGTCACCAATATCATCCTAGTACAACGGAGTACGATATTTTCTTCCATAAAATGCCTCGAATGGTGACATCTTGATGCTGGCTTGGTAGCTGTTGTTGTATGAAAACTCTACCAAGTAAAGGTGATCCTCCCAAGAACCTCCAAGATCCAAAACACATGTGCGTAGCATATCCTCGAGAGTCTGAATAGTCCTCTCCGACTGTCCGTCCGTCTGAGGATGATAAGCGGTACTGAACTTGAGCTGAGTGCCCAAGGTAGCCTGCAAACTCCTACAGAAATGGGACGTGAAGCGACTATCCTGATTCGAGGCTATGTTCACTGGAACACCGTACAATCTGACAATCTGGCGCACATACATCTCTGCAAGTCTCTCTGTAGATGTACCCACTTTAAATGGCTGAAAGATGGCTAATTTGGTCAACCTATCCATGATGACCCAAATCGCATATTTGCCTCCTGAAGAACACAGAGGCCCTGATACAAAATCTATAGTCACATATTCCCATTTTCACTCAGGAATGGGTAAAGGCTGAAGCAATCCACCTGGGCTCTGTCTCTCTGCCTTGACCTGCTGGCAAACTAAGCATCTGGAAACGAAGCTAGCTACCTCCCGCTTTATGCCATACCACCATACATACTCTCTCATGTCTCTATACATCTTATTGGCACCTAGATGCATAGAGTATTGAGAACGATGCATCTCCTGTAGAATCTTCTCGCACAATGCTCCTCTCGGTATATATAACCTGGTACCGTGTCGCAATGATCCATCATCTGCAACGATAAAGTCCTCTTCCAGCCCGATATGAACCTGTTCTATGATGCTCCTCAGAGACTCATCCTCATATTGTCCGGCTCTGACTCGGTCCATCAGCTCCGACTGAACCTGAAGTCCCCACATATGTGTTGTGACTCCCATAATCAATACCTCAATGCCCAAACTGTCAAGATCTGCCAATAAATGTCTGTCTCTAGTCAAGCACATAGCCACGGGATACCTACTGAAAGCATCCGAGACTACATTGGCCTTTTCTGGATGTACTACAAAGATATGTCGAAGTCTTTCATCAGCTCCAACCATTGTCGCTGCCTCATGTTAAGCTCTTTCTGTGTAAACATATACTTTAAGCTCTTATGGTCTTTGAAGATCTCTACTCTCTCTCCATATAAATAGTGTTTCCATAATTTGAGAACAAAGATAACCGCTGCCAACTCCAAATCATGGGTAGGGTAGTTCTTCTCATGCAGGCGTAATTGCTTGGAAGCGTAGGCAATCACCTTTCTGTCCTGCTATAACACACAACCTAAAAACCTTTCCTGATACATCACTTCCTGGTCATCCTAGTCATTGGCTCTGCAAGTCTGGAAAAGTCCTGAATAAACCTATGGTAGTAGCCTGCTAATCTAATGAAGCTACTAATCTCTGCTACTGAACTCGGGGTAGACCATGATTCAACTGCTGAGATCTTCTTCGGGTCCATCGAGATTCCTTCTCCTGTAATAACATGCCTAAGGAATTCAACCTTATTAAGGAAGAATTCGTACTTCGATAACTTGCCAGATAGCTTCTCCTTCCTAAGGGTCTCCAAAATAATCCTCAAGTGCTGCTTATGCTCCTCTGGGGTCGTCGAATATATCAGAATATCATCTATGAAGACTACATCAAACTGGTCCAGGTACTGACGAAATACCTTATTTATCAGGTTCATGAACATTATCGGGGCATTGGTCAACACAAATGGCATCAGCAAGAACTCGAACTGCCCATAACGAGTCCTGAAAGCTGTCTTCGGGATGTCTTCCCTCTTAACTTTCACTTGGTGGTACCCTGACCTCAAGTCTATCTTAGAGAATACCTTCGCACTACTCTACTAGTCAAACAAGTCATCAATCCGCGGTAACGGGTATTTGTTCTTGATAGTGAGGTTATTAAGTGCCCTATAGTCGATACACATATGTACCGACCCATCCTTCTTTGGTACAAAAAGTATTGGAGCACCACATGGTGATAAACTGGAACGGATAAAGCCCTTGTCTTGCAACTCATCCACCTGCTTCTTCAAGTCTGGCAGTTCGCTGTTGTTGACTCTATAGACGTGTTGAGAAATTGGCTCTATGCCTGGCACCAAATCTATAGAGAATTCTATATCTCTGTCCGCCGGCAACCCCGGCAACTCCTCTGGAAAGACATCCATGAAATCTGTAATCAACGGATGTGGCGGCTCCTGCTCTTCTACCAAAGCTCCACAAAAATTATCTTTGCTCTGCTCTGCTCCTCGGATGAACTCGAACTCCGGCTCTCCTGGCGTCTAAAATAAAACTTTGCCTCTACGATAATCGATAGTAGCGTGATGTCTACTCAACCAATCTATTTTGAGTAATATATCGTAACTCAGAATTGGCATTACGAGTAAACATACTCTCTGGTTCTTGCAAATATCACTGACCAAGATAATGCCACCCACAGTCGTGATTTTGCAAGTCCTCGCCAACGGTTCAGACTCAAGACGATGCCTAAAAGCAAAAGATACAGATACAATGCTATGAGAAGCACCAGAATCAAACAAAACATGAGCTGAAAATGAATTAAGATAAACTGAACCAGAGATGACATCGCCAACCGGCTCCTCCTCCTCGACAGTCAAGACAAAAGCTTGCTCCTGTCGCTGTACTCCTCTTTGCTGCTGATGCTAGGCAAACTGCTGCTGCTGCGGTAGAATAGATCCTCTCTGTTGTTGTCCCACTGGTGGTCTAGCGGGTGCCATCTGTGCCTGTCCTCCACACTGAACAAGACGAGCTGGGACTTTGGGACGAACCTACAATTGATGATCTCCCGATCCATAGAATAAGCATTGGTCTAGCCTCATCCGGCATGCGTCCCATCCGTATCCTTGCTTTTTACAAAAAGTACAAGGAACTGTTGCCCTCTAGATCTGATGCATCTAGTGAGCCGATGCTCTAACTGGCCCATGATACTGCTGCCTCTGGTGTTGGTAAGGTCTCTGGTGCTGCTGCTGGAAGAGAGGCCTCTTCGTTGGACCCATGTTATTACTGGATCCTTCGGTGTCCCTCAGCCTCTTAGAGCCAAGATCTAAGTCATCCTCTGCTCTATGTGTCTGTCTGAGTATCTCCTCGAAGTTGGCGGTAGGATCTCCATTTAGGTGGGGTTTGACCTCCTGGTTCAGGCCTTTCCTGAACTTTCTTGCTCTGCCTCTAGGGTTCTGACCCTCTACGAAGCAACCTAGACGACAATACTCCACCGCATACTCGTCCACCGACATACCTCCCTGGAAGAGGTATTGGAACTGACTCTCCAAAGATGTAAGAGCCACATCTGGGAAAAACTTTTCCTTGAAAAACTCTTTGAAGGCTTCCTAAAAGATTCCTGGTACTGCAATCCTCGAGTATGTCCGAAACTATGTCAAAGCAATGTTGAACATCATACACCCCGCTGCCTCTATCTGTAGCATCTCTGGAATCTGCGCCAGTCGCAGGTTCCGCTCGATGTCCTCGATCCACTCGTCTACATAGATAATCTCCTCTGTGCCCCTGAAGTCCTTCGTGCCCATCCTCTTGAAGTCGATGATGGTACCCGACCTCAGCTGATGTGAAATAAACTGAGCTGGTATCGTCTGTGACAGGGATGTAGTAGCTCTCTCCACTATTTTAAGTACGATCTGGTGAGCGTTCTCCATGCTCTGTCGCAGGACCTATGACTGTCGTTGTTGCGCCTCCATCATCTGATGGAAGAGCGTAAACATCTGCGTCTGATCAACTACTGGTGGTGGACATGGAAAATCCTCGAAAACTGTTTGTCCTCTCCTCTATAACGGAGGTGGAGCACCTCCAAAAGCTGCTGTCAATACGCCCACCTGGAAGGGTGAAGCTAACTTCCTGAATGTAGATACTAGACCATCATCTGAGGGTGTTACCCTCATGGGTGATGAAGTGACTGATCGTGCTATCGTGGCACCTGAGCGCTGGAAACGCGTCTTCGACGGTGTCCTGAAGATAGATTAAAATAAGGAATTAATATTGAATATGATACGATATCATTAAAGAAGGATAGAATTTTATGCAAAGAAAAGCAAATATTCAGTAGATAAGGATTTAAAAAACAGATTTTAGAATGTTTCCTAGGTGTGATTGAGTAAACTCTCAGCCTAAATCATATTTCCTAAAGCAGGCTCGTAGCAGTACTCTAGACGAGCACAACTACGAAATCTATCTAGAGTCGCAAGTAGTACGATATCATAGGATAGATGAGACCTACGTGGGCCACCAATAAAAATGTGCCATTACCCGCACCCGGAAATTCGGGCACGAGTACGTGGTTACGCCCAACCTACGCCGTAGAATCGACGGTAGAACGATGTCTGGGTTATTTCTAACTATCTAACATCTCAACAATATAATATGGTACATTTCAATCATCTTAACTCCAAATGGAGGAAAAATATGGTATCTCACAAGAATAACTAATCTCAATCACAAAACAAACTAAGGAAGATAAAGCACGAATGGAATAGCGAATGAAAGAATAAGATACAATCCACAATCTAAAATAATAATACAAATGTGAATCAACCAAAAGAATAGTCTAATACAATCTAATACAAATATAACTAGACCTCCTCGGACTCTGCAACTAAGTCCTCCGGGTCAATAGGAGTATCCCCTAAAGGTACGTCGTTCTGCGGCCCGTAGAATATAGGACACTGCTCTAGAAGTCAGTCATTTGAAAAAATATATCCAGTCAGGATTGGAGCGAAGTACATACCTTTGAAAGTAGTTTCAATAGCATAATCGAGCATATAAACAGATATAGAAATAAAATACAAAATCACTAAATATATGAATGATGAACAATAGATATACAGGTAATGTACAAGAATATAGATCAACAATATGAATATCAACAATATGATGAATAACTGAATCTAACTAACTAATTTTCCTCAGAATACAAGTTCATTATGTGATCGGTTTGGGTGAACATGATCAGGTAAGATGATTACAAGTGAGGTATGTAACCAGAATGTACATGATGTAACTATGGCTTTGATCACATAATCAACTCCTACTCTCCCACCCCCAACTAATACCGATGGATCCTATCACGATAGGCTACGAACATAAAATATAACCACTGAACACGAGCAGTGGTTGAATATCATAACCATCGAATACAAGCGGTGGGTGTACATGAATAAGCACACTGAACACGAGCAGTGTGTGAACATGAAATATAATCAATACCCAATATACACGATGAGATACAATATACACGAGTACCCACTGAACATGGTAGTGGATAACATCTCCTGGCGGGATCCATATAGTACCAGTCCGTAAAATTATTGTGTCAGGATCAATGTATACAATTCTATAACATGCAAATATACAATATTATGAATTAAAAACTATCAGAGAAATATACTTGCTTGACGTCCTAAGCAAGGTGTATCTCTCAATGCCCAAGCTGGTGTCACATAACCTATATATGGTATGTTGTATCAATACAAGGTTCAAGAATAAAAATAAGTGAAGTTGATGCAATTCTAGGTCGATACACCATTTCTAAGCCAAACCAATAAAATCTAGGTTGTAAGAGTTTAATGCTAAGTCACTAAGTCAAAACACTATAAAACTATGCTATACAAACCAAGCTAAGATACTAAAAGGCATACTAAAAGTCGTATCCTAAGATACGCAAGTTTATTTATATGAAAATAGTGTTTTAGATATATATACAAGTCAAACATATAGTATCATAACAAATCAAAGCAAAAATAGGATACCTTGGCCTTGCACCAAAGCGTATCGCACCTATCTCGATATAATTACTCAATACCTTGGGTATCGACCCAAAACCTTGGTGATACCTTGGTATCCCAAGGCAACTCCACACTAACATTACTAATACAGATATATAATCCATCTAATACTAACTATATAACTAACACTATAATATATCTAACTGCTACAAAATAACAACTAATACAATATACACATATATGTGTACATATAGCTAACTATATATAAATAATGTATTACAATACCTTAATTAACTAATCCTACTGATAATTGGCTACTGAAACCTAAACTTAACTCAAACACTTAACTAATCACCCACAACCCAACTAACAACTATCAGCTAACTGATACTTGGAACTTAAACTACCCAAAGTTAACTAAATACTAAGAAATTAACTAACAACAAACTAGTGAACCACCATGTATTACTGATACTGTGTTGTGCATCCTCCCTGTTGTGCACTCTTCTAGTTGAACTGTTCACATACCCTTGTTGATGGTTCACTGCCTTGAACTTGCTGAAGGCTCCCTGATGTAGACACCTAAGCATTGCTGCCAATAATGAAGCTTCCTGCATTGTCCCACTTGCTGTGCTAGCAGTGCTTGAAGCTGCACAGCATGCACAGGCTTGATTGGCTGAATGCCACTGCTTTTGCATTGATGTGGCTGCTGCAAAGCTCGAGGATGCATCTTCCTTTTTGATCTCTGCCTTGGTTGTTGATGTGCTGAAGCCTGCTGCTGCTCCCTGCTGAAAGGATGCACACTGAACTGCAATTTTTGTGCACAAGCTGCTGTGCATTAAATGCACAGTGCAGCACTGTGCAGTGCATCTAGCTGCAACTGCTCCTACCTAAGAGTTGCTGCCATTGCTGGATTGCTGAACCTGCTATGTAGTTGTTGTGCATAAGCCCTCTCACTCACTGACACACACTCACACACACAACATGACACCACACACATAGATATACATATATACTCTCATATATATATGCATCAACCTATATACATACACTCCCATCTATATATATATATATATATATATATATATATATATATATACAATTACATATACACATAAATATATATAATCATACATATAGGTATATAGATGCATATATACACAATCACAACACATATAGATATATACATATAGATAACTAGCTATCTATATACATAGGTACATATACCACCCCTCATACACCTCACTCTAAATACATAACACCACCATATATATATATATATATATATATATATATATATATATATATATATATATATATATATATATATATAAAATACATATATATACACATATAGATATACATTTATAAATATATATATATATATATATATATATATATATATATATATATATATATATATATATATATACTCATAGATACACACACATATACCCAGACACAATATACACTATTATATACACTATATATTACACATATAGCATATATATATATATATATATATATATATATATATATATATATATATATATATATATATATATATATATATATATATATATATATAGGAACAAGAGCAAAACAACAAACACGTGGAGTGCACCGCACCCGTATCACACTTTCTCTATGATATGCTTACGATACGGCTCCAACACAAAACCAAATGTATCCCGGAGGACACAAGCAAGTCTAATAGACTAATTATGCACAATACATATTGTAATTAGAATATATATATATATATATATATATATATATATATATATATATATATATATATATATATATATATATATATATATATGTGTGTGTGTGTGTGTGTGTGTGTGTGTGTGTGTGTGAGTGTGTGTGTGTGTGTGTGTCTGTGTCACAATATGATATGCACAAGGCCCCGTGTCGGAGGAAAACCCCCAAAATCAATCTGTTTAGTCAAATTGACGAGATACGGCCTACACGTATCCAATTGTGGACACGACACTAGTCACAAACAAGCAATCAAATATTATTTAGATCTATTAAATAGACCCAATGACAAGCACTACATGTGCCAATCTCGGAATTCTCCCAAAACTAGTACCAAATTGGACATAACTTCCACCGTAGGTCTCCGATGAACCTAAAACCACTTTATATGGGTAGCCTATGCATGTGGGTTAGTTTCTCATGGTAAAATCTCAGATCTAGAGTCTATTAGAAAGGGAAAACTAAAATGTATCTATTGGGAGATGGATTCCAAATAAAAAGTCCCTAATTGCCAAGTAGCTCCTCTCCTTGTAGATCTTGGCCTCCTCCTCCTTGCTCCTTGCTTCCTTCTTGTAGATCCTTAATATAGAAGCCTCAATAAAGAATTAGAGAAGGAATTTGGTAAAGAATTTGTGGCAAATTGATGACGAAATTGACAAAATTTGGAAGAGGGAAAATATAGATATAGAATTTAGGAATTTGGTGAAGTGAATGATCATTCTCTCTTGAAGAGTCTGAACCTTCTAGTGAGACTAATGAGTTGGCTTCTATCAAGTTACAATTACACAAAGCATCACGCACTCTTGAAGAGAAAGACAAAATCATAGCTCAGCTGCAAGAAGATTTTTAAATTGAGAAAAATAAGAGTATCAATGCGCTGATTAGGAATGATGCTCTAACAGCTGATTATAATAGACTGTATGACACTTCTAAAAAAAGTTGGAAATTAGGTTAAGAAAACAGCCGATGATGACTATTTCCTCTCCTAACATGTGTCGCTTACCCAAAAGGAACATTGTTCAACAAAAGACTATCAAACATATGCTCAAGAGGACAAATCCTCAAAGACATGCCTTCTACTACAAGTATCCTACTAAAACCCCTAGACCTACCAAACAAGCACAAAATACTGCACCTAACACTAAGCATGCTAGATGTCATTATTATCACACTATTGGTCATATTGCTCCTGCGTGTAGAGTTAAGAAATTAGTTGCTTTGAATATTTGTGCATGGATACCTAAAACTAACTTTTCAGGACCCAACAAGAAATGGGTACCAAAAGTTTTATCTACAAATTATTTTATAGATAGAGCATCATACCCACTCTAGAAACAAATAGATCCTCGACAGTGGTTGCTCACGACACATGACCGACGATGCATCTTTGATTGCAAAACTGTCGAAGAAAAAAGGACACGTCTCCTTCGGTAACAATCTGAAAGGTTATATAATAGGTATCAGTAACATTGGTAAGGCTCCCTATCTGGTGATTAAAGATTTTTGTCTGGTAACCAAGTTAAAGCATAACCTACTCAGCATAAGTCATTTTGCTGACCATGGTTATAGTATTAACTTTGTTAAAGACAAATATACTATAGTTGATAGCTCAACTGGCAATACTTTTTTTGAAGGAAATAGGGAAGATAATATCTATGCTTTCTATCTTTTGGAAGATACTAATACTACAGATACCTATACACCAAAAATGATGAGAATAAACTATGGCATATGAGGCTAGGACATGCAAACATGGATACAATATTGAGATTATCCACAAAGAAATTGGTACGAGGCTTAGCGGAGATCATCTTCAAGAATGATATGGTATGTAGCAACTGTGAGAAAAATAAAGCTACCAGATCCACCTTTAAGTCGATCAATGCTGTAAGCACTACTCGACCCCTACAGTTATTACATATGGACTTATTTGGACCCAGTAGAGTTGCTAGTCTAAATGGTAAGTTGTATGCATTTGTAATTGTAGATGATTACTCTAGATACACGTGGATATATTTCCTTGCTTATAAGAATGATACACTTTCAGAACTTGTCACATTTTGTAAAGGTACAAATTAAGAAAGGATTTATGATCACTGGCATTAGAAGTGATCATGGTGGCGAATTTGAAAATGCGGACTTTGAATAATTTTGTAACACACACGGTTATTTGCAAGAATTTTTTTGTCCTAGAACTCCGCAACAGAATGGCATTATAGAACGTAAGAATATAACTCTTAGTGAAATGGCTAGAGTAATGTTAAACCAATTCAGCCTACCTAAGTATTTCTGGGCAGAAGCTGTCAATACAGCGTGCTAAGTTTTGAATAGAGTTTTATTCGACCTAAATCGAAAAAAAACTTCCTATGAATTATGGTTTGATAGAACTCCCTCTGTTTCCAACTTTAGGATCTTTGGATGCAAATATTTTATTGTCAATACCAAAGATAACTTAAGCAAATTGGGCAAAAAAACCGATGAAGGTATTTTTCTAGGTTATGCGGCCAAGAGCAAAGGATAACGATTCTTCAACAATAAGTCAATGATGATCGAAGAATCAATCAACGTTACCTTCAATGAGATGAACAATGAAACGAACAATGATAGTGACGAGAAAGATATCGGTACATCAAGCAAAGCATCAACCAAAACGGAACCCAGTACCAGCTACTTGGAAAATTTGCCAAAGAGGATAAAATTCATGGCCGATCACCCCAAGGACTTAGTAATAAGTGAGATCACAAAAGGTGTAAGTACTTGTTTATCTAATAGTCATATTGTATCTAGTGTGGCTTTTGTTTCACAGCTTGAGCCTAAATATATTGAAGAAGCATGTAATAATAATTACTGGATAAAAGCCATGCAAGAGGAATTAAACCAATTCTAATAGAATCACTTTAGGAAGTTGTTCCCAAGCCTAATGATCATCTGGTCATTGGCACCCATTGGGTATTCCGAAATAAATTAAATAAGAATAGTTTAGTTACACGTAACAAGGCTAGACTCGTAGCTCAAGGATACAACCAAGAGGAAGGTATCGACTACGATAAAACTTATGCCCCAGTTGCGCGTTTAGAATCCATTCACATGATATGTGCATTTGCATGTTTTCATAATTTTAAACTATTTCAAATGGATGTCAAAAGTGCATTTTTAAATGGTTTCATTAAAGAGAAAGTTTTTGTAGCTCAACCACCTAGATTCAAGGATTTCAAAAACCTTAATCATGTTTTTAAGTTGAAAAAATCCTTATATGGACTGAAACAAGACCATCGCGCTTGGTGTGACCGCCTAAGCTCTTTTCTACTTGAAAAAAGTTTTTCTTAAGGAAAGGTTGATACAACACTGTTTACAAAATCTTTCAATAATAATCTTCTGCTAGTTCCAATCTATGTTGATGATATTATTTTTGTTTCAACTGATGAATCTTTTTGTCAAAAATTTTCTGAGTGTATACAGAGTGAGTTTGAGATGAGCATGACGGGAGAGCTGAAGTTCTTTCTTGGACTGTAAATCAAACGAACTCAAAATGGGACATCCATCAACCAAGCCAAGTATACAAAAGACCTCTTAAAGAAGTTTGATCTGGAATCTGCCAAGCCCCTTGGTACTCCATTGGCAACTTTAACAAATCTTGACATAGATGAATAAGAAAAATTGGTCGACATACGTAAGTATCAAGGTATGATTGGTAGTCTACTTTATTTAACTGCTAGTCATCCTGAAATCATGTATAGTGTTTGCTTGTGTGCACGATTTAAAGTTAACCCTAAGGAATCACATTTGTGCGCCGTTAAGCGTATCTTTCGATACCTTAAGAGCACTTCTTCTGTCGGCTTATGGTATCCCAAAACCACGTCCCTTGACTTGGTCGGTTATTTGGATGTTGATTTTGCTGGATACAAAGTTGATAGAAAAAGTAATAGTGGTAAATATTATTTCCTAGGAAAAGCTTTAATCTATTAGTTTAGCAAGAAACAAAATTATGTCGCATTATTAACTACTGAGGCTTAATATATCACCGCAAGACGTTGTTGTGCACAAATTTTATGGATGAAGCAAACTTTAGAAGACTATGACTTGTAATATTCGCATATTCCCATTTACTGTGACAATACTAGCACTATTAATTTGGCTAAGTATTCTGTATGTCACCACGCACTAAGCACATTGAGATTCAACATCATTTTCTTAGAGATCATCAACAAAATGGAGACAATAATTTAGAATATATAGAAACAAAAAATAACTGGCTGATATCTTTACTAAATCTTTAGCTGAAGATAGATTCAACATCGTACGTCGAGAATTAGGAATTTTAGATATCAATAATATTAATTAAATCTTATTGAATTACTTCTAGTATACAAAAGTTGTTTTGGAGACTAACTTATAAAGGATCTGTCACTCACCACGGCTAAAGAGAAACAGAACTTAAGTGTCCCTCGGTAGACCTTTGCTAGCTGGAACAGTATCCCTACAGCTAATCTGAGACAATCGTAGTATACGAAAAGTAATTCTTAAAATAATTTTAATTATATTTATTGAAATTTAAAATTAATAATTTTTTTTGAATGAAAAAGTTGAATGGAATGATAAATTTAAAAGTGTATTTCTTTTTGAATTTTATTGCAAAATGACCAAAATGAGTTCTAAGCAAACTCGGCCCGAATTTGGCCAGTGTTCGGCCCGAACTATACTAGGTCTAAATGCAGCAGAATTCGTACGGGGCCCACTTTTTTATTTTTCATACCATACCATCATCTTCCTTCTCCAATTCGAGCAACAGCAGCCGAGAACCCCAATTACCCTATTTTTTGTTAGAATTTTATCCCTCTAATTCCCTTGATATTTCTTGCTCAAACTTCGGATTCCGGCTCTCTAGATCCTCCTCTACTTCATACTTCATTTCTCGAAGGTATAACTCTATTTTATCTTCTGTCTCTTTTATTATTTTGTAGAAATTTTTATATTTCCATGAAATTCAATGGCACCTATGTTTGATAATCCTTTCAAGAGAAAGAAGAGAACGAACGACGAAGGTTCATCCTCCGACCAGCGTCGGGACTCTCTCTTCTTGCCCGTTCCCACGGACGATGGTTCGTTCATCGGTTCCCTTTTTGGAACTCTTGAACAATCCCTTGCGTGGTTTGCCGACTATACAACCCGCAATGTCTATTCCAGTCACCCTGTCTAGGGGATCATCTTTTCACAACACAAGGGATATTTTGACCTTTTGCAGTTGAATGATCTGGTGACTTACTATTTCCCTATTGCACTTAATGCATTTAGGATATTTTACTGCAACTTTTCTTTTGAGGGAGAAGCTTTTATCGTTTCGTCCCGTGTCGTAGGAAAAAGTATTAAATTTAATTGACTTAGCCGAAATACTTCGGATCCCAAATGAAGGTCAGGCACTTATTGATATTACTGAATATAAGTTTCCTGCTGGCACAACACTTGACTTTTTTAAGAATCAGATTTGTCACCCGGAACCATGTTCCCTCTGGCAAATTTAAAGCCAAATTCATGAACATCTATTTCTATGAGCTTCATCGCATTATCTTTTTCACTATCCTGCCTAAGTCCACCTTAGAGACGATGTCACCTACCTAGGGTTGTCTGCCCTATACCATATTCACTTTGGGATACCTTTTTCTGTCCTAAGGACTATCATCGAGGTAATGGTACGATGTCGCAAAAATAGGAGAAAGCTTCTCTATGCGATGTACCTATCCCTCATCTTTCAGCATTTTGGTATTGATATATCTGAGTGTACTCTTACTTCTTAGCCCAAACAACTCATGGCATCACAGCGTCGTTTTTCATCTACTACTCATGCTGCTCCCACATCTACTGCTGCTCCAGTACCTCTTCTACCTGCTTAGGCTTATCCTATGACCACTGAGGGCCTACATCAGAAAATGGATAATTATCATCGAGCCTCTCTAGATCAGCTAAATGTTTTGAGAACCAAGTTATGTGATATGATCGAGGGATATGAGTTCCGCGATACTACGCGAATTCAGGCACTATCAAACTCATTTGCTGATTTTCAATTCTTTCTCACTCATTAGTCCGATGCTTCCATTCCCAGAGATCCCTCTTACCCAGGCTTCAGAGTTGATAACGAGGTTGTTCGTCCTTACTTCTACCCTGGCGGTACTTGGGATTGGTACCACTCTTCTCCTGGCATCAGACCACCTAGTGGCACTGGTCCTTCTGATCTTGGTGGTGGTGCTTCTACTGCTGATGATCATATTGTTGAGGGTTCTTCTGATGATGAGTAGATATCCAGATGTTATGTTTTATTCTAGATATTCTTAGTTGGATTTTTTTACTTTATGTCTATATATCTTGAAAATATCTTCTACATTCCAATTATTAGATTTTATTTATGCATTTCTAGTTATAGTACTTTGTGTATGGTAAAACTCTTTCAGTTAGGTGTACTCAAAAGATATCTATTTGCATGCGTATTAAATTTTCTGTCTCGCTTAGCATTCATATTTAGCTACTGCATTTTTAAAAAAAATTGCTCTGTTTCTGTGAAATATATGCAATCTATTTATTCCTTCACTTGTCTTTTTTGTAAGCACATTTTGCGGGGGAGCTTCCTTCTCTTAGAAATTTTTGCTAAATGACAACGGGGGAGAAAAAGATACAACATCTGGTGACTACAATTGAAATAGTACAATTATTTTTCAAATCAGTTCGATCAAGATGTTATATCGGTCAAGGTTTGTCAATTATCAAAATGGGGGTGATTGTTGGCCCATTGGTCATGGTAGAACCGATGTTGATAATCGATCTAACCTGGACTCGATATAAGCTACTACGAAGCTATTCAGACGTACTGCGACGCTTGCAACATCAACTGTTCAGAGCTACTTCCCATCGTCGTGTCTGTCTTTATTTTCTGTATGCAATATAATTTTCTATTTCATTGAGTTTAGGAATATACTGTACACCGTGTCGTACTGGCAATTAGGCTATCATAAATTATTTTCAAAATATTCCATCTATTTTTTCTAAAAATTGCCTATCTTGAAATAGCTAAGTTGGACCCAAAATTCAGCCCAGTTTCTGTTCTGGCCCTGAAATAAGGGAACAGAACTCAGATCGAGTTCGGCCCGAGTTCGGCCTTAGTTAACATTTTATTCAGAAACTTGGTCTCCCTGCAGTTTCAAATACAACGGCTATTTTCTGATATTTTGCAGACGAACTCTGGCCGAGCTCTGGCCGAGTTCTGTCCAAACTCTCCTTTGAGTAATCTTATAAATAAAGAAAAGATTTCAAATTCCAAATTACTCAATCAATTCACTTTCATCTTCTCTTCCCTTCTGGTATACGAAGTTCTAAAAAGCCTTCACTTTCACATCCCAAGCCAGTTACGATTCTCTAGTCTTAATTGTCACTACGGTACGGTCTAGAAGTTCAGAGTATTGTAATCATAAGCTTGTTCAGAAGTTCTCTACTTCACACTTGAAGTTGTTGAGCTCTTCGGATCAAATCTCGTGTCTGTAAGAAGTCGGTAAGGCTTCGGACCAAAGCTTGTGTTCCATTCGTATAGTGGATTCCAACTGGGAGCTAGAGTCCTCCCGCCTGGATTAGTCCTCACATTGAGGGATACCAGGATACATCGTTGTGTTTGTGTTTTCCTTCTCTCTCGTTACTTTACTTTAGCTTATACTGTGATAGTTGTGACATACCTGCAACACAATTGCTAGATTGTTATTGTAGTTATGACACAAACTTATATCTGTGACACATATATAGCAGTCTAACTTGCTAAAAAAAATTTAATTGCTAAATTCTGCTGCATACTCTATTCACCCCCCCCCCCCCACACTAGAGTATATTATATTATATTTTGATCCTATAAGTTATGCCTTGGTGAGGACACTTCATATGTCGTGGTTATTTTCCTTATTTATGCTTTTGATTGATCACGTTGCACAAGTCGAGCGAGGGCCGATTCACCTTTGCATCCTCCTTTTGAGCCCGGGTAGACCGAGAAAACGGGTGCACAGGTGTTGATATTGCTTCCTGACCTAGGGTTCGTACAAGAACTTGCCCCAAGTTGCCAACGGAAGACTCTTTAGACCGACCCAGTCCGATTGCCACTGTGGGCTGGACGCACGGGCCAATTTTGTACGACTTTTCGTCAGGGGCATGCATAGTAAGTGGCGCCTGCTAACGGTCGATCGAATGAGCAATTTCTTGAGCTTGGCAAGTTCGCATTGCCCTAGACTTCTTCGTCCTAGCACGCGTCGGTGAGTAGTATGAAAAGTCCAACTTCATATCTTTCCCTTTTTTAGCAAGACACATAGAGCCAGCGCTACATAAAATTCGGTCGAAGACGGAACTTCGGTGGCTATTTTGGCCGCAAGCAGCCATCTATTTGTGTCTGCCGAGCGGTGTCGCATAGTCCTCCTAATGTTGCTTTTGATGTGGCCGCATGGAACGTGCCTTAGCGCTCGAACTCTTGGCATCGTAGTATTTTCCTCTGCTAGAGTTCAAGTGCTGAGTACTTTCCTTGTCCGAAGAGGCTGTCGCATGAGATATGGATGCATAATGTGCAGTCCCTATAGTAGAGAGAGACAAGAAGAGCATGCTTCGCAGTTGGGTGAGGCACAACTGCCTTTGCAACCCATATCCTGAAGGTCTTCAGGTGTTGAGCACTCTTCTTGTTAGAAGAGGTTGTCGCATGAGAGGTGGACTCATATCGTGCGGTCCCTGGGGCAGAGAAAGAGACGGGGAGCGCGTGCTCCACGGTTGGGTGAGGCACAACGGCCTTTGTAACCCATGTCATGTTGGTCTTCTTAGGTTTTGCTAGCCTTGGAGAAGCGCCACCCTCAGAGAATATTTTCTTACAGGCTTGCTGGTCGAAGCATATAACCAGCATCCTCTGGGTCGAACCCAGCTTTGACGTATCAGACTGCATCACGACCTTCTCATAAGAAGAGCAGGAAGTCCCCAGCAGAGTCACCACCTTGTTTGTCATTGAAGTAAGTTTGGAAAACTTTTATTTAATAACAAACAAAAAGAGTACAAAGAAATCATAGACAATCTAAGTACAATATTTTTTAACTAGGTAGTATGACCATAGAGATCGAGTACTACAACGCCTCTTTTACTCTCTTGACGGTTCGACGAGTGAATATGGGATGCTCTGTTCTCTCCTCTCTCAAGATCTTGTGTGCACGTACGTAGCTCCCTGGAGGGTATGGTCTCTCTTAAGTATAAAAATCCAGCCTTTGGGATGTCCAAGTTGCCTCTATTTATAGCCATCATGTTGATGGGATATAGGTACCCCATGTGCTTCTGTTTGGTGGCCGCATGTGGCTCTTTCAACAGAATATGGTTGCAACTATAGGCGCATAGTATGGGTTGAGTCGAGGGCAAGCTACAACATAGACATTTTGTTGGAATTTGTTGTTGCTGGAGATCCTGGCAGTTCTCATCTTCTATTTTCGTGACTTGGTCAGCTTGACACATGGCCCGCATTTAGTTGGAGAGAATCATAACAGAAAGATTTTGTCTCAGGGAACCTTGTCACGTTGGATGCATGGAGTCTCAGACGCATGAGACGCATGGCGTCTGGAACACATGGGGCAAGAGACACATGCGACACAAGGAGTCTGGAACGCATGGGGCCAGAGACGCATGGAACGCATAAAGTCTGCAACGCATAGGGCTGGAGTCGCATGGAGCGCATGGAGTCTGAGACGCATAAACTAGAGTCGCATGGAGTGCATGGAGTACATGGAGTCTGGGACATATGAGGCCTCGTATACATGGCTTTGCATGCTTGTCAAAAGTCAATATTAGTCTAACGAGAGCTTCGTGTCGCTTAGTTTGCTCACATCTTTCTATGCGTTCAGAAAATCTTTTTTGTCAGGATTCTCTATCAGACATAATCTTGGTGTCAGGTCTTTATGCGGCCAATATTTTGGAGTACATGGATGCTGCTTTTTCTTGGCCGCATGGTCATCCTACGGCCTGATTTCTTCTGAGTTGACTTTGGGACGTATATTTATTGAGCGTCTGAATCTAGATTTTTTTATGCTTCTACAAACTCTTGCTCGAAGTTTTATCCACTATAATCACCAATAGTGAATCACAATCTTTGATCCGAAGGCATGCTAACTTCTTACAACCTCGACCTTTGATCCGAAGACTCGAAGGACTTCACACGTACGTTTGATGCGAAGGGCATACCTAGTTCAAACTAAAGAGAAAACTTGCAGAGCCAAGCTCTTACAACTCTGACAGACTTCTAACCGATATTGCAATTGGCACTAGAAGGCTGGAAAGTTGATTTGGATATGGAGAAGGTTAAGGCTCTGGGTATTACTCACTAATGGATAGAAAGATTAAGAGTAGTTGAGTGAGTAAGATAGAAAATTCCAAGTCTATTTATAGGGTATTCTGGGACAGAGATCGACCAAAATTCACTATAAAATATTTAAATTTTTGATTGTTGGTGCCACAAAATAAGGGATTTCACAACTGGCCAATCTTTTGAAATTATAAGACCGAGTACGGCTAGAGTACGGCCCGAGCTCAGTTTCTCTTATTTCAGACTAGTCCAGGCTTTAGTTTTGGTTAGTTTTGGTCTGATTTTGGATGAATAGGTTTTAGGCTTGTTTGAGTAGACTTGAGTATTTCTAGTTGACAAGTATGACTCGATGTACATAAGTCCTATACTCAATAAATATTAAATTACATATGATAAAGATAAAATAAAGAGCATTTGATGACGTCAAACTTCTGAAGCATTCGCTGACTATAAGATGCATTTTTTTTATGATTACAGTTGTCCAAAGATAAACAGATCTAGAAATAAGTTAAGAACTACCGAGTACGAGTCTCCAGATAAATCGTAGACGGTTCAGAGAAATCTTCTGGTATAATGTCGTCTTTGGCTCATCATTATTTCGTTGTTGCATATCCATGATAATCTTGCTTATTATTTTCTGCAAGTACATGTTAGACAAACAAGAAAATATATGTAGAAGCAAATACAATATTAATGCACATTGGTCAATGCTGAGTTTAAGTAGAAGATACTATAGTGATTGCATGATTATTATGATGCTAAACTTAATTGATTAGCCATATTCAAATACTCAACTTAAACATTGGGCCAACACATGAGTAGTAAAAATACTTGATGCAAAAGCAATCATGCACTTGATCATACATGAGATATATGATCCATGTGTGTTATACCTCATCGTGATTATACATGAGTTACATGATGAGTTGTGACATCGTCCTGAAGAAAACTTGTGCGTATTCCATGATTGAATTATACTTTGTTATGGTGGGGGTAATGGGAAGATGATGAGTGTCACATATGATATTTGCCAATTGTTATTACCCATACCTAGAATTTGGAAATGAGTCATGGGTACGTCCAGCCTACGTCGCAACATTGGCGGTAGAACGCTGTCTAGGTCTCAATAATACTAAACATAACTCACAACCTGTCAATGATATCAACTCCAGACGGAGGACAATAAATAAACATCTCTCAATAGCTCATAATGTATACTCAATCACAATAACTATAAGAATAAATGGCACGATAAAAGATAAGAAGTAATAACATAAGTCAAACACAACGTCTCAAATAGAGATAAACTACAGTCTAGCTGCCCAACATAAATATTCCCCACAAGTCTCAAAATAAACTCAACATAAGTCTCAATATAAACTCAAATGCACAAAATAAATGCTGTCTAAATAGCTGCAGGTAGTATCTCCTCTAATGGAATGGACTCTTCTAAGCTCTCTGGTATGTAGTCTCCATCTATACTTGGTCCACAGTGTGTAGGACAGAAGTCCTAAAGATCCTCTGGAAAAAATATTCAGTCAGGATTGGAGCGAAGAACAAGCACAAACAGCAGTTCCATGTATATTGACAAAAACTATAATACAGTGTAAAGAAATACAAGATTGATATAAATACTGGCAATAAGAAATACTGGAGATAATAGAATACTGAAAATAGAAATGCTGGAGCACATATCATCATCAATGGTACAACTAGCAATGAACATAAATACAAGTGCATGCTAGAATAATGAACTGGAATATAAGTGAATGCTAGAACTATAAACTGAAAATACATGAATAGAATATCTAGCTAAGTGTGTGAAACATCAGTCTATCATGTGATCGGCATGGGACTGATCAAGCAAGCTATATATGATTAGCTATGAATCATGTAAGGTCAGGCTAGCCATCCAGTTAGCTATGATACGAGCAATAGTCAGGCTAATCATACATAACAGACTATGAGGCATGTAATGGTCAGGCTGCACCCGATGTGAGGTGTCGGGTGAGCTATGATGCATGTAGAGTTTGGTATGATCACATAATCTACTAATATTTCCCCGTCCGCAGCTACCACAATGGATTCCAATCATGACTCCTCGTGACAGGTCTCGATGATGCTAACCCGTGTATACATAGTGTCAGAATCATGTACGCTATACAACTAGAACCATAGAGATGATCAACATAATAAAAACTGTCAGAGAATGTACTCGTCTGTGGTCCTCTGCTGGCAATACCAATATCCTGTTTCCGAAGTCTTGTCTGAATAATCCAACAGTCCTATAGACATCATTTAATAATAATACAGCATCAGTTATGACACTAGCATACACATAATCATAAATACAATGAACTCAGAGACTACGCTAGGGGTGACACTGGTCAACTAGCAGGGTCGAATGTGCGTCTAACTGCATGGGTGTCACATCTTCAAATGCTGTATAAAATCAGACAGTCAACTCACTAACACATGTCTAAGTCAGTACGTTGGTGTACACAAGGCAGTCAACTCATAAATTCTCAGGGTCATACAGTCAAATATAAATACGGGATATCCATAATTAACACTTATGGTCATAAGCAACTACGTATATATATATTATAGTCATACCCCCTACTAGCAATTAATTTCTTATATATATATATATATCAAACTAATATTATATGCATACACGCACACGCATACGAGTTACTAGGTCTACTTGCATAATGTCTAGCAATGAACATCTAACAAAAATTATCATGAAGCAATCACACTAAATCCTAACACTATTCATACATGTACGTACATACAACATGAAGGGAAAACAAGTCAAACCTGCGTGCACGTGAACGAGGGGGTGTATTCGACGTCGAGGTGGTTCAGTCATTGCTCAGGCGGTCAGGGAGAACTCAGGCGGTCGGGTCGTAAGGTGCCGCGGTGGCTGTTGTCGGATGGGATGGTGCTGAGCAGGTCGGTGATGGCGGTGAGGGGTCGAGGGAGTCAGGTGAAGGAAGTCGACGACGACGACAGGGAAGTTGAAGGAGGTCGATGGAAGTCGGGAATGGCTGACAGGCGGTGTGAGGCTCTGGCGGATGGAGGCGGGTAGCAGTAAAGGTGAACGTGGGTCTGGGCTCCGGCGGTCGGGGGTCTGGGCTCCGGCGGTGTCTATAAATTAGGTTTAGGGTTAAGGTTCGGTTGTGGTAGTGGTGATGAAGATAAAAATAAGAAGAAAAAGTTATATATATGTAGAGAAATAGGGTTTGATGTTAGCCTAGGAAATTGGGCCTGTCAACCCCTCCTTGGGATGGGGCTTGCTTTCTACATGTAGAAATTTGGAGGACTAGGATTGTATTGTTTGAAATGGATGGTTAGGATTTATTGAGGGGGAAGGATGTTGAGTGTTGCACAGTCCAAAATTATGGAGAAATTCATATGACCGATCAATGAAGAAATATGGTGTTTCTTCATGTGTCGTTTCCAAGAGGGTGTGGACACCTCAATGCGCTTTTGCATAAAAGTCCCCAATAATTGGAAAATTGTACAAAGTGGGGTTTTTGGATTAAATGAGGGAAAATATCATGTTTGGTATGTTGTAGTGGCTAAAAAGGGTGTGTGGTGCTTAGTATGAGTCTTGAGGGTGTGATTGGAGATTTGGTTTGGTGTTGGGTCTAGTTTTGGGTCAAGTTGGGTCCTTACACAAATTTAATTAAAATTAATGTAAATGGTGTTCTAAAATAAATTGGAAATACATAGGACTAAAATTAGGTGGGTCACAAGTGTCATGGATGTAGAAGACTTAGAATAGAATATTATCATAATTTGGGTTGCTCAAATATGTCGAGATTGTGTCTCCAATTTCGATTGGAACGCACAAAGGTGTAAAGTTAGATTTATTTAGAATTAAATATAATCATTTGTGACGAATGTTGTGCGACTAAAATGAAGCACAAGAGGGTATATTTATGAGTTACATAAAGGTCAGAATGGAAGACTGGCACGTCTAGGACAAGTGTGTGATATTTGATGGAAGACAAAAGCTAGTGTAGCACTCCCAATATCGAAGCAAAGGTAAGGTACAACAATCAAATAAAATCACAGCAATTAAATATAATCTCTAATATTAAATCCCAAAAATGCTAATTAATGTCCATAGTCCTATAATTTGGTCAGGGGCTCATCTAGTAGGTTTCTAGGTCCAGTTCACTAACTCATGCATTTAAGGAACACTATAAATAATATATACATATATATAAATATATCATGCAATATTTTAACACATTAATTCAAAAAAATAAAAAGACGAAAATATCCCTATTATGGAATGTGGTAGTGACAAGTCTACCCTCCTAAAAAAAATTTTGCCCTCAAAATTAAAATAAACTAGCACAAGAACAAACAATCAAACAAGGAATTATACCTCAAGTCTCGAAGAGATACGGATACTGCTCGCGCAATTCGTCCTCTTTTTCCCAGATTGACTCGCCTAGAGAGTGATGTCTCCATGCAACACAAACCAAGGGAATGGTCTGGTTCCATAATACCTTCTCTCTGCGATCCAGGATCTCTACGGGTGGTTCGGGATAATGAGAGTCGGTCCAACCTCGATCTCCGAGTGATCTAGTACGTGACTAGGATCTTCCACGTATCGTCTCAGCTGCGACACATGGAATATTTTATGCACTCCATCTAAAGCAGGCAGTAAGTCCAGTCTATAGGCCACTGTACCGAACCTTGAAAGAATATCGAAAGGTCCGATGTATCGTGGACTAAACTTTCTGCCCTTACCAAAATGAATCGTGCCCCGTGTCAGAGAAATCAATAGGAACACCAAATCACCAACCTAGAATAAACAGTCTTAACACGCGATCTAAAACAAAACAATCATAAACCAAAGATAACAAAACCTATACCTGAAACTCTAGGGGTCTACGGTAGCTATCAGCCCAATACCGCTATTTGTCCTGCACCATTCGTAGTCTGTCTCTGATGAGTTTTACCTTTTCTGCTGCATCCACGACCATTTCTGGTCCTAACAAAGTTCTCTCTCCGACATCATCCCAAGATAACGGTATACGACACCTTTGTCCATATAAAGCCTCGAATGGTGATATCACAATGCTGGCTTGGTAGGTGTTGTTGTAAGCAAACTCTACTAGGTGTAGATGATCCTCCCAAGAACCTCCGAGATCCAAAACGCAAGTGCGTAGCATATCTTCAAGAGTCTGAATAGTCCTTTCAGACTGCGCATTAGTCTAGGGGGTGATAAGCGGTACTAAACTTGAGCTGAGTGCCCAAGCTAGCCTGCAGACTCCTTCAGAAGTGGGAAGTGAAACGAGTATCCCGATCTGAGACAATGCTTACAGAAACCCCATATAATTTGATAATCTGTCGCACATACATCTCTGCTAGCCTTTCTGTCGATGTACCCACTTTGAATGGTAAGAAGTGGATTGATTTGGTCAACCTATCCACGACGACCGAAATCGCATCCTTTCCTCCTGGAGAACGTAAAAGTCCTGAAACGAAGTCCATAGTCACGTGCTCCCACTTACATTCTGGAATGGATAAAGGTTGAAGCAATCCTCCTAGCCTTTGTCGATCTGCCTTTACCTGCTGGCACACTAAACATCAGTATACAAAGCGTGCTACCTCGCGCTTTATACCATACCACTATACGTGCTCCCTCAGATCTCGATACATCTTGTTGGCACCGAGATGTATCGAGTACTGAGAGCGATGTGCCTCCTGCAAAAACTCTTCGTGCAGCTCTCCACTTGGCACACACATCCTCGTGCCATGTCGTAAAGATCCATCATCCGCAATAGTAAAATCTGTCAGTCCTGTCCGAACTTGTGCCCTGATACTCCTCAGAGTCTCATCGTCATATTGTGCAGCTCTAATTCTGTCCATCATCTCTGACTGTATTTGCAATCCCCACATCTGAATCTCAATACCTGGAACTAGCATTTCAATTCCCAAGCTCTCAAGATCGGCCAATAAATGTCTATATGTTGTCAAGTACATAGCCATCGGAACCTGCTCAAGGCATCGGCGACTACGTTGACCTTTTCTAGGTAGTACTGTAATGAGATATCCAAGTCTTTCATTAACTCTAACCACCTTCTCTGCCTCATATTTAGCTCCTTCTGCGTAAATACGTACTTCAAGCTATTGTGGTCCGTGAAGATTTCCACATGCTTTCCGTACAGATAGTGTTTCCACAGCTTTAGAGCGAAGATAACTGCTGCTAACTCCAAATTGTGGATGGGGTAGTTCTTTTTATGAGGGCATAATTATCTTGAAGCATAGACAATTACTTTCCCGTGCTGCTGAAGAACACATCCCAAACCCTTTCCAGAAGTATCACTATAGATAGTGAATCCACCTGTCCCAGATGGCAATGTCAAAACCGGAGCTATCGCCAATCTCTTCTTCAGCTCAACAAACGCGGCCTGACATCCTCTGTCCAGACAAAATCCACATCTTTCTTGGTCAACCTAGTCATTGATTCTGCAATCTTAGAGAAGTCTTGTACAAATCTCCTGTAGTATCCTGCTAGTCCGAGAAAGCTCCGAATCTTAGCTACCGAACTGGGGTTAGCCCATGACTCTACTGCCTCTATCTTCTTTGGGTTAACTGAAATTTTGTCACTTGTCACCATATGTCCGAGAAATTCAACCTTGTCAAGGAAGAACTCACACTTTGAAAGCTTCCCGTACAGCTCCTCTTTCCTGAGAGTCTCCAAGACCATCCTCAGGTGCTCTTCATGCTCTTTTGGGGTCTTCGAATATACAAGAATGTCGTCGATGAATACCACTATGAACTTGCCAAGGTACTGGTGGAATACCATGTTCATCAAGTTCATGAATACTGCTGGTGCATTGGTTAAACCAAACGGCATTACCGTGAATTCAAACTGGCCATATCTGGTCCGAAAGGCTATCTTCGGTATGTCTTCTTTCTCCACCTTTACCTGGTGATAGCCTGACCTCAAGTCTATCTTTGAAAATATTTTTGCTCCGCTTTATTGATCGAAAAGATCATCTAACCTCGGCAGCGGGTATTTATTCTTGACAGTGGGGTTGTTCAGAGCTCTATAATCGATACACATGTGTACCGTGCCGTCCTTCTTCGGTACGAATAATACCGGAGCTCCCTATGGTGATAAACTGGGTCTGATAAAATCTTTGTCCTGCAGCTCCTCAACTTGCTTCTTCTGTTCTGCCAGCTCGTTGTTGTTAACTCTATAAACGTGTTATGAAATAGGTTCCGCACCTGGTACCAAGTCTATAGAGAATTCAATATCTCTGTCTGGCGGCAAGCCTGGCAACTCCTCTAAAAATACATCCAGGAACTCTGCTATCAGAGGATTTGGCAACTCCTCTTCTTCCACCCTGGCTCCGCAAAAAGTGTCTCTGCTCTACTTCGCTGCTCCTCTGGCGACCTCAAACTCTGGCTCTCCTGGTGGCTAAAATATTACTCTGCCTCTGTGACAATCTATAGTAGCATGGTGTCTACTCAACCAGTCCATTCAGAGTACAATATCGTATCCCAGAAGTGGCATGACGAGTAAACTCACGCTCAACTCTTGGCCTCCCAATGATATTCTCCGATCCTTACAATAATCATGAACTAGGATAATGCCTCCTCCTGTCGTGATCTTGCAAGTCCTATCTAATGGTTCCATCTCTAAATGATGCTTAAGGGCATAAGATATAAATACGAAACTATGGGAAGAGCCAGAATTAAATAATGCAAGTGCTGGAATAGAATCGAGAGAAACTAAACCTGAAATTATGTCTCCAGCTGGCTCGGCCTCCTCGATCATTATGGCGTATGCTCGTCCCTGTGGTTCTCCTCTCTGCTGCTGCTGGTGCTGAGCAAACCTCTGCTGATGTGGTGGAAGTGGAGTCTCCTCTGCTGGCCTCCTGGTATAGTAGGTACTCTGGCTGGTCCCCTCTGAGCGGTTGTTCCACCTTAACGAGTCTGAATAGATGGACAGTCCCTCAGCTGATGTGCTGATGATCCATAAGACAAGCATGTACCCAACCTCTTCCTACAGATGTCTCTAGTATGTCCTATCTTTCCGTAATACGCACACTGGGCAACGGGATAATTATGTCTCTGTGGTTGCCGCTGCTGGATGTGTCCTCGAACTGGTGTCTGGTGCTGCTGATGCTGCTGCTAGTACAGCCTCTGTTATTGTTGAAAGAGTGGGCGCTTGGCCGGTCCTGTGTTACCACTTGTTCCTCCAGAAGTATCACGTCCTCTCTTGGGCCTGAGGTCTAAGTCATCTTCAACAATCTGGGTATCCATCAGAATACCATCAAATGTAGCAGTGCGTCGTCCCGAAGTACGAGACTTGATCTCTCTAGTCAACCCCTTCCTGAATTTTGGGCTCTATCTTCTGGATCTCGAATCATCGATGACGCGAAATGACTCAAACGGCAAAACTCTGCGGCGTATTCGTCAACTGACATGCTTCCTTGGACCAAGTCATGGAACTAACTTTCTAATACTCCCAAAGCTACATCAGGAAAGAACCTCTCCTTGAAGAGCTCCATGAAGGCCTCCCAAGTAAGTCCTTCGTCAGTGAGTCTCGGCTCTGTATAATACCACGTCAGCACGATATCAAACATCTGACTGCCAGGGGGCTCGATCTGAAGAATCTCCGGAATCTGCGTCAAACGTAAGTTCCTCTCTATATCCTCTAGCCATTCGTCAGCGTAGAGTATCCCCTCGGTGCCTTTGAACTCTCGAGGCATCATCCTCTTAAAGCCCACTATGGTACCTGGCCTCTGGTGTTGCTGGCCAGGATGCTGCTGTTGTCGTGCTACTCTCTCCACAGCCTGGAGCGCCACCTGATGAGCATTCTCCATGCTCTCTCTCATCAGCTCTATCTGTGCCTGGTACACCTCTGCTTACACCCTTTGAGCCTCAGCTTGAACACGCTGAGCTTCTGTTGTCACTCTCTGGGCCTCTAACATGCCTTGGATCAGTGTGAACATCTGTGCTCCGTCAGTGGGCACACCTCCGGGAGATGGAGTTGGTAGAGGTGGAAGGTTGTCTGTCACAGCTGGACAATCCTCTGAACAGGTGGGGGAGGAATCCCAACAACTGTAGATACTCCCACATGAACAGGAGATGTAGGAGGAACTCCAGATGTCTGTTCGTCAGGTCGAGAGGTGGCAGACCTCTCTGAAGCTGCTGCTCCCAATCTCAAAGACCTAGTCTTCGGCGGCATCCTGAAGGCAAACCGAAAAGAATCAATTAAGGTAATAGATACAATATCATCAAGGAAGGACAGTAAAATTCTAAAGGAAGCAATCATGGAGAACAGCATTGTAAGATCAGAATTTTCAAGTTGTGATTGAGTATACTCTCATCCTAAATCCTATTCTCTATAACCTATCACAGGCTCGCAGTAGTACAACTAAGTTGTCGCATTACCACGACGTCGCACAACTTGCGAAGCTTAGACCTGCATGGGCCACCGCTAAAAATGTGTCACGACCCGCACCCAAAATTTGGGCATGGGTACATCCAGCCTACACCGCAACATCGGCGGTAGAACATTGTCTAGGTCTCAATAATACTAAACATAACTCACAACTTGTCAATGATATCAACTCCAGACGAAGGACAATAAATAAACATCTCTCAATAGCTCATAATGTATACTCAATGACAATAACTATAAGAATAAATGGCACAATAAAAGATAAGAAGTAATAACATAAGTCAAACACAACGTCTCAAATAGAGATTAACTACAGTCTAGTTGTCCAACATAAATAATCTCCACAAGTCTCAAAATAAACTCAACATAAGTCTCAATATAAACTCAAATGCATAAAATAAATGTTGTCTAAATAGCTGTAGGTAGTGTCTCCTCTAATGGAATGGACTCTTCTAAGCTCTCTGGTATGTAGTCTCCATCTATACCTGGTCCATAGTGTGTAGGACAGAAGTCCTCAAGATCCTCTGAAAAAAATATCCAATCAGGATTGGAGCAAAGTACAAGCACTAACAGTAGTTCCATGTATATTGACAAAAACTATAATACAGTGTAAAAAAATACAAGATGTATATAAATAGTGGCAATAAGAAATACTGGAGATAATGGATTACTGGAAATAGAAATGCTGGAGCACATATCATCATCAATGGTACAACTAGCAATGAACAGAAATACAAGTGCATGCTAGAACAATGAACTGGAATATAAGTGAATGCTAGAACTATATACTGAAAATACATGAATAGAATATCTAGCTAAGTGTGTGAAACATCAGTCTATCATGTGATCGGCTTGGGACTGATCAGGCTTACTATATATGATTAGCTATGATTCATGTTAGGTCAGACTAACCATCCAGTTAGCTATGATGCGAGCAATAGTTAGGCTAATCATACATAACAGGCTATGAGGCATGTAATGGTCAGGCTGCACCCGACGTGAGGTGTGGGGTGAGCTATGATGCATGTAGAGTTGGGTAAGATCACATAATCTACTAATATTTTTCGGTCCCCAGCTAGCACGATGGATTCCAATCAAGACTCCTCGTGACAGATCTCGATGATGCTAAACCGTGTATACATAGTGTCAGAATCATGTACGCTATACAACTAGAATCATAGAGATGATCAACATAATGAAAACTGTCAGGGAATGTACTCGCCTGTGGTCCTCTGTTGATAATACCAATATCTTGTTTTCGAAGTCTTGTCTGAATAATCCAACAGTCCTATAGACATTATTTAATAATAATACAGCATCAGTCATTACACTTGCATACACACAATCATAAATACACTGAACTCAGAGACTATGCTAGGGGTGACACTGGTCAACTAGCAGGGTCGAATGTGCGTCTAACTGCACGGTGTCACGTCTTCAAATGCTGTACAAAATCAGACAATCAACTCACTAACACATGTCTAAGCCAGCACGTTGGTGTACACAAGGCAGTCAACTCGTCAATTCTCAGGGTCATACAGTCAAATGTAAATACGGGAAATCCATAATTAACACTTATGATCATAAGCAACTACGTATATATATATATTACAGTCATACCCCTACTAGCAATTAATTTCTTATATATATATATATATATATATATATATATATCAAACTAATATTATACGCATACACGCACACACATACGAGTTACTAGGTCTACTTGCATAATGTCTAGCAATGAACATCTAGCAAAAATTATCATGAAGCAATTATGCTAAATCCTAAAACTATTCATACATGTACATACACATAACAAGAAGGAAAAACAAGTCGAACCTGCATGCACGTGAACGAGGGGGTGTATTCAACGTCGAGGTGGTTCAGTCGTTGCTCAGGAGGTCAGGAAGAACTCAGGCGGTCGGGTCGTGCGGTGCCGCAATAGCTGCTGCTGGAGGGGATGGTGCTGAGCAGGCCGGTAATGGCGGTGAGGGGTTGAGGGAGTCGGGTGAAGAAGGTCGACGATGACGGGGAAGTTGAAGGAGGTCGATGGAAGTCGGGAACGGCTGACAGGCAGTGTGAGGCTCTAGCGAATGGAGGCGGGTAGCAGTCGAGGTAAACGGGGGTCTGGGCTCCAGCAGGGTCTGCAAATTAGGTTTAGGGTTAAGGTTCGGTTGTGGTGATGGTGATGAAGATGAAAATAAAGAGAAAAAGTTATATATATATATATATATATATATATATATATATATATATATATATATATATATATATATATGTATGTAAAGAAATAGGGTTTGATGTTAGCCTAGGAAAATGGGCCGGTCAACCCCTCTTTGGGATGGGGCTTGCTTTCTACATGTAGAATTTTGGAGGGCTAGGATTGTATTGTTTGAAATGGATGGCTAGGATTTGTTGAGGGGGAAGGATGTTGAGTGTTGCACACTCCAAAATTATAGGAAAATTTGCATGACCGGTCAATGAAGAAAAATGGTGTTTCTTCATGTATTGTGTCCAATGGGGTGTGGACACCTCAATGCACTTTTGCATAAAAGTCCCCAACAATTGGAAAGTTTCATAAAGTGGGGTTTTTGGATTAAATAAGAGAAAATACCATGTTTGGTGTGTTGTAGTGGCTAAAAAGGGTGTGTGGTGTTTAGTATGAGTCTTGAGGGTGTGAATGGGGATTGGTTTGGTGTTGGGTCTAGTTTTGGGTCAAGTTGGGTCCATACACAAATTTAATTAAAATTAATGTAAATGGTGTTCTAAAATAAATTGAAAATACATAGGGCTAAAATTAGGCAGGACACAAGTATCATAGAAGTAGAAGACTCAAAATAGAATATTATCATAATTTGGGTTGCTAAAATTAGGCACGTCTAGGACAAGGATGTGAAATTTGTTGGAAGACAAAAGCTAGTGTAGCGCTCCCAATATCGAAGCAACGGTAAGGTACAATAATCAAATAAAATCACATCAATTAAATATAATCCCTAATATTAAATCCCAAAAATGCTAATTAATGTCCATAGTCCTATAATTTGGTCAGGGGCTTATCTAGTGGGTTTCTAGGTCCAGTTCACTAACTCATGCATTTAAGGAACACTATAAATAATATATACATATATATAAATATATCATGCAATATATTAACACATTAATTTAAATAAATCAAAAGGCAAAAATATTCCTATTCTGGAATGTGGTAGTGACACCAGTAGTATTGTTTAAAAGGCATGTGTTCCAACCCTACATGAGATATATTAGATTAGATTAGATTAAATGGAATACATGAGATACATGATATTAAATAAGATACATGCTTACATGAGAGATGATTACTTGTAGTACATACGCAAGCTATATTGAAGTCGAAGACGACGTGTTCAGAGAGGCACCCTAGAGAATAGGTTATTTGACTCACCTATATGGCGTGAGTTCTAAGCCAAATACAGCTTTCTGTATCAACACTACTTAGGGTCTTATCATATTGTCCCTGAGTATGCTATATTTATGGGCTAATATATTATGTCGCTTCACGGATGCAACATATCATGATGTGAGTTCCATAATATTATGGGTCTACAATTATATAGTTTCCCATTTATGGGTAGGCTGCACCAACTGGTTGATGCATGAGTTATATACGAGTTATCCTACATTTGTAGTTATAACACGACTATATGTACATATCTATTTATTTTAAAGATGGTGAGCCTGGGAGGATATGCGACCATGTGGTTGTGGTCATATCCGATCGAGTCTTGACCTCAGATTGATTGTCTTGTCATGACTTAGTGTTGTTAACATGTATTACAGTCAAGCTATGTTGGCATGCCTCTCTAGCATAGTTGTGTTGTGGATTTACATTATGTTTTATATATATATCATGTTCATTTATGTTACGTGTATCTATCTATTAGTAGAGCAGCATGCTTTCTACGTACATATGTATCTTTTTGGTTGGTTCTACATACAACTTGTGTGTAATAGCTAGTGGTCCCTTTTGCGGTAATTGTGGGATGCTAACAGAACCTATTTGAGCTTCATGTTTAGGTATCGAGTGACTAGCTGAGGAGCAGCCATGGGAAGAGTACCACTGATTACCACCATGAGAATTTTTCAGTACCCAAAGCTTTTATTTATTTATATCTTATTTTATGTTGCTTGACTTGTACTTATTGTCCAGTGTTTCCATTTAACTTAGTATCAGAGTTGTATTTATTAAGCCTTGTTCCCTTTGTGTTCGGGTTTAGTTTTATATATGAATTATAAGGATGCAAACTCATCTTATTATGTTTATCTTTTTTATTGTTTATTCTTATGAATCGATATCGAGATCACTGGTTTGACCTTAGGGATATGCATCCTAGTATATACCCATAATATAGGACAATTTATACGTATCACCTAGAGTTAGGACTCAAGTGGTGCCTAGTTGCCTAGTTGGCCATTATCACGTGTCACAATCTCCTTATTTTGGGAGTGGGACATGCCATATGTGGTTGGCCATTTCATGTATTATGGGAGCACAGTGTGACCTCACATATATATGTTGCCAAAGGATCTCCTTAAGTTGACCATGTAAACTCTCATAGTAGTAAATATCCTCTCTCTCAAGCAATGCCAAAGAATTTATTTTCATTTGATGTATTTTTATTTAAGGTTTTGACTATCCCTAGCCTTACTTGAGACATGGTGAGGCATGGTTAGCTATCTCCAGTCTCACATATTCTTTTCTTTTTCAATAATATAAAGGGTCCATACCAACAAGTAACAAGACCACTTATAAGGATTAGACCCTACACGTCCAAATAGGGATCTCTGTCTAAATTGGATTAATTTGAATATATTTTTGGATTGGGTCTGTGTTTCGATTTCTAATGGAAGATCTACCCAAACCTGTATTTTATGTATTGCCCTCTCAAAATAAAATTCAAAACATCAAATATATGTACATGAAAATTTACCCTAGAAAATTGGCGTTTTAAAGAAGACTTTTTATTTTCTTTTTCATGCACAAAATATATTTCATGATTTTACAAAATTGATATTAATTTGATTTGTATTGAGTATTATAAAAGAGAAAAAGAAGTCATGGTAAAATAATTTGCTCTATTTTACCAATACATAGAAATGATCTTATAAGTTTCTTTACAATTTTTGATTAAATATTCCGTTTGTGATTGATATCTACTAGTAAATACTTGTCGTTGGCAAACGCGCAACACATTCTTTTATATATAAATAATTTTGTATTAATCCATAGTTGGTATTATTAAAAATATTTACTGTGGGTCTTACAACTACAGTCTCTCTTTAATATATTTGTTTGCGATCTTATTTATTTCTTGGTCTAAAGAATTATAATATAAAACCTGAATTTTTGGAGAAGACAAACTATTGCTCAATTCATCCCAAAACTTCAGTATTCAGAAATAATTCAACAAACTCATTATGTTGCATACATAATAGAAATAAGAACAAATATCTTTTGGATGATAACTAAAAATAGAAAGGATAAAAAAAAATTATATGCAACTAATAGGTTACATAAATAGAAAATTTACTATAGATTTGGAACTTATATCATTAGATAATACCATATTATCTATAATAGAAGATTTGAAAATATGGTATTATCTCAATAGATAATATATAATAAATGATTTAATACCATATTATAATATATTTGGAATTGGTTTATTATTAGGTAATACCATTTAATATTTTCCATATCAACTCAAGATGTTCATTCTTTTCTTATTACCCACAATTTTCTCTTGTGTAAAAAATCTCCATGTAGAACCACTACTTCTGATTCTCAATGAATCATCATTAGATATATCTAAAAATTAAGAAAATCAAGTGATTCTTTCATTTAAATATGGATCTCACAAAAAAAACAAATCAAATAGAATAACATTCCAACCGTAAATCGATCAATTATCTAAAAAAAATTAGAACCGTTGTCTGTGATTCTTAATGAGCATCAAATTTGTGATAATCTCTCTGAAACAGATCTTGAATAAAAAACAAAAGAAAACATGTAATAATCAAGAAAATGTACTATGCTTCCATTTGTGATCCCAAAACCAAAAAAATTGAGAAATCAAGTCAAGTGTAACCTAAGCATCATACAATATCAGACAACTAAAAACCACAAATTTACCAAATTCAAGAACAATCCCACAATTCATCGAGCAATTGATACTAATTTTGATCGTACGAGTGTTCGAACCTGAAGTAGGAGTTGCGGGAAAGGATGAGACGGTGGAAGCGATAGGTGGAGCGCATGGCTTGATCCACGACATTGGAGAAGGAGTTGAATGTAGTTAAATCCCTCCATCTATATGTGGACGTATAGGTTTGTTCCCTTGCTAGTAGTTCAAAAAAAATCCAAATCTTTGAGAAATGGATAGAGAGGGCAACAACAACATGGTCTTTCACATTTGAAGGAGTGAGAATGAGAGAAAGCAACAACAACAAAGGATGGGAGGAGCTGCACGCCAACCTTGGAGAAAGAGAGAAGGTTACATGTTTTAGATTATTTTATAAATTTAAGTTAGTGGATGTATAAATTATCTTATTATCCATAAATTATTATAATTTTAGGTTAAAAAAAGTATCTTACCAAAAAATTAATCAATATCCCTACTATTTGGATTATATAGTAGTATAGATATATAGATATATCTATAAGATAGATTATACATATTCCTAATGTTGTCTAATTTAAATTGCTAAGTACAAGGTTATTAATATCAAAGAAATTATAAAATTTTAATACACATATATTATCAGTACTAACCGTATGTAATGAGGGGTATGTGTTATGTAATTATAAATTTTCAATACACACTTACAACTATAATTCTTATTTTATGTGTTTTTGTTTTAGATTGATACAACATTTATAATATTCTGTAAAAATACATTTAGAATATGTGTCCTACTAGAACGGTCCTCCATTAGTTCCATCCTTAAATTTTGGAGCTCAACTTGACCGCTTGTTCCTCTCACTTTAGTTTTACCAAAACAACAAAAAACTAAAACTAAAAAAAACATAGAAACAAAGAAACAAAAAGTAAAAAATTAAAAGGTGTACAAAAAAGAGAAAAATAAAATGTGCTTCCTTCATTTTTACCTTCTGAGATCCATGTAAGTTGGATTTTCGTCTCAGAGAGAGAGAGAGAGAGAGAGAGAGAGAGAGAGAGAGGGAGGGGGGATGTTGCAAAGAGCTGCTAGCAATGCCTACACATGGTGGTGGGCAAGCAATATCAGGAGCAAGCAATCCAAATGGCTAGACAACGATCTCCAAGGCTAGTCATTTATTTATTGATTCTTTTTTCCTCCCACATTTTCTTATTCAATTTTTTTTTTTTGATAATGTTCATGGCTCATGGGCTATTTTGCATTTTTCCTTTTGTCGTCATTGTATTGTATTGTATTATTATATTGTATGAAACAAGTCTAAAGTACATCGTTATAGGATAGAAACATTAAAAGCAACATTTCAAATAGGAAAATAGGAACCAATGTAACCCTCAATGAATAAAGTCTTCTTGAAATATTGGTGCGACTAGATGGTATATCAGAAGGATTATGTTGCACGGACACAGATAGGAAAGGATACGATAAGGACATGAGAACATGGACATGAAAACTATTTACATATATCCTGGTTTATTTTGGAAGTGTCCATGGCTTGTACATGGCGATACTATTGGACCCATATTTTTGGTAATACCATAATATTGCTCCAACCAAGTCTAAACTCCTTAACCTACTAAATATTTGGTAACAACACAAATAGTACATGAAACAATAAGGACCTTTGCGACACGTATACTATACTTTTTTTTTATGTTGTCACGTCCCGCGCTCACGATATCGGATACGGGTTATGAGCGCACCAAGCCTACATTGTTGTTAACAGCGATAGTCAGTTGTTCTAAACCTCAATAATCGTCAAAATACAATAATCGGATCTCACTCTAATATATATCGTGCCCAGTATCGATCATCACATCATCATATTTCACTATTTGTTTTTACAACATTTACAATAAATATCCGAAGACTAATTTGGTGAATGATAAAGGCATCATCAACTACTCAATATAAAGTCATCCATAGGTATAATCATCCAACTCTCACCAAATACAATAGGAAACCTATACAATAGTCCTATGTCTATCATAAGTCATCTCTGGCTTTGTGTAACATCCATGCCAACAACTTCTATCACCTCGTCCTGTGTGCCATAAAAACTAGGGCAGAAGTCAAGTCACCTGCAACGTATCCAATCAGAAAAGGAGCAAAGTACAACCTTACGAATGAACCCAATACTAAGTAAAACTGTAATGCACGAATAATAATCTGCACTAACCTGTAAACTGGACAATGGTACAATAACCGAAACAAGGGAAAATATAATCATGCAATAGTGAATGAAATATCAATCTAGTATGCGACCGGCTAGTAAGTACAATAGCACAATAGAATACGGTACGGCTTAACCACACGTGCACGAAGTGTGATTAAGCTATTCACAAAATTAAACTAAGGGGGGTTAGTCACAGAATATTTTTCCGCCCCCGACAATACAATCAAAATACAATAACTCGTGTCCATCAAGTGTCCAATATGAGATCAATGAAATGCAGAAATAAAAAGTAAAGTATCAAGTCGTAGTGTACTTGCCTGGATATCCAAAAGTGATCAAATCCAAAATCTCGCTAGCTATGTAACAGACACAAATCTCTCTTTAGATAATTTATTTGATTCTAAATTCTAAGTTATTATCTAAATTATGATTTTTATCTTTCTAATGCTAAAACTCCTTTACAATCCCTTAATTAATTTATTCCTAATAAATTCTTAATTATGATAACCTATAAACGACTTTCTATTTCAAACTATTTCCTATTTATCTATTAAACTATTTAAATTATTATTATTTAACTAATGCTACAGTATCTGGCCCAATGGCCCAGTCAGTGCAGCCCGACCATAAACCGACCTATGGTCCAAGCCCAAGGGCCTAGCCTAGTCTTACTGGTCCATGAGGCCAGCATCTCTTACTTTGGTTCATTCCAGACTCGGCCCAAGGCTCACCCTCTTGAAACATTGATTGAACTTCAATTTAAACCCACTACTTTAGGTCAAAATATAACCGTTGGATTGAATTCAGACCCAATTGAATCCAGACTTCTAATACCTCCCTATTTCACATTCAGTTTCACACTATTTCAACTTAAAACGTTCAACTTCAAAGATTCTATCTATTCAATTTCACATGGTTCAATTCTTCTGTGTCCCAGTGTCAATCGAACACTGATCTTTGTGTTGATTTGAACTAAGTGGTGTGCTAAATGATCCAAGAAGAGAGAAAGAATCGTACCTGCCGTGATTCGAATCCTAAGTCGTCATTTCCGAGTCACTTTCAGACACGATCCCGAACCTATATATACTCCACGATCAGATCCAAATCGACATTCTATCTAACATATAGAGTGCAGACACAGAAAAACAAGATTCAGAGTTCTTTCTTGATCTTTAATGATAAGGAAAAATTCAAATAACAAATCAGAGGTCGAAGGAACAGGTTAGGCAACTTGCTAATCCTTAATTCAAAGATTTCGAGTTTGAAACCGTTTTTGTCAGGTTCGAAAAACTACAGATGATCAACTGGATCGAGGATTACAAAATCAATCAACATATTGGAATTCTTAATTGAACAAGAACGAGGAGATCAATGATAGAAAACTCACTGATGTTAATGATCCCTAGAGGTGATCCTTGTCATCGCCTTTCCTCGCTCGACAGAGCTTCAAACTGTTGCTGTCAAGTTCGTCACACAAGTTGCAGTCAAGAACAAACTGTCAAAAAAAGAAGCAGCAGAGGAAATAAAAATCTACAACGAACTCACCATTGACATAGAAGACGATCGGAGATGAAGACGATCACCAGAGCTTCATCATCCAAACCGCTATCGAACTCGCGGTGGCAAGATCGGTGCTCTGCCCACCGGAGAGTTGCACGACGCCGAGGGATCACCGGCTTGCTACGCTCGGCGGAGCTTGGTCGAAAACTTCACCAGAGCAGCTCGACGACCGGGAAGAAAGAGGAGGAGTCCGCCATGGCCTGAAGCTTCGTCGTCGATCTCTAAGTTGGTTAATGACCGAGAGAAATGGTGAGGAGAGGGAAAAGATTGGGATGAGAGAAACTCTGTGCCAGAGATTTGGAAATGACCGAGAGAAATGGTGAGGAGAGGGAAAATATTGGGTTTATATAGGATTGAAAGAGTAAATGAAATATTATAAATAGAATTATTTTATTTGCTAAACAAAATATTTTATTTATAAAACTGAATTAAACATGTGTTTTAATCCCTAAGTTGGTTAGAAAGTTGTTAGAAAGTTGTTATGTTCGTTAGAGGGACCTTTCTAGAAGTGCACATTGTCACGACCCGCATCCGGATGAACGGGATACGAGTACGTGGATACGTCCAGCCTACGCCACATCATCGGCGGTAGAACGATGTCTAGATCATCAATATCTAACTAACAATCTCATGCAATAATATCCACTTCATATGGAGAACAAAGATATATAAAGCAATGGAAATACTCAATCACAAAGACTAATAACAAAATAAAGCATGATCTGAAATAAAGAGGAGAAAACCCAAAGATCACAAATCTAAGAGAATCCAAATACAACATCCCAAGTCTGAAATAATACCAAGAGACAAATCTGGTAGCAAGTACTAATAAAGAACTAAGATAACTAAGTAATCCGACTAGACCTCCCGACGAGCACTCCAAACTACTCCGGAACTACAGGATCCAAATCAGTTGCTACTCAATCCTGCGGTTCGTAATAAGTAGAACAAAAGTCCTCAAGATCATCACCTAAAAATATTATCCAGTCAGGATGGAACGAGTACAACTCTAACAGCAGTTCCAATATATGGTAGAAATCATAAGATAGTAAATAATAATAAAATACATGATGAGATAAGCAGTATAAAATCAGAGCATGACAGGTAGTGGAAATGAGCAAACAAGTACAATATGGCAGTAGACAGTAAATATGGATTGAAACAGGAAAGACTTAACCTAACTAAGTGTTTTAAAGTTCGATATGTGATCCACAATAATACCACTAAACAATGTCCACAATAGTACGACTCAATCATACCAGTAAGGTATGATTGGCTATCCAAAATAGTACGCTCAATCTCATAGGATTGGCTATCCACAATAGTACAATATATATAAATGGTTGATCCCATACCTACATAGTACTCCCCCGCCCCCGACTAATACAATGAGTCATAATCATGTCACTTCACGATACAAAGAAACACAAAGTGGAGTCTAAATATGGACATGGTGATCACAATATACAATGAGATGTCAAAAGCAATATATCGTGACTGTAATCCATAACAACTAATCTGTGTATCCATCGTGTCAAGAATCAAGAAAAATATTACTAAATACATACATTATAATAACTATCAAGTTAGAAAACTATCAGAGAATGTACTCGTCTGTGGTCCTGAGCAATGAACACAAATTAGTCTGAACTGGAGTCCAAGTGACCTAAATATGAATAAATTACATCAATATGCGATTAAACTAGAAACAATTCTATTTTCTAGGTTTCTAGGTTTCTAGGCTTCTAGGTCATTCTAGGTTTAATTATATGTCTATTTGGTATGTATCTAGTTGGTATCTCAACTAGGTCCATTATTACCTATTAGGTCTCTAGGAAAGCTTATCTAGTGATTATCAAGTTAGTTATTTATATATATATATATATATATATATATATATATATATATATATATATATATATATATATATATACTTGCCACATACCAATACCTTGGTATCCTAACTCAATAAAAACTCAACACCTCATAGATACCTAATACCTATACTACTCACTTAACTTGACACTGGGTATCTTTAGATACCAAGTCTAGTATCTTGGTACCTGAGATACTCCATTACCCAATACCTACTTTAAGACTAGGATACCTCCCAAGTATCTATATTATATATATATATATATATATATATATATATATATATATATATATATATATATATATATATATATATATATATTCCAAGTATCTCATTTATCCATATATTACCTATAACTATAATTACACTTAACATATCCACTTACCCATATACACTAGATGTTACCCACACTAGGACACTTACCCAATACACACTCGAGACACTCTATGATACCAAACTAGTGTATCACACTTATTGACACCACACCTAGGATACACCTGGTACCACACTAACAACCACTAAGCACTTCACTACTCCTTCACTCACATACCTACACTTGTGCCCATCACATAGCAATTGAACATCCATGCACAATATATGATACTCCACACCTATCTAGTTGTTCTCCTCTTGATACACTAGCACATAAACACTTGTGTTGCTTGTACCAAGCTCTAAATGCAGGTAACTCAGGCCTTCAGACTCACCCCAGTAGTTCACTTTTGCGCTCTACCTTCAGTCCACTTCAACAGTGATTGTCTGCCTATTGCAGATAGTACACTCCCCTAAACCAGTATCTGAATACTACAAGATTACACCCTAACACACTGCAGGTGAATGAAAGAACTGCAATATTGCACCCCCTTACTGCTCAATGCCATACGCGAGACCCCAATTCTGTAGAATTTTATATTGCTTCCCTTGCCTGCTATCCGATTCATGAAAAAATAGTACCCTCAAACTTGTACATGTAATATATTACAAACTTACCTATTATCATAGGACACATGATATCCAAGTCACACTCTAACCAATTGATACACTAGCAGTCCACCCTCTGCTACCTATTGCCAACCCCTAGCCCAAGCACTCTAGTGCACAACATATACACTTATTTATATCAATCATCCCCATGCCCTCACACACCAACAATATACTCCCCATTTTAACATATCACTTAGCACAACTCCAATAGCAAACTCCTCACCTCATACGGGTACTGCACCAATTGCCTTAGCTAAGATACTACACTTCAAGAATATTTGCCCTTGCACTCATGTGCACACTGCTACACCTACCTGTACTGCTAAATGCAAGTTGCTTCTGCTACATAGCAATGTGCCCGAGCCCCTTCTTATGTATAATGCCAACCTAGGCATCTTTCAGTCTCTCCCACTTGTTGTTGCTGCCTATAGCAACCAGTGCACCAACACTTCCCTACACCCAGGCAACTACTGATATGTACCCATGGTATGATACTAAAACCCCTAGGAGCTAACCAAGAGTTAAAGTCAAGTATTTCCTCACATAACACACACAAACTTATATAAAACACACCCTTAAATCCCTTCTAACACTCCTCACACTCTAGAATTTGAATCTCTCATTGACACTCACATATCTACACATATACACTATACTTTAGCACACTTATACCCTCACTTCTCACATGTGCACTCTAATGCACACACACACTAAACACCAACACTAGTTCATACACTAGCACACCAAGAACAACACAACACTCTGCATGATACACCTAGCATTGATAAAATAGGATACTCCTCAAGAACCACACATATACTAACATAACCAAATATCCAACTCAACTACATATCAAACACTTTGTGTGCACTCATGATACGCACGAGTATCACAACATGACACTCATGTGATACACCATGGTACACCACCAAACCACCCAAATACCATTCTCCAACATTATGAAATACCCCAATAACCGTAATATATACGATAAATATATATGTATATATATAGTTCTTAATGGACACTAATGGGACACCAATATAATAGAAAAAATCATAATAACCATGCGTATCATGGCATATCATGATACGGCCTCTACGTATCCAATTATGGACACAAAGACACTATCAAACAACCAATTAGACACTAATAGTCCTATTGGGGACACCAATCAAATACTTTGTGGACACAATTCTGAGTTCCCTAAAAATTGGCCACAAAAATACTTAGATCTATCAAAATAGAAGCCTCTACTACCTAATTCATCCCTTATTAGGTTGTACCTAGCTATGGATAGGTTATTGTAACTAACACAAATTAAATATAGCTATATAATTACAACCAATTATAAAATGATAAAAATATTCCTACAAGTTGAAGTGGTGGTTACACACATGCCTAATTGGAAAGTTTTTAGCTTAGTTTTCCATAATTACCAAAATGCCTTTTTCCATTAATAATTCTTTTAAGGCTAATTTCTATTAAGGAAAACTATATAAAAAAATATATTGAGTTGAAATCAAAATAAGAAATTCAAAAATTTAGGAGTTTTCAAAAACAGTGGTTACATATATTCTAATTATATTTTGTTTTGTACGGATTGCATTGGATATGTACCCGACACGTGTTGGACGAAACACGGCCTAGACTTTTGGAGTCCTCGTACTTCTTATCTCTCAATTGATAGAATTCATAAAATGGTATAATTTAAATTCCATGATCATGGTTTTGGATGTCATTAAAAAATTTAGATGATTTCAAATTCTTTTCATTTATCTGGTAAGCTCAAAGTTTAGATATTTGTCAGATCTAAATCATTTGGAGTTATCATTGTCACATTTAAGTCACATTATAGGTGATTAATTTTTTGTTTTTTCTTAATTTATTTTTTTATGATATTAATTTTTTTTAGTTCATAGTTTGAAAATGTAAGTATATAATTTTTACCTTTTTTAAATATCATATGTTGCCAAATAGAATGAGAATGACTACTCTCCCTAATTTATTAAGGATTATAGAGAACTTCATATTCCTATATGATCGCTTTGTGTAATTATACAGTAAATGGTGAGATTTTTGTATAGTTGGCAGCACAAGGAACCACTAGAATAAACACCATTTTCAAATCAAAAGAAATCATCAAGAACCAAAGTAAAATGCACAAGATGCACAAAATTCCAATATCCACAATCTAAAGAGCACAACACAAACGTAATCGATTTTTATGTTGAAAACTCTATCGAGAAAAAATACTAGCCAACCTGAAAAACCATACTAATAAGTAAGAAAGTACACTTACTCCCAAGAATGGTTTTTGCTGCACCAAACTCTTTCATAGAGAAGTTCGAGACAAGTTGGCTCTTCAACTTCCCTACCTAATGGCATTTTGTCCCACAAAAAGAATGCCATCCACATAGAGCAACAATATAACAAAGTTTTCCTTGGAAATTAACTTGATGAATACAATAGTCCGACACCATCCAAGTACATTCATTCTCACCCATAATTGATTTGAACTTCTTGTACAACTTCCGTGGAACCTGCTCTAACCCATAGAGAATGTTTTTCAACCGGCATACCAACTATATTTTCCCCTCATCGAAACCGTTAGGTCACTCCAAGTACAACTCCTCCTCCAAATTACCATATAGGAATGCCATCTTAACATCCAATTGCTCGACTTTTGAGTCAAAACTAACTGCTAAATCTAGCACTACTAGAATAGATAACAATTTAACTGCCGACAAAAATATCTAATTAACATCAACACCTTTCCGGTAACTATCTTTGACTACCAACCTCACCTTTTATCGAGTGTGAATAACATCTTCTCCCCGGTTCACTATGAAAACATATTGATCCTTTAAGGCCTTATTGTCCTTTGGTAATCATACCATCTTATAAGTGTTATTAGTCTGCAAAGAACTCATCTAATTCATGTCCACATGCAAGGATTGCATCCACTCATTCATATTATTGTCTTATATCGCCTTAGTGAAGCTTTAGGGCTCTCCCTCATTAGTCGATAATACGTACTCATTAGCCAAGTACCTCGTATTTGGAAGACACTTCTTGTGTTGTATCCCTTTATCCCTATAATACATATTAAAGGGACCTATGTATTTGCCTCAATTATCGGAGTAAACACACTTCAATTTCTTATATGTTGTTTGCCATTGATTCAAACTTGAACAAGTTTTTTTTATATAACAAACAAAAGAGTACCAAGAACAAAAAATCTAAGTATAATATTTTTTATTCTAGGGAGTGGCGATGGAGATCGACTACTACAGTGACTCCTTTACTTCGTTGACGGTCCGACGAGGGAATAAGAATGCTTTATTCTTCTTTCTCTCATGTGCCCTCTATGTATGTGTCTCCCTCTGTCTATGTCCCTGTGTGTATGCAACACTATTATTTATAGCTGACATGCTGACAGACCTATGCGCACATGTGCTATGCGCGCACGGATGATGGAGCTGCCATATGTCTATCCTCAACAGGATACAGTTGCAACCGTGGACACATGACATGGTCGAGCTGCTATTGGAGACTTTGTTGGGATCTGTTGTTGCTACAAATCTGGTCTGTTCTCATACTTGGTGTGCGTGACTTGGTTATCTTTACATGTGGCCTACACTTAGTTGTAGATAATCTCCTCTATTGCAACAAAAATATTTTTGCTTGAAAATATACTCCCATGTTGTATGCATGGGATCTGAAACGCATAGGACCAGAGACACATGGAATGTATGGAGTCTAGAACGCATATGACCAAAGACACATAGAATACATGAAGTCTGGAACGCATAGTGTCAAAAATGCATGGAACACATAGAGTATTGGAACGCATAGGGACAGAGACATGAAACACATAAAGTCGGTAATGCATAGGGCCAGAGACACATGGAATGCATGGAGTCTGAAATGCATAGGACAAGAGATACATGGAATGCATGGAGTCTGGAACGCATAGGACCAGAGACACACGGAACACATGGAGTTTGGAACGCATAGGGCCTTTGACTTGGTATTGTCCAGCTACATATGGACAAAAGTAATCATGATAGTGACGTGAGCACTGACACCTACCGTCAGCGCCAAAATTGAGGCATTCAGAGCCATTATTGCTATCAGAATCATAAATGCTCTGACTTGACTGAGGTGACTCTATGCATCCAAGACATTGTGCTTTTTTTTAACTTTTGGTGAATGAGGGTTGAGGCACATAGGGGCCTTTGAGATCTTTTATGCTTCTACTAGACCCCCTTTAAAGTTTTTAAACTAATAAGTTTAGAATACTTTGAATAAGAAGCATAGAAATAGATTTTCAGAATGCATAGTTTGCCTATCGCCTGAAGTTCACTCGGCCTTAACTGAGATGGCCTTATAATCTTGCTAACGTATGGATGAATCTGCCAGGTTGTCAAATCTGTATTAAATGAAGGAGATTTGCCTCGATCTTTAGGAGATCTCTTAGGAATCTCAGTCGACGGCTGTTTCCAATATATAAAGACAAAAAGGATTGCCAACTGTCACGTAGATATATAAGGTTCGAAACCCAAGGTGTTGGTTTTGACTGTTGATCGCAAAATTGAGGCATTATAATTGAGTCAGATTCATCCTCATAATCGCTCGGTTCATTGCCTCAATCTCTTCATGCGATTTTATAGCCTATAAATAGGTTGCTGAAGGAGGAGAGAGAACTTTATTTCCCCACTTCTCCTCCTTTTTTAATGTAGAAAGCTGTTGTTCTTCTCGTCGATGAATTTGTCAGAGGTGGTCTTGATCCATGGCCCCCTGATGCTGACAGTCCGTTCGGAGGTGAGGGAGTGCTTCGGTCCTTGTGATACTAGCCAAGGGACACAGGGACACAAGTACACAGTCTCGCAGCATGGTTGAGAAATCATATAGAATATGCGCAGACTCTCAACGAAGTTCTATTGCATGGATGAAGACTCATCCAGAACATGCGCAGACTTTTTACAAGGCTCTGCCGTATGGATGGGAACTCATCTAGAACATGCGTAAACTTTTTACATAGCTCTGCCGCATGTGTAAAGAATCATGTGCAGAGCTCTTCTGTAGCTTGGCCTCCACATGGGTATAGAGATATTTTAGACTTTTATGATTCGTGTAGATCTCGTACGGCACATCATAGAGGTAATGCCTCCACAACTTTAGTGCGAACACCACCACCGCAAGCTCTAGGTCGTGCGTTGGGTTATTTTTCTCATGAGGCTTCAACTGCCTCAATGCAAAGGCTATTACTTTGTCTCTCTGCATAAGGACATATCCCAAATCCTTTCCTGAGGTGTCACTATAGATCTTAAAATCATCGGGTCCGTCCGGAAGGGTAAGAATTGGTGTTGAGACAAGTTGTTATTTTAACTCCATAAATAAAGCTTCATAGTCGTCTGTCCACGCAAACATTACTCCCTTCCGAGTGTGATGAGTCAGAGGCGAGGCGAGGCGAGGCAAGGCAATTCTTGCAAAACCTTTTATAAATCTTCTGTAGTAGCCTGCTAGACCAAGAAACTATGAATGTCACTAGCTGACTCAGGCCTTTTCCACTTTACGATGGCTTCTACATTCTTCGGGTCAACTGAGATACCCTCTGAGGAAATAATGTGCCCAAGGAAAGATATGTTGTCCAACCAGAACTCGCACCTACTTAGCTTAGCGTACAACTTATTATCTCAAAGAGTTTAAAGCACCATCCGCAGGTGTCCTGCGTGTTCATCCTTATTCTTCGAGTACACTAAGATGTTATTTATGAAAACTACCACAAATTTATCGAGAAAGGGTCGGAACACATGGTTCATCAAATCAATGAATGCGGCAGGGGCATTCATCAGTCCAAACGACATAATAGAAAACTCATAATGGCCATAGCGGGTTCAAAATACTGACTTCGGCGTGTCCTCTGGCTTAACCTTTAATTGGTGGTAACCAGAGCGAAGATCAATTTTTGAGAACAGCGATGCTCCTTGTAACTAATCAAAGAGGTCGTCTATCCTGGGCAGGGGATACTTGTTTCTGATAGTGACCTTATTTAGCTCCCGATAGCCGATACAGAGTCGTAACGTTTCATCCTTCTTCTTTACGAAGAGCACATGTGCGCCCCAAGAAGACACGCTCGGACGAATATATCCACGATCCAGCAGTTCTTGAAGTTGGCACTTTAACTCCTTTAGTTTAGTAGGGTCCATTCTGTACGGAGCTTTGGAAATAGGTTGAGTATTTGAAAATGTATCGATGGTGAACTCGATCTCTCGGTCAGGTGGTATGTCAGGTAGTTCGCTTGGAAACATATCAGGGAACTCTGCCACAACGAAAGAAGACTCAATGTTTGCGTAATCCAGCTGCGTGTCCTGAACCAACGCTAAGAATCCCTCGCATCTAGAGTGTAGCATCCACCGAACAAACATTGCATAAATTACCATACAAGCCCTGGACGCATCTGTTGCTGGACTACTCGTGTAGCAGAACTTGGCTTCCTCAGGTAGGCGGAAGATGACTCGTTTCTCTGCAGATTCGATAGTTGGCGAGCAAGCTCCTAGCTAATCCATCCCCAAAATAATATGTAATCCCGAACATCTAGGACTAACACATCAAGCGATAGTTTCCTTCCCCTAATACAGACGTGACCATCCTGACTTACTGAACGGATATGTATTTTCGTGGCCAACGGGGTGCTAACACTAAGGTCTATATACAATTGTGTCATTTCTATATTGTTTTCTATGGCAAAATTCGTGGATATAAAGCTATACGTTGCACCAGAATCAAATAGCACACATGCAGGTATGTTATTGAAAAGCAATATACCTAACACAACGGTGTCCGATGCCAGGGCTTCTTCCCGTATCATAGTATACACCCGGCCTTGAGCTTGATGACGCTCATGCTATGGCGCGGCTCGGTTGACCTGGGGTACTGAGGCAGAATTTGGATGTTAAGGTCGAAGCTTGGAGAGGAGCGGACAGTCCTTAGATATGTGTCCAGTGCCACTACAGTTGAAGCATAACTTGTTTTTGAAGTGACAGTCGTCGATGGTGTGCCCTGGCTTATTATAGTATTCACAATGTGCCCCTGTAATTCCTTTTTGTCGACCATCGTTATTTGAACGCTTTGGAGTGGTGTTTCCTTCCGCGTTGCTATGTCACTTGTGATTGGAAGTATGCACAGTGCCGACAGCAACTGGAGGATACTACAGTTCGAGGGAAAGGGCATAGTTGAGAACTTCTCGCATCGTCTGGTACTGAGGAACGACCACGTGCGCATGGATGGTAGGTCACAGGCCACCTTCAAATCTTCTGACATGACTCGCCACATCAGGTAAATATGAGTTTATAAATTTGGGGAGCCAGTTGAATTTGACGGAGTACTGCTTCACGGTCATGTTGCCTTACCGAAGTTGAACGAAATTGTTCTTCTTTTATCGACAAATGGGAGGGGGTATAAACTCCTCTTCAAACGCACCATGGAAGGTAGGCCACGTGATCGCCTCATCTTCATCTATGGAGAGAGACCTTCAATGCATGTCCCACCAATAATGCACGTTCAAGCGAAGCTGTAGTTGGGCACACGCGACATGCTTCTCCTCGGGTATCTCTAGTAGTTTAAAGTGATCCTCAAGCTCTGCCAGCCAATCTAGAGCTACGATCGGATCTTCAGTCCCCTTAAATGGCATGTTGCAGACCTTCTTGAAGTCAGTAAAGTCGAAGGTAGTCACATCCTTCTTCTTTGGAGTTTGAGGTATTTTAACTGCAGGCGCGGGTTGCTCCACCGGTATCGCTGCTATTGCCGCAGAATGGTTGGAGGCCAAGGTCTGAACGATCTATTGCAGGATATCTACCTGCTGCTGTTGGACTGCAAATCAGGCTTCTTGATTGCCTTCAAACTTGATCTGTCGTTCTTTCGCTCGCTTCTCGGATCGTTCATAATGAGCCTCATCCCTCTGTTGGCTAGCCTCAAGCATCCGTATTATTTGCTAAATCAGGTCAACACGAGACATGACTCGTTGGCTTCAAAAAATTTTGAGATGCCGGAACTACTTTCTTGGGCTTGTACCTCTCTTTGTGCTAGCATTGATGCTTGCGCTTGAGTTATTCCTTCAAAAGAAGGTAACTTACATCAGGTTCATAATATATTATGGACTTATTGTATGGAACGTATCTCATTTTGGCCTACCGAGTTCAAGAGTTTGCATAGGGAATATATCGTTAAGGGAACTTTTCTGACACGAGGGTCAAAGGAACTTGAAGTTATGCACTGATACCAATATGTCACGCCCCTATTTTTGTGGAATTGATAGTCGTTCCCCGGTCGTGACGCCGTGCGTGCCTAGGTTGTGCACTGCACAAGGACGAGGAAATTTTGCATAATGAGCACATATTCAGAGTACGCAGATAATTGAAACACAAAGTTAAAATATGGAAAAGTTCTCTTTATTGATAATGAATAACTTTTACAAACTCTTGAACGAGTCGGATAATTGTCGCATGGGCTTACAAAAGTGGACTCAAAATAAGATAGCCGTCCTGTATATTACATCATGCTACTAAAACTTCAAAATGTTAAAGACCTTCTAGCGAAGCTATCACCTTCCCATGGAGCTGCATAAGTTTGTGAACGAGCTCCTAGAAAATTCAAAACACTTCTTCCAGGCACGATCAGGCGTACCGGTTGGTGGACTAGAATGGAAAGTTTCTTTAGGTTCGTGCAGGATCTCCTTGGTGAGGAAAACCCGTTGCAACAAGGTCAGTACATCAAAATGCACTAGTAAAGGACCTAACTATACCAAATCATGAGTTGTTTATATGAAGCATGCAAGTTATTTGTGGTCTTTCTATCTTGCCTTAGTTTATTTTACAAGCAAGCATTGATATAAAAATTTACTGAAATAAACTTGCCACCATTCAGTGACTTTTACCTGCCCGTCTAAACTACCTGCCAATACTTACCATGCCCTTCCCTGCCACGAAGACACAAGTTAGTTTGCATAGGTTCAAATATACGAGAGGATCACTGGCATAATGCCATAAAGGACGGGTTATAGTCTTGAGACGAGAACGATATGCAACGCAAGTGGCGAGCCCCGCTGCATAATATTCCGTCCATAACAGACGACTATACAGATCGTTCCGTCCGGATCGGATCGGTCCCAGTACCCCGGTGACCATCTGCAAAAATCAGAATCCTTGTGCACAAGTTTTTCGTGATCAAACAGCATCTATATTAAGTATTCAATTTATATAGTCTAAGGCAATACGAGCATGAGACAAGTAACAATGCATTATCTTGTTTTGCATAGTCTCCCTGATCAGTTTATGATATTGCAAGGTGTGTTCTATACATAGCACAATTTATAGAAGAAGTATATATTCTAACTAAAATTGAAGCATATGAAGAACATTCAAAATGAAATAGCATGCATTAAGGTAACCGTTCACAAGTTGATTGACAAGCACAAATAACCCAAGTCTATTCCTTTTCTTTATCTTGACATCTTTTAGTTATTTTGGTATTGTTTGATCTGAATAAGCAATAAGGCAAGATTTTAGATATACAGACTTGAAAGAAGGGTCAACTAAATCGAATATAGCTACTCACAAGTTGGTTGGAGAAAGAAAAAGAAAGAGTTGCTTCAAGACTCCGCTCGCACGACGTCTACTGCGCGATCACCTGCATTGCCACGAACAGCTGGTCAATACCTCTTCTACTCTTTCTAAGCTCGAAATGGAATGCAATTCAACGAACAAAAATAATGAAATCTATCGAAACCGTTCAAGAAAACACAAATCCAAAAACTAACTCAAAAGCACAAAAGCAACAAGGTGACAACGAAAACTAGGCAAGAAAACTTGCAGCGGAGAGGTCCCTCTTGACTCTGTCGCTAAGTCCATCCTCGGGGCACGGTCCACTGAATATGAAAATTGATTCTGAAGAAGCAAATCCATAACGAGGATAAGATCTTGATTCAATCTATCCCGATCGAACGATACCGATTTGTATTTTTTAGCCGCGCTCCCCGAATAGGTGAAATGGGGCACCACAGGAACTACCAGGAATGACATCTCATGACAGAATCAAGCAATACCAATCCGTGAAACCAAGTGTCAAGAAGATCAAGGATATCTACACTAAATACAAAAAATATAGAGGATATCATAAACGAAAAACTATCAGAAAATATACTCGAATGAAATCCGGGATAAAGTATCAACCCGTATCTGGAATAGTGCCTCGAAAACCTAAATATAGAATATTTCATCAATAAAAGGTTTGGAATGATAATAAGTTAACCTAGTCAAATTTTAGGTTTTAAGGGCATTTCTAAGTCAAAACAGTCAACTAGGTCAACTCTAGGTCAACATAGTAAAACTTGGTCAAACTAGCTATTTCTAGGTTGTATGAGTACATATCTAGGTTATTGGGGCCAAACCTTACTTATCTTGACCATACTAGTTATATTAGGATACTAGAGTATCAATACTATATAGTATCAAAAGATACACAATATATATATATATATATATATATATATATATATATATATATATATATATATATATATATATATATATATATGACACTAGCGATCCCTTAGCTAATATAAGATAATATTAATTACCTTGGCTTCGAGCCATCTTGGTATCAATGCCTCACTACCCTCTTGGTACTCAATACTAATTGCCCTATGATATCTCATACCCTCATTACCTTGGTGTATCTCAAGGTAACTAGAAATAATATCAAACTCTTACTAACATTTATAACTTAATACAACTAACTGTTGAACTAACATTCATACTAATGCATATAACTAATAATAACATCCTTTACTGATAACCAGCTTAACTAACATATAACATTTATCACTAACTAATGTATACCTTAACATCTAACTAACTATTACTAATCACAATAAATCAACTAACCATATACTAATAGACACACTAAACTAACAACAACTAACTCTACTTGCTAACTGAAACTAACTGACATTCGTATATATACTAACTTTGATACCTTAAATAATACTAACATACTAACTTAGCACCATCAAAGCTACTACCCCCTACTCCTATGCACATGTGCACTGGTCTGAAATTAACCCCCCATATGTGAACACATGAATTCCTTCCTCACTATATATGCAAACCCGATTGCTCTTCACTTCATATAGCTTATGTTATTGTACTTACACAGCAGCACAATGATTCACCCCACTGCCCGACTCCCCCTTACAAACACCCACTGGTGCTGTGTTTACACAATAACTGCTCCCCCAGCACTGGCACATTGCCATGCTCCACATACCCTTTGCTCTAAACCCAACTGTCTAATAGTTGAAAGCCCACCACTTGACAGTCATTAAACCTGAATGGTTAATACACCCAATATTGTTGCTACCAAGTAGCAATTAAGCCACAACAGTTGAAAGCCCACCGCTTGCGATACGCCCTTGATACTCAATCCAAACCTCACCCAACTCTTTACAAATGATGTAGACAAGTCTAAAATCATAATTATACGTAAAACAAAGTGCTAGCTACCAATATATGGATTTATGGCAAAATATGACATGTGTAGACTCACATGTCATAGAGAAAACTCCCAAATTAACCCATGTCATAAAATATCATGACACGGCCTACTTGTATCCAATTGTGGACACAACACTAGTCTCACACAACCAAACTAATGTCGATTTGGTCCAATTAACTTATTAACAAACACATGATGCACCAATCTCGGATTTCCCAAATTGAGCATAAAACAAACCATAACTTCCAAAATAGGGGTCCCTAATAGTCAATTCTTCTTCCTATAGGTAGCCATATTCCATAGGTGGGTTCCTAATGATTAAACTATAGATTTAGAGTCTAATTAGAAGAAGAAAAATAAATTTTACCTATTGGGAGATGGATTCCTGATGAAAGTTTTTAATGAACACAAAGAAACCTCAACTTATGAAAATTCAACCAAATTGTAGATCATTGCCTCCTCCTTGCCTCTAAACTCTCCAATGGTAAATTAGGAATGAATTAGGAAGATAATTTAGTAGGGATTTGGTGTCAGAAATGAAGGAAATTGAGAAGAAAATTTCTAGATATAGAATTTTAGGATGAAAGAAGAGAGGAGAAAGAAATTACTCCTCTCCATATAGGCCGGCCACATGCTTGGCTAACAAAAAATATAAAAAGTCATGAATGCCCTTTGGGGCTTGTCATAAAGAAAAGGATTAAGGAGAAAGGTTCTACTCTAATGGTTTGACAAATTAAATCACTAAATTAATGAAATGGGCTAGATAATTGGGCTCAAGTCTAAACTAATTAAATGTTGGTCCATGAGACAAGTCTAGTCTAGTTAGGTCCACTAACACAAGTCAAAAATATAATGTAACTTGCTAATAATAAATAAATAATACAATAATAAATATATAACATGCACCATAAATAAATAACTATGAAATATCATTCAATATAATAATTTTTGAAATACCAACATTAACAATAATAGGAAAAGAGAAAAGACAAAAATACCCCCCTCTGGAAAAGAGGTAGAGACACCTGAGTCAGATGCAAAAGGTGTCGTGGTTGGAGGAATGGAGGAATGATTCTTCGGGATCATTATAATCACATTGGTAGGCGAGGGCCGACTTTGTTGCTCATGCTAAGGATTCCCCGGCAGAGGAAGAAACCATGTGGCAGGCTTTGGACTTCTTTCCCTTAGACTTGGTGGCAGAAGGTGGCACTTTCTGCATCATATCCTGAACAAGATATGGATGAACCCACATGACCTCTCACCATGATGTGCTAAGCAATACTAGTCCAGCTGCTTAGTTGCGAACTAGAGGGAGGTTTACAACCTCCATCGGTGTCCTCAGAATTGGGACAATATCGTCTTTGTCCTCCGTCGCTGGGAAGTCACCAAACTGGAGGGATATCATATTTGCACTGATCGTTTTATCATCAAAGTCTAAGGTGGGGGCCTTGGAGTTGAGAAGCCGCTGGATGTATTGTTTCAATACGTAACAATCTCAGATTGGACGATGGAGATATCGATGTTAGTAGCAGTATTTGGGATTGTCTATCTTGTCTGCCTGATCAAAATATTTGATCGCAGGCAATTGGAGATTATTGTCACATCAAATATAGGCATGACATCGTCATCATCGAAAGAGTAAATCTCCATCGGCTTTGGAGCTTCAGCCGACTTTTGTTCTGGCGTAGGGGATTTCTTGGACAATTTAAAGGTAAGGGCCTGCTTCCCTTTGCCTCTGCGACCACCATTGTCATTGTTGTTGTTGTTGTTGTTGTTGTTGTTGTTGTTGTTGTTGTTGTTGTTGTTATTGCTGCTGTAAGGGCCCTTTCCCTTGTCATCATCAATGGGGATCTGGATTCTGAGCAGCCGGGCGTCCTTCATATTTTTCTCAACAACGATGGCATGGATGATGAATGCCGCCCAATCTTTGAATTGAGTAGTGCCGGTCCAGATCCTTACTTCTGGAAGTAGATTTCTCCGAAACATGTCCATTATTGTAGATTTAGGATTATCGAGGGGTAGCTTTAGTACAACTTGCCTGTATCGTTCTATATACTCCCGTACATGCCATTTTTCTTTCTGGATGATGTCTGTTAGAGAGGACATCGTCATGTTATTTCTTCCGTCATAGAATCGGGCAAGGAAGAGGCGCTTAAGGGCTTCGAAGGATGAGATATAGTTGTCAGATTGCAAAACTAGTCGAAGGCTACCCCGGACAATGCTCCGTTGATATCTCAAAATAACTCATGTATTGACGGGAAGATATCTTCTCTTCAAATGGAGTCACGATGAAGGGCTTGTACTTTGGTAGGTACGACACATCTTTTCACTCGAGAGAATATAGTTGTCGTATCCCAAGCTTGCGTAGTGTGTCCCAATTTTTCTTAGAGTCCAGGCGGGTACGAAGTTCTTGTATTTTTTCGTATGGCCTCCCGGGCTTCATCTACTGCGGAAGTAGCAGAGGATCCTGGCAGAGTATGATTGCCATCAGCTGGCGGGGTGGTTGCATTCGAGTCTCCGTTGGTCCCAGGGTCCAGGCTTGCATACACAGAGGTCCTCAGAGGTTGTGAGACCATGTTTGCTTTGATCTCTAACATTATTTGGGTCAAAGATTGCATTAAGGCACTCATAGTGTGCATCATTGCCTCTAGAGTGTTGAGGCATTGACGGTTGATGGTGTCTTCTATGTCCTCCCCGGCCATATATACTGTCCTGGCATGGGGAGAGACAGACGGGACAGAGTGAGACTTCCAAGCGGAGCAACATGAGGTGAAGGGCAGATCCTCCTTCTATGCTCTTGGTTGCAATCATTAAAATACCTACTTCCTGTTTGCAGGTACCTCTACTTTAGCACAACAACAGTTGATGATGATGTGGGCACAACAATGCCAATAAGGGGATATCTCACATGCTATGGTTGCCTCCCTTGCCTTGCGCTTGTGATTGATTATATCACGGAAGTCAGGTGAGGGATGGCTCACCTTTGCACCCTCTTTGTAAACATGGGTTGACTGAGCACATGGGTGTGTAGGTGAGGTTTTTGCTCTTTGACCTGGGGTTCGTACAAGAACTTCCCCAAGTCGCTGGTGGAAGGTTTTTGAGACTGACCCTGTCAAGTGCCACTTTGAGATGGGCGCATAGGTCGGTCTTGTATAACTTTCCATTAGGGACACGCATAACAGTTAGCGGCGCACGCTGATGGTCAACCAACTGAGCAGTTACTTGAGCTTGGCGAGCCTGTACTGCCCTAGACTTTCTTGTCTTAGTAGTGCATAGAATAAGGAGACAAAGTATGTCCCCTTGTCAGGGTGGCACATGGAGTCAAAACCATATATGAGTCTGTCAAAGACAAGGCATTAGACCCATCAAGAGCCCATGCAGCTACCTGTCTGCAGCTATGGTTGGATGCTGCATAGTTCTGCTGCCTTCGCTCTGGGCAAATAGACCGTGCCTCAGCCCCCAACCTTCTAGCATCGTAGTATTTTCCTTTGCCAGAGTTCAAGTGTTAAACGTCCTCTTCCCTAGACGCAGCAGCCACATGGACAGGGACGACCATGGTAAACGCATGACGGGCATCCTCATCAGTAGGGAGAGACACAGGGAGTGCATTCTCCGCAAATGGGCAAGGCACATTGGCCTTTGCTACCCATGTCCTGCGGGTCTTCTTAGGTTTTGCTAGCCTTGGCGAAGGACTCACACTACCCTTGAAATGCATTTCTTCAAAAGGTTGTTGGTCGAAGCATACAACCAGCATCTTCGGGGTTGAACCCGGTTTCATCGCGTCGGACAACGCCACGACCTTCTCATCAGAGAAGAAAGATGTCTCCAATAGAGTCACCACCTTATTTGCCATTGATTCAAATTTAAACAAGTTCTGTTTATATAACAAATGAAAGAGTACAAAAAAATCCTAGACAGAAAATTTAAGTACACTATTTTTGATTCTGGGGAGTGTGGCAATAGAGATCTAGTATTGTAGTGACTTCTTTACTCCATTGACGGTCCGACGAGGGAATGCAAATGCTTTCTTCTGCTCTCCCTCTCTCTCTTATGCCCTCTCTATCTGTCTTCCTCCATCTGTGTCCCTGTGTGTGTATGCAACACTGCTATTTATACATGTCATATTGATGGGCCTATTCGTACATGTGATATACGCACATGGATATTGGAGTTGCCATGTGTCCATCCTTAATAGGATACAGTTGTAATCGTGTACACATGTCATGGTCGAGCTGCCACATGGATTCTTTGTTGGGATCTGCTATTACTAAAAATTTCGCCAGTTCTCGTACTTAGTGTGCGTGACTTGGTTAGCTTGACACATGGCATGCACTTAGTTGTAGAGAATCTCCTCTATTATAACAAAAAGATTTTGGCTTAAAAAGGTACTGCCATGTTGAATATATAGGATCTGTAACGCATAGGGCCAGAGACACATGGAACGCATGGAGTCTGGAATGCATAGAGGTATAGACACATGGAACGCATGGAGTCTGGAACGTATAGAACCAGAGACGTATGGAACACTAGAGTCTTGGAATGCATAGGGCCAAAGTCACATGGAACACATTGAGTCTGGAACGCATAGGGCTAGAGATGTAAAGAACGCATAGAGTCTAGAATGCATAGAGCCAGAGATATATGAAACGTTTAGAGTCTGGAATGCATAAGGCCAGAGACACATGTAATGCATGGAGTCTAGAATGCATAGGGCCAGAGACACATGAAACATATAGAGTCTGGAACGCATAGGGCCTTTGTCTTGGCACTGTCCAACTACATACGGATAAAAGTAATCATGATGGTTATATGAGCACTGATGCCTTCTGTTACCATCAGAATCGAGGAGTTTAGAGCCATTATTGCTATTAGAGTTATAAATGCTCTAACTTGACTGAGGTGACTTTATGCGTCCAAGACGTTATGCGTTTCATGACTTTTGGTGCATAAGGGATGAGGCACATAGGAGCTTTTGAGATTTTTCATTCTTCTACATATATCACCCTTTCAACAAAGACCTAATACTTCTTGAAAGTTGATAACACCTGATTCTTGGTATTTAGGGTGTAGACCCATACCTTCTTGGAACAATCATCAATATGCTACTTGAATATTGCTTATACAGTATCTATGACCATGACATGGGTCATTACAAGTCATGGATATTGAATACTAATGATTAACACAATTAGAAACAAATAAATGTAATTATACATGAACTAGGATTGGTTCATTAATGTTTGTCCTCGTGTGTCCTATGTATGACATACACGCATATAATACTTGAGGTAACAACAATAAGTGTGAATATCAATACAATACAAAAAACCAAAAACAATATAGAATACAAAAATAGTGTTATGACAACATATAGCGGAGTATCTAAAAAGCTTCATCGCAATAGACAATATATTATCTACATATCTATATAGATGGAAAAAAGATTTATAAGAGTGATAATTTTTGTTATGTAGAAATCATCCATTGTGATAAAAAGATTGAGTAAAATATCATGCATAAAATTTAAATGAGATGATTGAAATGAAATAGTGATTTTGGAGTAGTTTATAATTGCAAGATAACCCTAAAGTTGAAAGAGAAATTTTGCAAGACTACAAAAAGACCAACTAGGCTTTATGGATCAGAATATGAGAAGATTAAGAAATAACATGTCCCTAAAGTTAGACTTGCCTAAACAAGAAAGCTAAGATGGGTTAATAACCTTACATTAAAGGATTGGATAAGAATGTAGTATATCCATTGGTTGAAAGTTAGAGGTGGTGCAAGTCAAGGATAATAGTCTTATGTGGTTTGAAGTTTAAAGAAATATATGATTTTTATTAACATTAAAGAGGATAAGGCCCTTAATATTGCCCAAAATAAGAAGAGGGTTGAAACATTTGACCCCAAAAATTTGGTATAAAGGTTTATTATTATATATATTTTTCCTTAAATATCTTCATCACATTAATTTTCTTCAAATTCATAGTTTCGAACAATCTTCTCTTATGAGAAAATATTATCTATTTTATGTTATACATTGCTATAATAAGAATAAGAATTTGTACTCTTCCTTATTTGTCATAATTCGCACCCGGATAATCGAGGCACGAGTACGTGAGTACGTCCAGCCTACGTCGCAGCATCGATGGTAGAATATTGACCATATCAATAATAACTAACTATCAATCTCACACAATAATATAAACTAAACTTGTCAATGATATCTCAACTCCATCAGGAGGACAAGATGACAATATATAATGATAATACTCAATCACAAAATAATCTATAAGAAAGATAAAAGGCACGATATGATAATAAGGAAAGAGATCCAATCACAAGTCTAGAAAGTCTAATCAACACCTCATCAAGTTTAGTATCAAATAATAACATCCCAAAGTCTGAGTAAATGCTAGAGACATATCCGGTATAAAAATACTGAATAAAGATATCTAAGGTAAATGGTGACACCTGCTAAACCTTTCGACAATCACTCCTGAACAACTGGGTCCAAGGCAAGAGACAAATACGTTATTTTAAATATTGCTTAAGGTTCTTGAACACAAATCTAGCTAGCACTTCCCCGCCCCGACTAGTACGATAGATCCAAACATTGCTTAAGGTCAATACCAAAATTTGGGTTCCAAATGGTCTACTAGATTAGCCTATCTAGTCATATTAACTATATGGGTCAATACTAGACCTTTCTAGGTCATATCCTATTACTATGATACCAATGCAAGATTTATATGTAATTATCTAACTTATATATATACTAGTATTACATAATATATTAACTATACACCTATTATCCTAAACCTTAGTACTAATACCTAAGATACCCATTCCTATCTTGATACTTAATTCCTTAACACTACCAACACCTACACGTAACTCAACCCATAACACCTACACTCTACTTATACTACCTGAACACATCCATCCAATTTCCAATACTCAACTCATTCACTACCTTACCCTCACAAACTCTTACACACCCTCACCCATTGTAACTTGCACACACACTCACCTGGTACTTAACACACCTCACCCTTATTACCTATACCTGCACATGCTGGTATACTATCACTTACCTACTGGACATGGTAACCCTAAGACACTTATTACCCTTAGGATACTACACACCACTGGTACCAATTCTTTCCCTTTATCTGCCAACTATGGCACATTTAAATGCACATCACACCCCCCCTTATAAACTACTATAAGTAGGTTCCTCATCTCCACACTTGACATAGTGCACTTGGCAATTGATCTAAGCATGCAATTGAACTATTGCTCAGATATAGTAATTGCAGCCTACTTTGTGCAAAATCATGTACTCATGTAGCACAAATACCCTCTTTTAAGTACACGATACACCATAACTTCTTCCTAAGTTAACTAACATATAGTTGAAACCATGAACTTACATATATATATCTCTGAGATTCTGACTCATGCATTCTCACTGAACCATCCTAACTAATACTCTAACCTATGCTAAATACCTGCACTACTGCACCCATAACATGTGCCACTTTTGCCAACATATTGTAGTCCCTCATACAGTACCTGATACACCTACACCACGTACATTGGTACACTCCTGCACAACTTCCCCACACTACTGCTGAACACTTCCTGGATATATCTCACATCAAATCTCCCATGATACTACTATGCACACCCATATTTCTAATCTATACTGCATATGAGCTGATACTACATTAACCCGAGCATCCCCCTCATAACATTACCTACCACCTCCCCAATTTCTACTACCTGTACTGCATATCATACTTAAACCAAACCAAGCTCCTACTTCCTGAACTGCAACAACCCGATCCTCCTTAAGAAACCTGTAGTCCATACAACACTTCACCCTCACTTCAATAACAACTTGAACTTAGCGGTGCCTGACCTGCCCTTGAGCCCGTACCACACAACAGTTATTGTGTGCAGACCTACTACAACTGAACCCCTAATACCTTACTTAGCAGCTTAGTTTTTCCCATTCACTAATATTATCATATTTCCCCTATTCACCTCTTATGTACACTTAACACAACTAAACACCCAGTCATAAACACACACACACAAGCCTATCACAATGAGTACAGACAAAATTATCTTACATCCTTCACACATGATACAAACCACACACTCTACACCTAAAAGTACATACTAACACCAACACACATGCCAACAACCCAACATCAAACACATGGTGTACACCACCCTAGGATACGTACTCAAAAACTTTATACCATAATGATACCAACCCCTAAATTCATATGGAACCCAATTTAGATATAAAATTTAGCATGAATATACTTAGTATAAGTCATTCTTATGCAATTAGAGAAAAATGACACAATAGGACACCAATACAAAGAAATACCAAATTCTACCTACCCGTATCATGGCGTATCATGATACGGCCTACACGTATCCAATTGTGGACACGTACATCCTACTAATCATTGAATTAAACTTTAAAACTATCGATGATTCATTCCTCAAACACTTTATGGACCAAATTTATATTTTCTCTAATTTGACCACAAAACCACCACAACTATCATAATAGAGTCTTCTAGTACTTAGTTCTTCTCCATAAGGGTGGTCTTTAGCTATGGATGGGTTCCTAGAGTCTTAAATGGGTATTCTAATATAGAAATTGATAAAGAAAATGAGATTTATACCTATTGGGAGTTGGATCCTAATGAAACTCCTCCAAGTGGACACAATGAGTGATTTGGACACGGACTCCTAGCAAGCTCCTCTCCAATGGGTCCTCCATTATAATCCTAGCTTCTAGATCTTCATGAAATAAAGAATAAATAAGAATGGGTGGATTGGATTAGATTTTGGTAGGGATTTGGATGGATTGGGAGAAAAGTCACTTTGGGAAAGATGGAGGCTAACGAATAAAATAAAATGAGTGGATGGACCCTAATTAGAACATGCCTCTTATAGTAGGGTTTGGGTCATGCTACAATGTCAAGTTTATCCCTCTCAATTCTCTAATTAAGGTTTAAAAATTGTCATAAAAGGAATCTATTTAGATTAGGAAGGAATCTAATTAATTAATTAAAGGCATCTCTACAACTAATAGAGAATATTCTAACCATGCACTAGTTTAATTGAGTTTAACCAATTAAGTCATAACCAACATAAATGGCACTATTAAGTCTATTAACACTAGTACATTCTAACTAGCTATCATACTAACCAATATAAATATAATTATAAATAACATAAATTAAATATATACATATATAATTGCAACCAATTATGAAATAATAAAAAAACCCTACAATTGGAAGTGGTGGTTAAAAATCCTACTCTCTTAAAATAATTTTGTCCACAAAATTAAAGATGGTGTACTCCTCTCTAGGTCACAACCCCCGTCTAAGAAATTCCTATCTAAAGTCATTAAGCATACAATTCTATTGAAAAGTAATCATTCCTAATTATCTACATGCATGGTTATGGTCTCTGCCTGTCATGATATTGCAGCCTCTATCAGGGTTACTACTAACTATACTATAACATAAAATTACTAATACAAAATATGAGATACCATAAAATTACACAAATTAATAGACGGAAAGGAAAAGAGAAGAACAGAACATGCTACCCAACACTTGTAGCATCGGCCCCCTCAACTATCATAGCAAAACCAGGGCCCTGTTGGGGTGTCTACCTTTCCTGGTGCGAGGCAATTTGCGGTGCCATATGTGGCCTAGCTGGACCCCTCTATTCTCACAGTCCGGAATACCTGCATTCCTACTATCCATGATACTCCCTTATATACCCTACCTCAATATCATATTGATACACCTAGCTAATATTATCAACCATAATAGCACTCACTAATATTAGATTGACATACTCTACATATATATCACTCATTCTAGTCTTGATACACACTAATCACTTGCTCACTCTAGGCACCCTTGGTACACAAACACTAACTCCATAACTATACATGCTTAATACTATAGGATACCAACTACTAACTATACTCTGACACCTATTATTGTTACAAATAGTACTACACTATGAGTTACTTCTAGGCTTATAAACTAATACTTAATTTCCACCTATCTAATTAGGAACCACTCTCAAACTCATCAGCTACACTCCCAACAATCAATACTGATTCTCAACTTTAGACAAACATATCTATAAGTAAACAAACTACTACACTATCCAAAGAAGCTGCCTCAGGAACTAGTGAAGGTGAACCTTTATAAGGAAATAATTAAAGAAACTAAAGATATTTCTATCCTGAGCTAATAAGGTGATGGAACATAACTCAATAATAACAAGGTTGAATGATAGAGACAATATGTCAAGAACCAATCTAAGATACAATCTGATAACCATATATGTCTATCCGAAATTATGTTACCTAGAATCCTCGCCATGCTAGTGAGCATAGTTGCGATAAACTATAGAGTCTGTAACTAAGGTATATACCTCTATGATCATGTTGTTTAGAATTTTTGCCCTGCCGCTAGCTTGGCTGCAAAAACTCTAAATTCCATAACCAAGATAAATATATCGAAAATTAGGTCTCTACGTTTCCGCCATGACAGCTAGTATGGCTGCAATAAACTTTAGACTCCATAACTAAGACAGACGGTTACCTTTCTCACTGTTTTTATCCAAATACATTATAAGAATATACCTTAATTCAGTCCATAAAATTTATCTCGATACAAGAATTAAGGTCTACAACGAACATCAAGAATCAAATCCAATAACGAACAAGTACAAGATGAAGATATAGTACTACCACGACTAAGACGTAGTACTACCATGACTAAGACATAGTACTACCACGACTAAGATGTAGTACTTCCTCAATACATTATTAGAGTTTGTAGTAAGATTCTCAAGGGTCATCCCAGAAATCTTTCAAGAAATCATAATTTTGATTGAGTATTCTCGCATCCTAATATCCTATCCTATTGCAGGCTCACAACAGTATGACTAAAATGTAGTACTACCACGATATCATACTAATTATAAAGACGAGAGCTGCATCACCACAAAAATATGTCATGACCTTTACTCGGATTATTGGGGCACGAGTACGTTAGTAGTCCAGCCTACGCCGCATCATTGGCAGTAGAACGTTGTCTAGGTCAATAATAACTAACTATCAATCTCATATTATAAAATAAACTAAACATATCAATGATATCTTAACTCCATAAGAAGGACAAGATGACAATATATAATGATAATACTCAATCACAAAAAAATTATAAGAAAGATAAAAGACACGATATGATAATAAGGAAAGAGATCCAATTACAAGTCTAGAAAAGTATAATCAATACAATATCAAATCTAGTATCAAATAATAATATCCCAATATCTGTGTAAATATCAAAGACCAATTTGGTACAAAAATATTGAATAAAGATAGCTAAGGTAACTGGTGACTCCGGCTAGACCTCCCGGCAATCACTCCTGAAATACTGGGGCCAAGGTTGTTGCTACTCCCTCATGTGGTCCGTAATAAGTCAAAAACTAATCCTCCAAATAAGTACATAAAAATGTTATCCAGTCAAGATGAAATGAGTACAACTCAATAGCAGTTCCAATTAATTGATAATGACTATAAGCAATAATAGTAAATATAATACATGATGAGAAAAGCAGTAAACAGATATCATAATATGACAGTAAAGAGAGAAAGGTAATCCAGGGAAATATTGCATAATCAGTAAATAATGAAGTAAAGTGGAAAAGAATTGTAACTACACTAAGTATTTTGAAATACTACTTAGATATGTGATCGACTTAGGTTAATAGTTGTCTACTTTTACACTAAGTATTTCTCCGTTCAGACTAGTACGATAGATCCAGCTATGACAAGTCACATCGTATGAATTATCAAGTAGTCTATTGTAAGCATAAAATAGTTGGCAAATGTCATACGACGTTAATTAGTTGCCTAATGTCATACGATGTTGGCTAATATCATACGATAATGTAAGGAGCAAGATCTAAATATGGAAGTAACATCTCCTTACTGAGGATCCAAAAGATAATAATTCATGTACTATCATATCAGGAATCAAGTATAATATTTCTAAATACATGTATTATAGTAATTATCAAATAAAAAAAACTATCAGAGAATGTACATGCATGTGGTTCAGAGAAATAAATATCAAACAGTGCCTGTACTGGAGTCCAAGTCACCTATATATAAAATATCAATGTTAATTGGTGATCTAGAATAATAAATGCGGTTGAACTGAGGTTTCTAGGTCGTTTCTATGTCTCTATGATCAAACTAGGTCAATACCTAAATTTGGGTTCCAAATGGTCTACTAGATTAGCCTATCAAGTTATATTAACTATATTGGATCAATACTAGTCCTTTTTAGGTTATATCCTATTACTATGATACCATTGCAATATGTATATGTAATTATTTAACTTATATATATATATACTAGTATCACATAATATATTAACTATCCACCTAGTACCCTAACCCTTAGTATTAATGCCTAAGATACCTATTCCTATCTTGATACTTAATACGTTAACACTACTCACACCTACACATAACTCAACCCATAACACCTACACTCGACTTACACTACCTGAAAACATCTATCCAATTTTTAATACTCAACTCATTCACTACCTCACCCTCACAAACACTTTCACACCCTCACCCATTGTAACTTGCACACATACTCACCTGGTACTTAACACAGCTTACCCTTATTACTTATACCTGCACATGATGGTACACTATCACTTTCCTACTGGACACGGTATACAATACCTGCATACAAGTAACCTCACAAACCCCACCCTAAGACACTTATTAACCTTAGGATACTATACACTAATAGTACCAATTCTTTCTTTGGTCTGCCATTTATGGCACATTTAAATGCACATCACCCCCCCCCACATCAACTGCTATAGAAGGTTTCTCATCTCCACAATTGACACAGTGCACTTTGCAATTGATCTGAGCAAGAAATTGAACTGCTGATCAGATACAGCAATTGCAACCTTCTGTATGCAAAATCCTGTACTCATGTAGCACAGACACCCTCTTTCAGGTACCTGATACATCATAACTTCTTCTTAAGTTAACTAACCTGTAGTTGAAACCATGGACATACAAATATAACTCTAATATTCTGACCCATGCATTCTTACTGAACCATTCTAGCTGATACTCTAACCTATGCTAAATACCTACACTGCTGCACCCATAACATATGCCACTTTGCCTAACATATTTTAGTTCCTCATACAGTACCTGATACACCTACACCACACATATTGGTGCACTCCTGCACAACTTTCCCATGCTACTGTTGAACACTTCTTGGATACATCTCACATCAAATCCCCCATGATAATACTGTGCACACCCACATTTTTAATCTACACTGCCTGATACTATATTAACCCGAGCATCCCTCTCCTAACATTACCTACAACCTCCCCAATTTCCACTACCTGCACTATATATTAGACTTTTACCAAACCAAGCTCCTACTTCCTGATCTGCAATAACCCAAATTTGGATTTTCTCCAATTTGAACACAAAAACAACTATAACTATCATAATAGAGTATTGTAATACCTAGTTCTTCTCCATAAGGGTGGTCCTTAGCCATGAGTAGATTCTTAGAGTCTTAAATGGGTATTCTAACATAAAAAGTTATTGGGAATATGAGATTTACACCAATTAGGAGTTGGATCCTAATAAAACTCTTCCAAGTGGACACAATGAGTGATTAGGACACGGACTCCTAGCAAGCTCCTTTCCAATGGATTCTCTTTTGTAATCCAAGCTTCTAGATCTTCATGGAATGAAAAAAAAATAAGAATGAGTGGAGTGGATTAGGGTTTGGTAGGGATTTGGATGGATTGGGGGAAGTCACTTTGGGGAAGATGGAGGCTAATGAATAAAATAAAATGAGTGGAAGAACCCTAATTAGAATATGCCTCTTATAGTTGGATTTAGGTCATGCTACAATATAAAGTTTGTCCCTCTCCATTCTCTAATTATGGTTTAGATATTTTCATAAAAGAAATCTATTTGGATTATGAAGGAATCTAATTAATTAATGAAAGGTATCCCTGCAACTAATAGGGAATATTCTATCCATGCACTAGTTTAATTGAGTCTAACCAACTAAGTCATGAACCAACATAAATGACAGTAACTAAGTCCACTAATACTAGTCCATTCTAAATAGCTATCACACTAAAAAATATAACTATAATTATAACTAACATAATTTAAATATATCTATATGATTACAATCAATTATGAGATAACAAAAATATCCCTACAAGTGGAAGTGGTGGTTAAATTATTCTTTGAGGATAGTAGCAAACTTCTTATCCCTACATGGTACCTAATTTATGGACCATATGATAATACTTTAACAAAATATGGTAAGAAATTTTGTGTCATTTTTGTACATGGTACCTAATTTAGGAACCATATGATAATATTTCAACAAAATATGGCATAAAATAGTTGAAAGGTTAATATGAAGTTTAAAATTTCTTTCAAGTACATAATTAGTAATATTTTTATAATTGGCGCTTAATGATAAAAAATAATATTTATGATTTTTAAGTTTGATCATGCTATGGTATTCTCTGTAATAGTAGACATCTAACTTATTCATATTTATAACTTAGACGGGTAGATAAAGAAAATAATAAGAAGACAGTAACTAGAGTTTGATCATTCATTATTCAAAGCCATATGACTCGAAAGGGGGAATCATTAGCACCAAGAATCAACTAAATGTCCAATTATCCAGTCTCGGGAATAGACATCTAATAATAAATACTAAACTAAAATGAGAATCTAACACTCCAGTAGTCTAGTCCTGAATAGGATCAGTCTCTTCAGCTATGTCGCGTATCTCTTCCTCGTAACGACTGTAGAGTGTAGGGTATGAATTTTCATCTAATGTTGTCAATGGTTAATAAATATTCACTTGGGAATGAGCAAAGTATACATAAAATATAGTATGCAATATAATATAGATCTTACAGGCGATAACTATGAAAGAAGTACAACAGGGTAAAATGATATAAGTAATATGGAACAAAGATAGTAAATTAGAAAATAATAACAAAATATATAAATAGTAATAGTAATAGATATAATAATAATATGAAACTCATGTAACAAAATGATAAACAAAATGAATATGGATACTATGTATTTTTTGAATATATTGTTCGATACGTGGACAGTTAGAAGCTAATATGGACCGTCTTTGTGGGTGAGACACCTAGAGTTGGGTCTCAAGTGATGCCCATTTGTCGATTTCTATGTGTCAAAATCTTCTTATTTTGTGAACATGATATGACATACATGGTTGGCCATTTCACGTGATCCAGTTTCCTGTATAATGGGTACAATTTTGGCTTAAAGATACCATCCATGGCTCTAGTAGTCATGTGATGAGTATTTAGGGTGAAGGAGATATGAGGTACAATTGTGGCTATAGTAGAAGGTTATATTACGGGTAGTGGAGATAATATGTTTTATTAGTGGTATGGATGGTAGAGGATGATCTGAAGGCGGAATGATAGTCAGTGATGGAGCAGTCTGAGCGGGTAGATAAACATTAGATAAAAGAGTTCGAGTGATAGAGTACGATGATGATGAAGGATTATTGGTGGAAATGGACGAACAAGTATCTGAGATGGTCAATATCAAAATGGGATTTCCTGATGAGGGAAGAGGTTATAATTGGTGAAGATTATTTAGATTAGTAGAGAGAAAAGTGGGAACCATGGTGATAGAAGATTGAGGATAAGAAGATTGTAGGGATGGGAAATAATGTTGAATAGAGGATTGTAAGAATAGAAATTGATTTTCATCAAACACGATATGGCGGGTAGTATAAACACGACCTATTTTTGGGTCAAGGCAATGATAACCTTTTAAGAAACTTCCATACCCAATAAAAGCACATGGTATACTTATACTCTTCATCTTATGTTTGATATTAGGTCTCAATTGTTATGTTCCGGTTCTGAAGAACCGAAGGTAGCGATGGACGTGAAGTCTTACAAGCCTAGATTGCGCTTGTACATGGCAAAAAGATAGACAAGTAATGGTATAGCTTAGGAACATTGACATAGCAATATAAATAAGTAGAAAAATTGAAGTCACAATAGAATAGATTGAAAAGCTTCTCTTTATTCATAATGATATTGAAATACATATCTTAAAATAGTTACAAAGCTCTGTGGTTACAACTGATACTAGGTCATTTTTGGTTTACATTGATACTTGTCGTTTTGGTTTACAATTTCACCGGTACCACTGAATTACATATGTTCCATACATTATGTCTTTTATAACGAAACACACATCCCTTGGAAGAAGAGCTTCTATGTGCCCTATAATGCTTTGATGCCTTGGAACAGTTTCAGCCACTCACTAAAGCTATGTACGTGGGATGCCCAAAAATGTGGGTCAGTACATATTGCGTACTGGTGAGAAGAACTAGTCCACTCACCTAAACCAGTGCTAAGTAATCATGTGAGTGTGCAATTATTAGAATATGATCCTGCTATTAGGAAATAGATTCATATAATAGTATACATGATTTTGAGCAGAATAGTATCAGTTAGGAATCAACTTATGTAATAGAGTGGATCAACTAAAGTTCTGAGCATCGGTGTAACATCAGATCCCAAAGATAGTAAGTTCTTTTTTCTTATGGGAAAAAGTCTTTTTCAAAGATTCTATATAAATTTCATATATGAAACCGAGATAGTTACCATTCAGAAAATTCTAAGGATATAGTGTATATCTATGCTTTATGCTTCTGAAGGTGGGAGAAAAGAGAAAACAAATTAGTGATCTAAATTAGAATTTAAAACTTATGTAATTAACTTCTTCTGGTTAACCCAAGAAAAAAGAAATGGGATAGATTTATCATAAATTTAATTCAGTTAACATAGGGTAGATTAAGATGGGACCTCAAAAAGAATGGATTGTTGAGCCGTATAAGGTAGGAAACTCTCTAGTACGGTTCTAAGGGAAGGAATTAACCCGCCTATTCCGACCGGGAGAACCCAATTATGACATCTCTTCTCTCCCACTTTACACCTGGGAACACACTGTTCTTATAGAGAGAAACACGCTTTCCCATCTTCCTTCTTAACCCGAAACGAAATGGCTGAGGAGTGGTTCCTCTTTGAGGGTACTCCCAGGAACATATCCAGTGGAGACGGGGTGGGTGGGGTCTGTAGCTCAGAGGATTAGAGCACGTGGCTACAAACCATGGGGTCTATGTGTTCAGCAACATGAAATAAAGGCATGAAAGATAGTACGCATCACTTATCAGTAATTTCATACCAACATATCGTACTTATGTTTCCTGCACAAGATAATTGATAGCATATAACCTATCTATATGAAATTCGTCGACGACACGCATGTCGCTATTACAGACTATCCCTGGTAAGTGATGAATACTTCGCATGCGGGTTGCGAGACCCACTGAAGGCACCATCTTAGCCTAGCTTACGATGCTCCCTTCCATTTTTGGTAGCAAGCCCGATTGTTGGTCCCGAAATGCTCCGTGTTCTTCTACTTAAACATGGTAGGTTTTCTTTGTTCCTCCTAGGATGAATGATCCCGGTGTCCCAGTTAGCATCTCATTCGAGGAACCATACTTTTGCCTTATGTATTGGCTGTTTATGACTATCCAGATGCATGAACATGTATCATGTTATATGCACGGTACAGGAAAAATATAACTAAATGATGTTCCCTTGCTTATTCTCGCATATTCAACATTCTTATTTCTTATATGGGTTGGTGACCCGCAGGTCCCAACTTACTTTCCTCTTTCTTTCATGGGGACTTATTAGTCTATACTTTCTTTCGTAGTTCATGTGCACTGATGCACTAAATAGATATATATGAATTCAATGTTCTATTTTTAGTGTGACAAACAAGTAAGTAACTTTCATAGTATTAATTCATTTCTTTGAATAGACATACATTTAGCACACTTATGTCAATCGTACTAGCAGTTTATCCGTTATGTGTATCATTGATTATAATAGAATTGAATATAAACATCATTATCTTTACGTGGACTAGAGCATTATTTAGTAATGAACCACAGTAAAGTACTACTTGTATTCATTTTATTAGGGCATAAAGGAGTAGAGGAGAAGGGACAAATCCAGTCACTTAAATAATATAGCTACATGCCTCAATCCCATATGAATGATCTGACGCAATGCACAATCTTCTAACTTGGCATAACCATACCCTCGAACCACACTCCATAAAATATTCCACTTGGCCAAGTTAAGCAAGGTTGTACCATCACCCCAAGCATTCGATTTCCAGCATAATTTGTATTCCATCCATCTGATCCATCTAGAATTTTAGTATAATATCTCTACACGGAACGAGATATTACATAATATACCACTCAGAAAAAGTTTCGTCCTCGAAACTTAAAGAAATAACTCAATCCACTATTTTAATTAAATCACTAAAGAATATATTTTAAGCCAGCTATAGTTTAATATACCATTTCAATCCCTTGTCAATATTGCTCATTCATGAATTTTGTATACTTATGTGTTTAATACGACGATCTCTTTTCTTACTAAATGAATTATTCATGTTCCTCAGTTCACCAATATTCTTCCGCTGTCATGAACCGCACCAGGATGATCGGGTACGAGTACGTTGGTACATCCAGCTTACGTCGTAGCATCGACGGTAGAACGTTGTATAGGTCTATAATGCTATCTAACCATCTCACACAATATACATGTAAATGATATCTCAACTCCAAAGAGGAGGACAATACGATAATATCTAATAATAATCAATACTCAATCACAATGAACTAGAGGAAGATAATGGAACAATAATATATAAGGAATGGAAATCATAAAGTCACAAACTAGAATAACTACAATCAATATCCAAGTGTAAGAGTCTAACAAATCAATATAAAGTCTAGAATATCAATAATAACTCAATGTCTAAAAGCTGGAGATAGATCCAGTACATTGCTAACTAAATGATAACTAAGATAATATGTGACACCGGATAGACCTCCCGATAATCACTTCTGAACTAAAGTGTCGAAAGCTACATCTGCTACCTCATGCAGTCTATAATATGTCAGACACCAATCTTCCAAGTAATATCTAAAAAATATATCCAGTCATGATGGAGTAAAGTACAACCAAATAGCAATTCTAATTAATTGACAAAGACTATGAAACAGTAAATAGTAATATAATACTTTATGAGAAGATAATAAAGAAGAAGGGTACAAAATAGAGTTAGCAGATAAATAAGGAAGTAATAAAAAGCAAGAAAGAAGAACAGATAAGTATGTAAAGACAGACAAATATGTGAACCTAGTAAATCTGTCAATGTAAATATGCAACCAACAAGTATAGAGTAATCCAAAAAAGACGGTATCTAAACTAGTATTTTGAAACACCAAGTTGACATATGGACGACTAGGAGGTAAAATTTAGCAAACTATACGTGTCATGTATGACTGCTATTATTCTAGTCAGACCATAGGATAGAAAGGATATTTTCACACGTCTCCTAGGTATTTCTTCGCCCGACTAGTACTCATGGATCCAGGTCTCGACACAAAAATCTCAATAATCCAGAATAGATCATTAGGCACAAAAATACATTAGCCAGTCGATACATTAGTCCAGTAATACATTAGTCTAGAAAAGTCAATAGCCTAAAACCACATATCTCATGACAATGAATTTATACAATGCCAATCCGTGTATCCAGCATGTCAGAAATTAGGTAAATCAATACTATAAAACATGAATCATAGTAAATATCAAATAAAGGAAACTATCAGAGAATGTATTCGCCTGTGGTCTAGAGCAATAAGTATGAAACAATGTCCGTCTCGGTTTCTCAATGACCTAAATATGAAATATCAAGTTAAAATCGTATTTTGGAATCATAAACATGTTATACTAGCTTGAAACTATCTCTCTAAGTCAACAATAGGTCTATCTAAGTCAAACTAGGTCAAATTAAGTCAAATAAGGTCATTTTTGGTCAAACTAGGTCAAATTCATGTCAACATAATCAAACTAGGTCATTTCCTAGTTTCTAGGTTGATTTTACCTATTTACAAGGTTTATAAGTTATACTAGGCCTTAACAAGTCACTATTTTGTTTTTAAGTAATAACTATGTCAAACTAGTTAATACTAGGCCAATACTAGGTTTCTAGGCTATACTAATAAGTTTCTAGCATATATTACCCTAATATATACTTCTACTTATAATTTCTAGCAATAACTTGGCCTATAGCTATTTATTTTATCCGTATCACTATATCTTAACCCGTATCACATATTTACCTAATACCTTAGTCTGTATCTCAAATACCTTAACTATTAGTCAATACCTTAATTCTAGGGTCAATACCTTGGCTAAACTAGGTTTTAAAGTCATACTAGTTAGCTATGATATAATAATATCATATATACTATATAGATATACTAATATATACAATAACTTAGTCTAACACTTAATACCTAGCCAATACCTTAATATTATCTCATTACCTAGTTATTACCTTAGTATTACCACATTACTTAGTTATTACCTTCGTATTACCTTATTACCTTAACCAATACCTTAACATATTATCCCGTATCCTAGTTTTTAGATTAATACCATTACCTTGACCAGTACCTAATACCTTAACTCATACCTTGGTACCTAACCCATTACCTATGCTAGACACTACCCTTACCATGGTATCTTAATCCAATATCTAATATCATGATCTTACCTTAGTATCCTAGTATTACCTCATACCAATTCTAATATTTTAATAACTTGGTATTCTAAATACCTTGATACATCCTAAGATATCATATTCTAATTTATCCCATGCATATCCCACTTGTTTGTACATGGTACCATGGTACCACGTTAAGTATCATATGCTACCAACTCCCAAGATACTAACCATGATCATAACCTACACTTACCTTATATCCAAGATACTCACCCTACGTTTGGTACTTGACATCTTGATATTACCCATTACCTAGTTCTAATACCCAATATCTTAGTATCTTGACCAATACCTTACCCTCCTAGATACTTACCCAACTAACACTAATCCTAATACTTAATACCAAATATGATACCTTACTCAAGTCCCAATACTCACATACCATCACTCATGATACTTGAATGTCATGATACCAATATCCTCATGGTACCCAACTATCACACTAGTACCTTGCCCCAAACTCTAATATCTTGACAAACAACTTACATATACTTGGCTCACTTGATAACCACTTGTATCAACACTAACACACACTAAGTAACATCTATAATCTAACACTTATATATATATATATATATATATATATATATATATATATATATATATATATATATATATATATATATATATATATATATATATATATACTTGACAAACTATAATACCTACACTCACTTGATATCCATACTACCTAGGCCTATATCATACACAAAATGCCTATGTCGTATAGTCAGTTCTTTACTTGTAACTAATACTACACATATTAGACCTATTCAATAAATTCTAAGGTTAAAGTCTGTCATAGCCCTTCGTAATATCTTTCTGAAACTTCAAGCGATCGTATTTTTGTGTTCGGAAGATCCCGAAATCGTGAAACCACCAAAATACGTTTGTCTTTTGGACACCTGACCCTCAAATAGTTTTACAGAAAGTTTTATAACAAATTTGGCCTATTAATTTATATATTTGGAAATCTAACTTTTATACGGTTATTTTAAAAAAGGAGATTAATCGAAATGCTGAGTTAAGAGTTATGACATTTCTAAGTTGATATGACTGCTAAAAATGAGGCTGAATACTATGACAAATTTGGGCTAATTTGGACAAAATAATACATGTATACACCTAATTTACCAAATCTACATATACGTATCATGTCATATCATGATACGGACTCTACGTGTCCAATTTTAGACACCAGAACAACTTCACACAATCAAATAAACATCAATAGTTCTTATTAGGACACAATACACACACTCAATGGACACAATTAGAATTTTCCCCAAATTAAGTTCCAAAATCAAGACTCCAACTTAGATCTACAAAATTGAGGGCTCCTAGTGCCTAGATCTACCATTGGAAAGTTAAATCTAACCATAAAAAGGTTCCTACATGACACGGGGTGTTCCTAACCATAAATTTGTTAAAATTGAGAGAATTACCTAGTATTTTGGTAGCCTCTTTGGAGAATTCTGAATTTGGACATGGAAGAGATGAGTCGAACACAATCTCCTAGCAAGCTCATCTCTTATGGATCTCCTTATGCTCTCCAATGCTCTAGGCCTTCATGATGGTGAGAATGAGTAAAATTGGTAGGGAATTGAGTTTGCTTAGGAATGAAGGTGCTTTAGGAAAAAATGAGGCTAATGAGTGAAATAAAATATGGATGAGCCCTAAATTAAACTTATCTATTATAGTAAGGTTTGGTCATGCCAAAATATCAAGTTTGTCCCTCTCCATTTGTTATGAATATAATCAAATTAACTAAAGGAAGGAATCTCTACAACTAAGAGGAATATATTTTTTCTATGACAACTAAACTTAATTAATTCTAATTACTAAAGTCATGACTAACAATAATTAGCACTAACTAACACATGCAAATTCTAATTGGGTAGCCACGAACTAACCCTAATATAATTTTATGCAATCATATATATAAAATAATATATAAAAATTTAACTACATGCAAAATTATTAAAATACTCTTATGGTGGAAAGTGGTAGTTATACCCGTAGCTCCATTTGAATCATGTTCACCACATCGCCTAGATCGTAGATATATTTTAGGCATCCCCGAAACATAGTGCACTCAGCCAATTTTAATGGTTAGAGAAATCAAACGCCCACAGATGTAACTTCGTCCCACAATACTTCTTACTTAATACTTTAGGCCAAGATTCTTCATTAATATCAATTCCCATAACTCTTAAAGTTCTCATGACATTTACTTAATCAATCTGTCATACCCCAGTCCCAAAATATGTAGGACTAGGAATACGTAAATATGACAGCCGTATGTATATGGCAACTCCAATATATGGAAACTATAACACATACGTACGCTGTATTATGAATAATAATTCACTAGTGGTATATAATATCACAAGTCATAAGCAATACTAATCTTATCATTAAAACCAAATAGAAATAAATAACAAAATATGGCAATGAACTAGGTATGAAATAGTCGAGAAGACTAAGGGTTGGGTGGAGACAAATCCACTTCTAAACTAGAATATGAAAGAAAATATAATAAGTACATCATCTAATGATCAGAGAGGCTCGAAGGGAAGACCTCCTCGAAAGAGAATGGAGTAGCAAGTTCTGATCTGTGCTTCTGTTAATAGTTGTGATCGTCTACACCTAGAAAAGGACCAGATCCTCAGAGGGATAACAAGATACATAAAAACATTCCAAAAGTGCAATAAATAAATATGCAAGAGAGACAAGAAAATAACCACAAGAAATGGTAAAACTATGACAATACTACGTCTAATAGGGTAGCATGCCATGAGAATAACTGTATCAGTCGTGGCTATAGGTAAATCAGATAATAGGAACCGCAGTCTGGTGAGCACTAACAATCATATTAATGGTCTCTATCGTAGCCCGGTGAGGCACTAACGACCGAGGGGTCAAATGAATAAATCTATATCGCAGCCCAGTGAGACGCTAACGAGTCAAAATTTAATCATAATATCCAACTCCTAATAACGATATCGTCGCCTAGGGAACTAAGGAATCAAGTCAAATCGATCAAGGCAAGGTCATGAACTAATTTCTAGTCAAGTTTAATATGGGGCCACAAGATCATCTCAAGTGGTACACACAGGGTGGAGCATATATCAAATACGTGACGAGTAGAGACGAGCATCATATATGGAAGGAAATAATATACGTGCACGTAAAACAAGAAAATAAGACTAAAGAGCAGGTAATAATTCAAATATGACAAAGAGGATCAATAAACTATATATGACAAGAAAATAATAACTTAAAAGGAAAGCATGAAAATACTGTACAAGAGTTGTCAAGGTATCTTTCCTGCTCTGAAAAAGGATGAAGTCGTAACTCAAGACGTCCTCCGATCTATCCGTTATATAAATTAAACAAGTTAGATCTACAAAAGTGGTTGGATAGGTTTTCAAGTCTAATCTATTTTAATTTTGAATAAAATAACCTAAAATACTAATTTAATTTAATTATATTCTAATTTTAAGGCTAATCCTAGATTTTGGTATAAAGAAAATCAATTTTACGAATTCGGATTCGTGGCACACAAATCGAGACATTTTGTTGACCAACAAGTTAACTGACACAAAACAAAGATTTGTGTGTGAAATTCTATAAATTTTAGCGCTACATAATGCTAGAATTGACGGTTTCACCAAATCTCAAACCAGTAAAGAATTATCGCCCATATGGCGCACAGATGACAGTTTTCGATAGTTTTCTAATTACTTTTATGTTGTACAAATTTTCCAGAATAGTAAACTAGTATATTTAATTTTAATAAAAGTATATGTTATATTTTTTTATGTCATCTTTCTGAAACTTCAAACGGATCGCGATTATGAGTTCGAGATCTACCGAAATCTCGAAAACAATGAAACATGTCAGATTTTGGACAACTGACACTCCACGAATTTTCCAGAAATTTTGGTTCAGAATTTATAAAAATAAATTAGTATTCAGAAACTATACCTTGAGATAGTTTCAACACAAGAAACAGGGACACATTTGGAGTCCGAAGCTAGGAGTTATTGCCTCACGAAGTTAGGGGAAACCCTAGATGAAACCTCCTCAAAGTCTCTCTCTCTCTCTCTCTCCTCTAATTTCAGCGGAATTAATGAAACCCTACATATACACACATATAAATAGGCAGTAGCCGAGGTGTGGGTCCAGGCGGGTAGGTTAGGGCTAACTGTTCATGCTGACTGGGTATGTAAGTAGGCTTTAATATTCAAAAATTTATTTATTAATCAGTTTTGAGCTAATTAACTCCAAATAAATATGTAAAAAATATTAAAAAATTCATAAAAGTTCTATAAAATGTAAAATATCATTATAAACCCTAAAATAATAATTAGAGCTAATTTATGGTCATAGGCTTCTACAATAAATTTGAAAAGTCTTAGAAAATTATTAATTAGCCTATTTTAAAACCAAATAAAATCCAAATAAATTCTAAAAAATTTCTAATAAAATTTAGAAAATATATTTAAGTATTTTAATCTAAAATAATTATTTTATAGAAAAATATGCAATTATGGTCTCATAGTAAATCATGGAAGCCCTAGAAAATTACGTTTTCTAGGTTTTAATTGCCCAAAAATTCTAGAAAAATCCAAAAAAAATTCTAAAATAGCCCAAAAATAATTTTAAATAATTATTTATATAAGTAATTAAATCGAAGAAGTTATTTTCTAATTAACCAACAAATTAGCCAAAAAAATCCAATAATTTAATAAAATTACTAAAATTACAAATTAAAAATTAGGGAGTTTACACAATCTGTCAGTATCTCTCCATCACGATGTAATCAAGTTTCGGTCTAAGCACTTCTCAATATTCAACAACATTTTTCAGTCTTTCTATGTACAGTCTTTTATCTCACTCATTGTGTTCTCAAATAACTATTTGCCACAATTTTTATCTCCCAAATCTACCAAATATAATCCTCAGGGACTGCCCAGGTTGAGCTACTAACCTAACCACGATACTTTCATCCTTCCAAGCATAATCAACCATAACATAATTTCCCTTGATCCGAATTGCAATATTTATTCTTCTATTCTTAACACCGCCATTCCCATTTCTTATGAAAAATTTGACCTATCGTCATATTGTTTCGATCCATCCAACTTTTATCAATCATATTAATAATATCAGCAGCCATTTTCTTGATTATGACCCCAAGTGTATTTATAATCATTCTAAAAATTTCCTTAATATTCTAATTTCATTCATTCAAACTTCTATCAACTTTTTCTCAACATTAGTGGAATCAAAATTCTAATGAATCCAGAGTTTCCTTGATCATATCATGGCCCATGCCACAAAATTCATTATAGTTTAATTATCATACTCCGTCAAGCATATCAGTCGTGTTAGCCTACCTAATTATAATTAGTTAGTTATCATGATTGATTGTGAATATCTCTTAGCATAATTATTGTTAGCAAAGTTTAACCAAACTCTTGTATATATATCTCTGTTGTTAATATGAAGACAACGGATTTTAATCTCCTTTATGGTATCAGAGCTTCTCGACTCCTAGCCTTCTCAAACGCTTCCATCGTCCTCTTCTCATTCTGCTGCTCCTTCCTTTCATGGCGTCCCAACAACCATTTCTGCTGCCATGATGGAATCCACCAACAACAAATTCCATCCAGCACTTGCCGTCTCCAACATCAAGAACTCCATCCCCATTCGTCTTGAATCAGAGAAAGGACACTACGCCTCTTGGGCTGAATTATTCCAAACTCATTGCCGTGCCTATAACGTCTACGAGCACATCATCTCGTCACAACCATTATCGGAGAAAGAAAAAGATTCGGCCTTTGATAAGGATCTCTGGACCCGTCTCGATGCCATCATCCTAACTTGGATGTACGACACGATCTCCTCTGAATTACTCATCACCATCTTGAAGCCTAATTCTACCGCCAAGGCACAATGGGATCGACTTGCGAGCATTTTTTTGGATAACAAACACGTGCGTGCATCGACTCTCGAAACCAGGTTTTCCAACACCTTTCTTGATAATTTTTCCAACGTCTCCTCTTACTGTCAGGAACTCAAAGACTTATCGGATCAACTTACAAACGTTGATGCTCCGGTTGACAACCATCGGTTAGTTCTTCGCCTTATTAATGGATTAAATGAGAATAATGACACAGTAGCTTCTACTATTTCTCAAATGGATCCTTTGCCGAAATTTTACGCTGCTCGGTCTCGTTTGCTCTTGGAAGAGACGCGCAAATTCCGCCAGGCGGAGGTTACCGCTCGCGTACCATCACAGCAGGCTCTTGTCGCCCACCGTCCAATGACGCAACCCTCCCTCCAACCTCCAGGCCCGAAACGAACTCAAACCAGCATCAACAAAACAAAGGTTCGGCCAATTCCTCAACCCAAAATCAGACCTCATATCGTGGTAAAGGGAAAGGTCAAGGTCGTGGAGGATCGAATCATAATGGAAGATCGACTAACGGGGGTAGGTCGCGCAACCATCCGCCACCTCCTTTTTGGCCGCCAAATCAGCATCAATGCCAGCAGTACTACCCACCTTGGGATGCTCCATAGAATCAGACTTGGACTCCACCTCCACCGTGTCCTTATCCCACTAGCGGGTGGTCACGCCCTCCACAACCATCCAGGCAGTACGGAATCTTGGGTCATCGTCCACCACAAGCTCACACCACACAGTTTCAACCAACTGATTTGGAACAGGCTTTTCAAACGATGGCTTTAAACCCTCCAGATAATAATTGGTACATGGACACGGGTGCTACTTCTCATATGACAAGCGTTGGAGGTAACCTTACGGCCTATTTTAATTTGAGCAAAAATAAAAATATTATTGTCGGTAGTGGTCAGGAAATCCCAATTCATGGTTATGGACAGAAATCCCTTCCTACGCCATTCCCACCCCTTCGTTTAACAAATGTGCTTCATGCCTTGAAACTTATTAAAAATCTTATTTCTGTTCGTCGTTTCACGACTGATAATAGTGTGACCATGGAATTTGATCCTTGTGGATTTTCTGTGAAGGATATTCAGACTGGGAGGCAAATCATGAGGTGTAATAGCACTGGCGACCTCTACCCCATCACCAACACCAACACACGCCAACAAACCACCTCGTCATCCACATTTGCTGCTTTGTCTCCTACTCTTTGGCACAATCAATTAGGACACCCAAGAGTTTCTATTTTACATTTTCTTAAGAATAAGAGGGTTATTGATTGTAAGCCCATCTCCCATTCTAGTAATTGTCAATCTTGTGTTTTTGGAAAACATGTGAAACTACCTTTTTATTCTTCTAATGCTTGCACTTTGTCATCTTTTGATATAGTGCATAGTGATGTGTGGACATTCCCTGTGTTGAGCTCTGCAGGACATAAGTATTATGTGTTCTTTCTTGATAACTATAGTAATTTTTTGTAAACTTTTCCTATTGGCAAGAAATCACAAATTTTTTCTCTTTTTCGGCCTTTAGCACCTTTATACAAACCCAATTTCACAAACCCATAAAAACATTCCAATCTGACAATGGGACAGAATTTTCTAATAACGCCTTCAAATCTTTTTGTCAATAAAATGGTCTTGAATTCTGTTTCTCTTGTCCCTATACTTCTTCCCAAAATGGAAAAGCCGAACGCAAAATCCGCGCTATTAATAACATCATGCGAACTCTTTTTGTCCACTCTTCAGTCCCATCCGCTCTCTGGCATCACGCCTTGCAAATGGCCACATATCTTCTCAATATAATTCCTTACAAAAATCTTCAGAACCATTCTCCCACGGATATCCTCTACTCTAGAGCCCCTTCCTACGATCACCTTCGAGTTTTTGGATGTCTTTGTTTTCCATTATTTCCCTCCCAAACAATTAACAAACTCCAAGCTCGTTCCACTCCGTGCGTTTTCTTAGGATATCCACCAAATCATAGAGGATACAAGTGTTATGATATTTCTTCCTAATGAATTATCATCTCTCGACACGTCCTTTTTGACGAAACTCATTTCCCATTCGCTTAGACCAATCCTTCCACAAATTCGTCATACTCATTTTTGGATAGTTTCTTGCATCCAAATATTCAACCCCATTTCGAATTTCCTACGCCTATTGCCCCTGTCTTTGGGCCGCAACCACCCACTGAGCCCGCCCAGCCGCCTCCGGCATCTTTCATTGGCCCGCTCCCAACGGCCCAAACTTCTCCACTCCAAAATACCTCTAGCCCGTCCACTCCCAAGCAGTCTGTTACGACCAGCCATCCATCCCTACCACTAAATCCCACTCATACTATTATCACTCGGAGTATGCATGGGATTTATCGTCCCAAACGCCAATTCAATCTTTCTTCCTCAATCACACCATCACCTCTTCCCCGCAACCCAAAAGCTGCCTTGTCCGACCTAAATTAGAAATCCACCACGAACGACGAATTTAATGCTCTTCTTAAAAATAATACGTGGGATTTAGTTCCACGCCCATCTAATGTGAATGTCATTCGTTCTATGTGGATTTTTCGCCACAAAAAGAATTCTGACGGTTCTTTTGAGCGGCATAAAGCCCGACTTGTAGGTGATGGTAGGTCTCAGCAGGTTGGCGTGGATTGTGACGAAATATTTAGCCCCGTGGTAAAGCCCGCTACTATTCGTACTGTTCTTAGCATCGCCTTGTATCATTCTTGGCCGATTCACCAATTGGATGTCACAAATGCGTTTCTGCATGGCCACCTTAACGAAACAGTATACATGCATCAACCACTGGATTTTTAGGATTCTACACATCCTGACTACGTATGTCTATTGAAGAAGTCGCTTTACGGTCTCAAACAAGCACCCCGTGCCTGGTATCAGCGGTTTGCCGAGTTTGTCGCTACCATTGGTTTTGTTCATAGCAAATATGATCACTCCCTGTTCATTTACAACCAAGGACCCGACCTAGTCTTTCTTCTACTTTATGTTGATGACATCATTTTGACGACATCATCCACAGCCTTACGTACGTCTATTATGTCTCTTCTGGCTTCAGAATTTGCTCTGAAGGATTTGGGACCTCTTAGCTATTTTTTGGGAATTACAGTTACACGAAATTCTTTCAGACTCTTTCTGAGTCAATCAAAATACGCGGAGGAGATTCTCGACAGGGCGGGAATGACGACATGCAATTCTTCTAATACACCTATTGACACAAAAACCAAACTCACTCATGATTCGGATCCCCCCTTCGACGATCCGACTCATTATCGGAGTTTTGCAGATAATCTTACATTCACCCAGCCAGATATATCTTATGCAGTTCAACAAGTATGCTTACACATGCATAATCCTAAAGTCGTGCATATGCATGCTTTAAAGCAGGTGCTTCGGTATATTAAAGGCACACTTGACCTTGGCTTGCAACTCTATAAATCATCAGTTTCAAGTCTCATTTCATACACCGATGCAGATTGGGGTGGCTGCCCTGACACTCGACGCTCGACATCTGGTTATTGTGTTTTTTTTGGCGAAAACTTACTATCTTGGTCCTCCAAACGTCAACCTACTCTCTCTCGTTCCAGCGCCGAAGTCGAGTACCAAGGATTCGCCAATGTCGTTTCTGAATCATGTTGGTTACGTAATTTTCTTCTTGAGCTTCATTTTTTGATTCAGAAGGCTACCATCGTTTATTGCGACAATGTTAGTGCCATCTATCTCTCAGGCAATCCGGTTCAACATCAACGCACTAAATATATCGAAATAGATATACATTTTGTCCGCGAGAAAGTTGCTCAAGGCCATGTTCGAGTACTCTATGTTCCATCTCGGTACCAAATTGCTGATATTTTGACCAAATAAGTCGCATTAGCCACATGCTGTATCAAGTTTCTCTTCCAACATATAAATTTTTTATCAAAAATCTCGAGCAACGATTCCATCTTTTAATATAATTTATTCCTTATTCCAACTAGATTCCCAAATGAAGTTATTCCAAGATAATCCAACCAACCGAACCCACTAGCGATTTTATATTCCAATCGAGGCAATCAAATCTAAATCTATTAACCCTCAATTCCCAAACTTACTCATCTAACAATTTAACCATTCCAACACCACTTGTTATTCTAAAACACTCACTCCCAAATCCCGCAACCAGCTATCCAAACACATGCTATACACAATATACACTTTTTGAGTCTCACACTATGTTAATCTACCTATGCAACATCAATAAGGTCATCCTATAGGTCTCCGACAACCAACATAACTCTTCGGTCAAGTCTCTATGGTTAGCTATACCGATAACTAAACTTATTTTTCATAGGCAACTCATCTTATGCTAGAATTTGACCAATCTGACCATTATAATCTGACCAATCTAAGAGACTTCTATCCCAATCTTATTACCAATACAAACTATGAATGCACTACCAATGACCAACCCACTAACAAGGAAACGTCCAATAGTCTGGGTCAAATCAATCTAGCTACGATCAATTTCTTTAGGGTCTACCTCAAATAAAGGTTCATTATAGATTTACTCCAACCCGACAAGGTCAATCTATAACTACATGCTCAAATTTTATATCCATCAAGTAAATCACCAATATTCAAAATCTGCGTTTCTCTCACATATTGTTTCAAACTTCTGATAACATAATCATACTCTAGTCATACCAACATATCATTCTTGAATTTTTGTGCATCTGATTTATTTATGGGATAGGGCAACTAATCCAAAACTCAAATCCCGATCGATCACCTTTACTAGTATATTTTTTATGACCCTTGCTTTCAATTCTTCCCTTCCATATTATGTGTCCGTATGTTCAGTTTTACCCAATGACTTATAACCGACAATATCACCTCACCAACACGTTGAAGATGTCTTTCTTCTTATTCATCCCATCGATCTTACTCTCGCCAAATCTATTCCGATAAGGGTCCCACTTTTATTCGCATTAACCATCAATTTAAGTACATCATAATTTAATTCATCGCCTCATCAAAGTCTAATAAAATTCTCTCTCTAGGCCATATTCAATGATTACTAACGTATCCGATACATTGGTCATACTACCAATCTAGTGATCATTCAACATTAGCAATTAGACCATCCTAGTCTTATATAACAAAATCATACATTAAATTACACTTTGAGAATTATATTCGCCAACCAACTATTATCCATGCGACTTAATTAGTTTTCTGTCGACCATATCTATTCCGACTTGTTATACCTTAATTTTTATTTGTATTCCATCCATCGAACTCTTATGAAAACTTTCATTTATCCCCACGTAATAAGGTCATTAATTAATTCTTTGTAATCGGACGAGTTTATATGCTGACTATCTATTATCCGTTAACTTTAAGTTCAAGAATTCTCAATTCATAGCTGCTAACCCTTTTAAGTTAAGCAGGTAGTAATTACTAAACACCTATGGTCAAGGCATAGTTTTCCCCATACTCGGTCCAACTGAAGTTTACTCCCGAGAACTTTTAAACTTATTCGTCCTAACATGATATCCGTCTGACTCCAAACCAATCGCATTCGATATATGATCCAACTTATTTATCGATAATAATATTTAATTATCAATGCTAAATTTGAAACTTTTACCCAGTTGATTCATGCTACCGTCTAACTGTATATTCTAACTCGTTGTTCAAACTAAGGCATATATCATATACTTCTTACTTCCTTGCTACCCAATTTAACATTAAGCTATCGAGGGTCTGCTATTAATACTCAAACCAAAATACCCAGGGACACTCGCATCATATTACCACAAGGCATCATTCCCGACTATGTTTTAGCACTACCCCATTCCTGCTGGTAGGCTCATTACTATCACTATGGAAGGGGCATTTAATAAGCATTACTAAGAGGGTAGAGACATATACCACTAAGAGACTAAGCCATTCCTCATAATCATACTGTTCTTATACTGGTTCAACATCTATCCCGCACTACCTATACGTGGTAGCATTGCCAGCCGCAATATGATTCTCACATATTCAGATGTAAAATAGAATTTCTCCATCACACATAAATCAACTCAGTATCTCTATTGAAATTATTCATGCATAATTCTCATTGATTACAACACACATATTGATTTCTCCTTACTTCCATATGCAAATTATTAATCACAAGTTATTCTTCTATGGCATCGAATTATTATTAGGTTCTTGATATCTTTTATAATTCAAGAATCACAACTAGGACATCACAATATTTAGGCTTATTCATTGGAACATCCAATGAGTGTAGCCAAGAGGTTAAATACTCTCATTGTGGAAATACTTTCAAACAATAGCGAAAGCAACACAGAACGATCACATATATAATTTCTATAATTGTAGAAGCAACTTTGAATATTCACAGAAAACAACTTTGGATACGCACTGAGGCAACTAAGACTATTCGCAGAAGAGACTTTGAATAGTCACTAAAGCAACTTTGAGTATCCACAGAAGCATCTTTGAGTAATCGCGGATGAAATATTGATTTGGAATTTGTCAAGTCTAAGGACGCATCACCTGTGCTCTGATACCAATTTATCATACCCCGATTCCGAAGAACTGGTGGTAGCTACTAATTGTGCTTGTACTAGGCAAGAAGATAGAAAAGTGATGGTATAACTCAAAAATATCAACATAGTAATAGAAATAAGCAGACAAATTGAAGACACAAGAGAATAGATTAAAAAGCTTCTCTTTATTGATAATGACATTGGAATACATGGCTTAAAATAGTTTACAAAGCTCTGTGGTTACAGTTGATACTAGGCCATTTTTTGCTTACATTGATACTTGTCGTCTTGACTTATAATTTTACTGGTACCAATGAATTACATATGTTCCATAGATTATTCCTTTTATAACAGAAGATGCATCCCTTGGAAGGAGAGCTTGTGTATGCCCCAATAATATTTTGATACCTTGGAACAGTTCCAGCCACTCTCCAAAGCTAAGTACTTGGGGATTCCCACAAACGTGGGTCGGTACATATCGCATACTGGTGAGAAGAACTAGCCCCTAACCTAAACCAACACTAAGTAATCATATGAGCATGCCATTATTAGAATATGATCTTGTTATTAGGAACTAGATTCATTAAATAGTATACATGATATTGAGCATAATAGTGTCAGCATATCTTTGTGTTGAGTAGCATGAAATAAAGACATAGAAGATAGTAAGCATCACTTATCAGTAATATCTTACTAATAGCCCGCTTGTTCATCCATGCATATAGTATAACATATCGTACTTATGTTTCCTTCACAAGACAGTTGTCAGCATGCAACCTATCTATATGAAGGTCATCGATGACACTCATATCGCTGGTACAGACTATCCCTGGTAAGTGATGAACACTTCGCGTGCGGGTTGCGAGCCACACCGAATGCACCATCTTAGCCTAGCTTACGATGCTCCCTTCTAGACCAGGTAGCAAGCCCGAATATAGGTCCCGTAAATCTTCTACTTGAATACGGTGGTTTTTCTTTGTTCTTCCTATGCCGAACAATCCCAGTGTTCCAGTCAGCATCTCATTTGAGGAACCATACTTTTTTCTTGTGTAAAGGTTGTCTGTGACTATGCAGATCTGTGAACATGTATCATATTATATGCACGGTACAGGGAAAATATAAGTAAACGATGTTCCCTTGCTCATTCTCGCATATTCAATATTCTCATTTCTTATATGGGTTGGTGACCTGCATGTCTCAACATACTTTCCTCTTTTTTCTTTCATAGGAACGTATCAGTCCATACTTTCTTTCGTAGTTCCTGTGTACTGATGCACTAAATAGATGTATAGGCATTCAATGTTTTATTTTTAGTGTGACATGCAAGTAAGGTAACTTTTAAGGTATTAATTCATTTCTTTAAATTGACATACATTCAACACACTTATGTCAATAGTATTAGCAGCTTACCCATCTTGTGTATCATTGATTATAATAGCATTGAACATAAGCATTATTATCTTTATGTGGACTATAACATTATTTAGTAATGAAGTAGATTAAAGTACTACTAGTATTCATTTTATTATGGCATAAAGGAGTGGAGGAGAAGGGATAGATCCACTCACTTATATAATATAGCTGCATGCCTCGATCCTACATGAATGAACAAACAGATGCATAGTCTTCTAACTTGGCATAATCATACCATCGAACCACGCTCCATAAAATATTCTACTCGGCCAAGTTAAGCAAGGTTGTACCATCACCATAAGCATTCAATTACCATCATAACTTGTATCACATCCATCTGATCTGTTTAAAATTTTAGTGTAATGCCTCAACGCAGAGCGGGGTATTACATTAACCAAGGAAAGCATAGACAACCAAAAATTCTAAGATAAGTGTAGTCAAGTTTTGTGTTGTGGAGGATTTGATAGGAGGAAGCATTGTTTATTTTAGTGGAGGGCAACTGATTTATAAGGAAATTAACTGTTAATACAGTATCGACCCAAAACTTGGAGGGTAAACTAGAGTTCATATGTAAGATTATGGTCATGTAGGTAATGGCATGAAACTTCCAATCAGAAGTTTTATATCATTACCTACAACTATTGCATCCATACTTAGGTAATCTAATTTGAGTGATAGGTTTAAGAGATCAACGGTCATATGGTGAGTGTCTTCAGTACCAATGATCCATTGATCCATCATATCTGAGGATTAGGCTACCATTACTGCTAATCATTAGGGGGATGCCTACCTTGATAAGCATAATTCATATGCTGGTAGTATTCGAGAGCAATATGCCATATTTGAGGCAGATTTGATAAATGTCTTTGGATGAGGTAATAGTGGATGTTGAGTTTTTGAGCAAACATTGGATTATGGAGAGAGGTTTCAGGAGCGGGGTTGTGTCAACTTGGATTTGAATGATCCATTGTATTAGAAATTAGGGATATAGTTTTACAGGTTAACTTTATAATTTGGATTGATGTAGATTGGTTTTTCGGTGGACTTGGAGGAGGAAGCAGCATATAAGGCATGTAGGGAGGAGTCGGGTTATATAAAGGACTACATATAATCATTGATATTAACCTCTTTACTGAGAATAGTAGAATGAAGAATTTTTACAGATATGGTATCAGACTGAACTCTGATTGATATGGCAAAGGCATCGTATTTTGATTGTAGCCCAATATTATGTGGTGAACTAGATCATCATCAGCAACTGGTTGGCCAGTGGTATGAAGTTGATTTATAATCTCTTGAATAGCTTAAAGATAGTAAGATACAAATTACTTTCCTTTGGTGGTGTTTCGCAGCCGAGCTTTGAGTTGCATGGTATGTGCACGGGATACATTTGTAAACCTTTTCTCCAAAGTGTTCCATGTTGCGATAGCGGTTTGATAACCGACCATATATAAAAGCACAGTTTTAGAGAGGGTGGCATTGATACATATTAATAGAGTCTGGTCTTGTTTGAGAGATTCTGTGTACTTTGGGTTTATAGTGGTTGTTGGTTTTATTAGGGTTATATACTAAAAGCATCACTTTGTATTAACTATATTTTCTTATTTTTAAATGAGAATCATATGGACAAATATTTGCATGTTGTATTTGTTATAATGTTAATGCAGGTGTCTGATATTCTATATTTTAGATAATATGGTATGTGGTGTAACACAGAAGATCATATTATCAATTTTTATAGAATATATAAATAGTTCATAACCTAGATGGAGTTGGACAAACCATTGGAAAGGTTGTGGTGTAATCTGGTATTAGTCTATCTTGACTATAGGTTTACACTAGTACACTTTATGTGTATTGAACAGGACCACTTGAGGTTGTTCTCTTTGTACTGACTACATAAGAGAATAAACATCTTTATTATTATGGATGCTTATGCTCTTAATCCAGATATAATAACAGACATGCATATGCAGTGTGCATTACTTTGACTCATAAAAGAGTGAGATTCATTATTGTTAATAACCTCTATGAATTGGGTAATGACATTGTGTATATGATGGACTGTTGATGATAAAAGAAATCAATGTCCCGATACATCGAATTGATGATGTCCCCTTAAAGAACTCATAAGGATTGTTATGTAAATCCTGCAGGTGAATTATATCCGACATGACAAATAAAGTTGAGTGGTACTACTTAAGGATAAAAGATGTCGATCAATATAATTGTTAGTGACTTAATTTGATCGACGGACATTCAATATCTTAACATCGGGAGACAAACAAGCATATAATAAGAAGGAGCCCATAATCGTAATTTAGGATTAGGAAGGTGCAACAATAGATCTTTAGTGGACCAAGCTATTGTTAACGGGCCAGTGTTGTGTGTTTGGGCTAAATATGGAATATCTAGATCTGTTAGGAGACCTTATCCTAATTTATCCTAATGGTCCCTGCCGTAGCCTATATATATCCTCTATTCTCTGGCCGTCATGGTAATAAAAAAGTAAGCATCTTTCTCTAAATTTATTTTTCACGTAAGGAGAGAAAGATGGTCGGCCAAGAAGAAGAAAAGGTTGGAAGATTATCACACACACACGACGTCCAATCCGAGGAAGGAATACATGTACAAGATCTTGGGGTCGCTAACTGATCAAGGTTGCTGAAAACCTTTATTTTCTTCTCATTACTTCAGGTATAATTCGTGAACCCTAGTTTTCGCCTTTGAAGGGTTAGATCACTTATTAAACTTGTTAATATTCTATCGATCTATATGCATACTAATTTGCAGTCCTGGGGATCCCTAGTTCTATCAGGTTTCTCGTTCTTGTCGGTAAGAAAATGAGATGGGCATTGATTGGTGTCATCGAAAAATCCAATAAGATTTTAGGCAAAAAGTATTTGATGGAAGACCAATTTCTAGAGAAGATAGTTCTCTTGTTTAGCTTAATAGGGACAAAGTTGGTGTTATTGGTAATGCCCGTGTTGGCTGCCATGTTAGTGGTAGAGAAAATTTTGAATAAGGGTGGGAATGAAAAGTAGAAGAGCCGTTTGGCTATTAAAGTTCTAATACCATAAAATAATATAGAGTCTAAAAGAGAGTAATTATTTTAATAGTTATTTTCTCTATGTTCTATAACGAAGTAGTGCTCCATTTATATAGAAGAGGTGCATTAGGAAATAAATAAACATGAGAAACAAATCAGCTGGAAAAAGATAAACATGGAAAACAAACCAAGGGATCATGCATAATATAATTTTTTTATTATCCATATCCATATCTGTTGGAGCATTATTTTGGGAAAGTCAACATAGGTGTCCATTTATTATATTTTATGTAACCCAATCTCTCCGTATAATGGAGCGGGGCGTAACCTCACGCATATATGTTTCCAAAGGATCTCCTTAAGTTGATCGTATATACTCTCATAGTTGATCAATAAGTATCCCCCTTTCAAGCAATTTCCAATGAATTTCTTTTCTTTTGATGTGTTTTCATTAAAGGTTTTGGCTATCCCTAACATTACTTGAGACATAGTGAGGCAAGGCTAGCTATCTCCAATCTCTCATATTATATTCTTTTTTATTAATAAATGGTACATACATACAAGTGACCAGGCCACTTATAAGGACTAGAACCTACACGTCTAAATAGGAATCTTAGTTTGAATTGGATTAAATTGAATGTATCTTCGGATTGAGTCTGTGTTTTGATTTTGAATGGAAGATCTACCTCCACCTGTATGTTTATATATTTCCTACCAAAATAAAATTCAAATTTCCAAATATATGCACGTGAAAATTTATCCATTAAAGAAAATATTTTAGTTTATTTTTTATGCACAATATATTTATGATTTTACCAAACTAGATATTACTTTTATTTGCATGAGTATTATAAAAGAGAAAAAGAAGTCATGGTGTAATAGTTTGCTCTATTTTATGAATACGTAGAAATGATCTTATAGGTTTCTTTATAATATTTGATTAAATTTTTTTTGTGTGATTAATATCTACTAATAAATACTAGTGGTCGGGTACTTCACGTATGCAATGCATTCTTTTATACATAAATAATTTTGTATTAATCTATGCTTGGTATTATTAAAAAAATTTCAGTATCTATTTTGATCCGTGGTTGTTGTCAATACAATCTTTATGGTGCCAAATAGTAGTGTTCACAAAGTAGTGGTTTGATGACTAAACAAAAAGATTTACAAACTATGAATCCTATAACTATAGTCCGAAAATGTATTAAGCACCTCTTTAATATATTTCTTTGTGATATATTTTGTTTCTTGGTTTAAAGAATCAAAATAGAAAATATGAATTTTTGGAGAAGAGAAATTATTGCTGAAGTCATCACCAAAGTTCAGCATTCAAAAATAATTCAACAAACTCATCACCAAAGTCAACAAACTCATCAAGATGCATACATAATAAAAATAAGAACAAATATCTTTTGGAATATAACTATAAGTGGAAAGGATAGAAAAAATAATTATATCCAAGTAATAGGTTACATAAATAGAAAAATCTCTATAGATTTGGAACTTATATCATTAGATATTACCTTATTATCTATAACAGAAGATTTGATAATACGATATTATCAACTTAGAAAATTTATAATAAAAGATTTAATACCATATTAAATTTATTTAGAACTTGTTCATTATTAGATAATACCATTTAATATTTTCCATTATCAACTCAAGTCATGTTCATCGTTTTCTTATTAGCCACAATTTCCTCTTATGTAGAAATTTCCATGTAGAACCACTACTTTTGATTCTCGATGAATCGACCTTAGATCCATCTAAAAATTAAGAAAAATAAGTGATTCTTCTATTTAATATGGATCTCGCACAAAAAATAAAAAAAATTGAATCGAATCCCATTCCAACTGCAAATTGATCAATCATCCAAAATTTCAAGAACCGCTGCTTGTGATTCTTAATAAGCATCAAATTTGTGCAAATCTCTCGATATAGATCCTGATTAAATAGAACATTAAAAAATATAGAATAATCATGAAAACTGAATGATGCTTACATTTATGATCCCAAAACCAATCAAAATTAAGAAATCAAGTCGTGTAGAACCTATGAATCATACAATATCAAACAACTAAAAATGTAAAATTTACCAAATTCGAGAACAATCCCACAGATCATTGAGCAATTGTTACTAATTTTGATCGTACGAGTGTTTGAGCATGACGTGGTGGCGATGTAGGTGGAGTTCATGGCTTGTACCATGACATCGAAGAAGGAGTTGAATGGAGTTGAATCCCTCCATCTATATGTGGACACATAGGTTTTTCCCATCCGTTGATAATTAGAAAGAGAGAGAAATAGCAATATGGGAGTGCAACAAATTTTTTTCCTTCTTTTTTGTCTCTCGTTATACAAATTTTCTTCTTCCTCCTCTAATTCTCATTTGACGGAATGAGAAAGAGAGAAAGCAACACCAACAAAGGATGAAAGGAGGTTACTGCACGCCAACCATAGAGAAAAAAGAAGTTTATATAGTTTTATATTAGTTTATAAATTTATATTAGTGGGTGTATAAACTACCTTATTATATGAGTTATGGGAATTAGTACTTCAGCACTGAGATGCATCTCTTGTTTATGGGTCCGGCCCTCCCTTCGCTCTGGTCCCATAAATTATTATATTTTTAAGTAAGAAAGTATATTATCAATACCCCTACTATTTTTATTATATAATAGTATAGACATATGGTTATACTCTGTAAGATAGATTAGACGTATTCCTTATCTTGTCTAATTAAAACTGCTATGTAAAAGGTAAGTAAAGAGGTATTAATGTCCAAAATAATTAATTTCATTACACATATATTATCAGTACTAACCATATGTGATGATGGGTAAGTGATATATGATTATTCAATTTTAATACACATCAACAACTATAATTCCTATTTTATGTGTTTTTATTTTAGATCGATACACATTTATAATATTCAATAAAAATGCATTTAGAATATGTGTCCTACTAGAGCCGTCCTCTATTAGTTTTATCTTTAAATTTTGGATCCCAACTTGACCTTTGTTCCTCTCACTTTAGTTTTACGAAAACAACAACAAAAGAAAAACCAAAAAAATAAACAAACAAAAGAGAAAAAATCAATGGTATACAAAAAAGAGAAAAATATAAGGTGCTTCCTTCATTTCCCTTTCTGAGATCCTTGTATGTTTGATTATTGTTTCATGGGGGTGTGAGAGAGAGAGAGAGAGAGAGAGAGAGAGAGAGAGAGAGAGGATGTTGCAAAGAGCTGCACATGGTGGTGGGCAAGCAACATCAGGAGTAAGCAGTCCAAATGGCTAGACAATTATCTCCAAGGCTAGTCAGTTATTCATTGATTCTTTTTTCCTCCTATATTTTCTTATTCAAATTCTTCGTATATTAATGTTGACATCCTCATGGGTAGCATTTGGCATTTTTGTCATCATTGTATTGTATTGTGTGGCATAAGTCTAAAATACATCATTATGGGATAGAAATATTAAAAGGTATATTTCAAATAGAAAAATAGGAACCAACTTAACCCACAATGACTAAAGCCTTTAATAAATATTGGTGGGACCATATGGTATAACAGAAGGACTATGTTGCACAGACACGGATAGGAATCGATATGGTAAGGATAAGAACATGGACATAAAAACTATTTAGATGTGTCCTACTGTATTTTGGTAGTATCTGTCGTGTGTACATGGCGACACTCTAGGACCCTTATTTTTGGTAATATCGAAATATTGCTCCATCCGAGACTAAACTCCTCATCCTACTAAATATTTGGTAAAAGCACAAATAGTACATGAAACTAAGGACCTTTACAGCACATATACTGCACTTATGTTTGTATGTTCTAAGTATATTTTGGAGTGTACATATTGCAACCGATATGTATCAGATACGTGTGAAACACAACATGGTCTAGATTTTTGGAGTCGTTATACTTCCTATCTCTGAATTGATAGATTTCATAAAGGATCAATTTAAATTCTATATTCTAGGTTTTGGCTGCATTCAAAAATGTAGTTGATTTCAAATTCTTTTCATTTGACTGGTAAGCTCGAAGTTTACATGTTGTTCATATTTGAAACATTGGGAGTTATCATTATCACATTTAAGTCATATTGTCGGTATTTAATTTTGTTTTGTTTTTTCTTAATTTTATATTTTATGATATTAATTTTCTTTAGTTAATTGTTTCAAATAATGTCATTCAATAATTATACCAATTTTATATCATATGTTTCCAAATAGAACGAGAATGACTACTCTTCCGAAATTATTGAGGATAATAGAGATCTTTCTATGCCTACATGATCACTTTGTGTAACTAAATAGTAATTAGTGAGATCTTTGCATAGTTTGGCGGACACGGGACCACAAGAATAAACACCATTTTCAAATCAAAAGAAATTGTCAAGGACGAAAGTAAAATGCACAAGCTGCACAAAATGAAAACATCCACAAAATAAAGATCATAACACAAACATAATCAACTTTTATGTGGAAAACTCCATTGAAAATTTTTTCTAGGCAACCCGAAAAACTTTGCTAATGAGTAAGAAAGTACACATGGTCCCTTTTACCTTCTTCTACCAATTCAGCATAGATCACCACAACTAATCAAAATGGAACAAAAATAGAATACAACAGGCTTAGCAAATTACCAAAGAAGAAGACTACGAGGACGAACTAATGTGGATCTCCTCGAAGAAACCTTTCTCTCTGAATCAACTACGAACTTGGAATCTCTCATTACTCTTCTTTGAAATTTGAATTATTTAGAAAATCTCTCTCCCTTGGTGAATAGCACTATAATTAGGTTAGGAATTTCCTATTTTTGTTACCCTAATGAATAAAAATTCTGGTTGTTTAAGTCGAACAAATAGACCATTTTAAAAATAAGAAAAAAATGCCATCCCAGGCCCAACGACATGACAACGGATGTCATTTTGACATCAGAAAATATATTGGATAATTTTTGTAGTTTTAAGTATACTGCGACATACCAGCGATATGCCATCGGAAATACTTTTGTCGCTGGTATTGCTTTGATGCTTATTAGATCCAACTCTAATGAGATCCTTTTCGCCGCCTTTAACTTCCTGACCTTCTCTACTACATGGATGTCGCTCATCTTACTCTAGTATGTTCTGCATTATAAGGAAACCCCACAGATCACCAATAGTTATCCCCCTTACTAACTAAGTGGAGGAGCCGCTATTCTGAGGATCCTTTTGCAAAAATTTAACTTTTCCTTGGTAAAACCTTCATGATCATTTTTTATCCATTGTCGTTAGTATGTATTTTCTAAATTTCACCATTCTAAATATCTAGCATATCTCATATTCGGAGCTATAGTGAGCTTTGACCTCTTTGAAATGTAGGGTTTTTCCTAAGGTGAATGACATTATGGCTATCTTAAAACAGGTGTGCTGCTACTATTTAAGCCACAACTCCTACACAAACTTCTTCATCCATAATTGCTCATTGTAAACCCCTGTCATTGTAATAAATTCTACCTCCTCCATAGACATGGTGACACATTTTTACAATCGTAACTTCTAAGATAATTCTCCCCTACGAACATTATCATATAAACTAAAGTAGACCTCTTGGTATACACATCCCTAATCATACTACCATCAGTATATCCAACCAACTTTAGCTCATCATTCACCAAAAAAAGTCTCCAACTTGAAGTAATAGAGATAAGGTAGAATCTACTTGACCACACAATAATTTATCCTCCCTAGATTTTAAATATACCTGATAATTGATCCAACCGATGAGAGCTATTCGACCTTGTACACACCATAGCATACATATAACTCCCTACAGCTGAAGTATAAGGAACCCTTACCATATCTTCTTTTTTCCTTCTCAATCGATAGATATTTCTTAGTAGTAAGCCTGAAGTGGGCTACAAGTAGGATATCACTTTCTTCGACTCTTCTATCCCAAAATGTTGAAGTACCCTATGAATGTACTACTCCTGGAATAATAAAAGCAACTTGTTCCTCCCTTTCGGTTGGTGTCCATCCCAAGGATGGTTTTTGCTGCACCAAACTCTTTCATAGAGAAGGTCTAGCCAAGTTGGTGAATCAACTTCGCTACCTGGTGGCATTTCGTCATACCAACAATAAGTCATCCATATAGATCAACAATATAAAAAGGTCATCTTTGGAAATTAACTTTATGAATACAATGATCCGATGATATCTGAGTATATCCATTCTCACCAATAAATGATTTAAAATTCTTGTACCACTTTTGCGGAACCTGCTCTAGCCCAAAGAGAAAAAAATTCAACCGACAGACAAATTTTTGATTTTCCTCTCGAAACCCTAAGGTCGGTCCAAGTACAACTCCTCCAAATTACTATAAAGGAAGGCTATCTTGGCATCCATTTTCTTAATGCCCAAGTCAAAACTAGCTTCCAAATCTAGCATTACTCGAATAGATGATAATTTAATGACCGTTTAAAAGATCTCATCAAAATTAATACCTTTCTGTTGATTGTAGCCTTTGACTATGAGTCTCACCTTGTATCAAGGATGAATAATATATTCTTCCTGGTTTACTATGAAAACACATTGATTCTTTAAGGCCCTCTTGTCCTTTGGAAATTATACCATCTTATAAGTGTGATTGGCCTGTAAAGAACACATCTAACTCATCTCCGCATTCAAGGATTGCAACCACTCCTTCCTATTATTGTCTTCTATCAACTTGCCAAAGCTTTAGGCTCTCCCTTATCAGTCAATAACACATACTCATTAGCCGAGTACCTTGTATTTGGTAGACTTTTCTAGTATAATATCACTTTATCTCAATAATATGCATTGAAGGGATTTGTGTATTCGTCTCAATTATCGGAGTGAACACACTTTAATTTCCTATTTGTCTCCCTTTCAACGGAGGACCAAAACTCCTTGAAAGTGGATAGCACTTAATTTTTGGTACTTAGAGTATAGACCCAAACCTTCTGTCATGACCTGCACCCGGTGAAGGGGCACAGGTATGTGGGTACGTCCAGCCTACGCCGCAGCATCGATGATAAAATGCTGTCTAGGTCATCACTAACTAACTAGCATCTCACACAATATATATAATATGTCGATGATATCTCAATTCTAAGAAGGGGGACAATATGATAATAATGGTAATGATAAATACTTAATCACAAATCTATAGCACAATAAGGTATCAAAGAAGTCTATCAACTACAAAGTCTAAACAATAACAACAACAACAACAACAAATAGAAACAATATCCAAGTCTCATATATAAGTCGAAAACAAATTCGGTACCAAAAATGCTAATAAAAACTAACTAGGATAACTAGTGATTCCGGCTAGACCTCCCAACAATCACTCCTGAGTGTCATAGCCCATGGTTCTTATCCCCCAGTGTGGTCCATAGTACGTGGGACACCAGTCCTCTAAGTCATCGTACGAAAAATATATCAGGTCAGTATTGGAGCGAAGTAAAACACAATAGCAGTTCTAATTAATTGACAAAGACTATAAAACAGTACATAGAGGATGCTATATACGATAAAAAAAATAATGCAATGGAAAATAAAAAAGAGAGACAAGCAATGTAAGCAATAGGGTATAGCCAATGCATATATAAAATAAAATATAAGGAACTACGATATCAGATACAAGGCAATATAATCTATGAATTGAATATGAAAACTACAACATACAATATGTTTGAAATACTACATAGATATGTGATCGGCGTGAGAGATTCAATGATTTAAACTAAGGAAAAAAGTAGCTCAACCATACGTAAAGTGTATGATTAGCTAGTAGACGATGATTTACACTACTTTTTAATAGTTTTTTTATCACATATCTAGCTAGTACTTCCCCCACCCCGACTGATACGATGGATCCAACTATGACACGTTACTAGCAAATGTATCCAATATTTAACTAATACTATCCAATGTTATCCAATATCAACAAGGAGCAGTATTCGATACCATCTCGATAAATTAAAGTAATATCTCATGACTGAAGATCCAATAGTAATACCAATCTGTGTACCATAGTGTCAAGAATCATAAGTAATATTTTAAAATACTTGAATTATAGTAATGATCAAATAATAGAAACTATCAAAGAATGTACTCGCTTGTGGTCCTGAAAAAATAAGGTGGAACAGTGTCTGACTTGGTATCACACTAACATATATATGAATTGGCATGTTATTTGGTGCAATAAAGTAATAATCATACTAAAATAATCTAAAATAGGATTTCTAGGCCAAAACTATGTCATACTAGTCAAACTAGGTCAATATCTTGCTTTTGGTCCATACCTAGCTTCTAGGTTGATTACAAGTCTAAACTAGTTCATACAAGGTGATACTAGGCTATACCTAGGTTTCTAGGTCATTTTGGTAGGTTTCTAGCTCAATACACTATAATATATACTGTTACCTTCAATATCTTCTAATACCTTGGTCTATAGGTAAATACCCTAGTATTACCTTAGCTAGTACCCAATACCTTAGTATTATAAACTTAATGTCCCAACACTTGTCTTACCTCACTTTATGGTACCACATAGTACCAAGGTATCACAATACTCAAGTATAACTCATCTCAATACTAACCCTATCCACACACTAACTTACCCATGACACTCACATCTAGACACAACTCTTACCATACACATACGCTACACTAACACTTAGCTCACTAGACCTTCCTATTACACAATGACACTTGGTACCAAGTATCACAACATGAACCCTCACCCAAACACTCGGCCTACACACAAGCCAAACCATGCCCTTATAGATACACTTTAATATCAGTCATCTAACACATACATCCCACAACTATGCACTGATACACCAAATCTAGGTATACACATGACACTTACTCAAGCACACAAGTCTAATCAACTGTGAACTCAACTACCTGCACAAATCCCTCATACCCACCTGGATATTAGATCTCACTCTCTAACTAAACTATTAAATGACAATGTGCATTGTCTGAAATTGAGCCCCTCACCTAACTGCTAATACCTACTGAACTACTGCATTTAGGCCAATCCAAGGCAGCATAAATTGTGCAAGCTCTGCACTCAAGTCTGCAGTCACCTCCAGTGGCAGTACAATTGCTCAAGGCAGCTCCCCCTATTGCAGTGCCAGGAACCCGAGTTTCTTCCAACAGTCTGCAATTGCTAACCACAAACTCTCTAGTAACCTCAATTGCTACTACAATATTAAATATTTTTCGTGTGCACAGGGTGATACACAACAACCCTCACAAACTCTCACTACATACTACTAGTTCCCTCACACTGTGTGAATACCATAACAGCAACATGGAGTATCCTACCCTCAAAATACAGCGGTGCATAAGGTGCACTGCTCAAATTCTAGCCAGTATACCCTATGTCACGACCCGATTCCGTAGAATCGTTTGAGGCATCCCCCGAATCGTGACCGCCGTGCGGGCCTGGGGTTGCGCCCGCACAAGGCTTTAATGATTTGCATAGCAAGCACATATTCAGAGTACGCAGATAAATTGAAACACAAATTTGAAACATGGAAAAGTTTTCTTTATTGATAATGAAAATCTATTACAAACTCTTGAACGAGTCAGCTAATATGCCGAACGGCTTACAAAAGAGATGACTCAAAATGAGATAGCAGTCCTGTACATTACATCCCTTTACTAAACTTCAAAAGATATAGACCTCCAGGCTGGAGGATAGCTTTGCCACGGAGCTACATTTGTGTATGAAGAGTTGCAGCTCCTGTCTTCAAAATGCTTCAGGGGGGCACGGTGAAGATGCGCCAACAGTTGGACTGGATCGGGTAGACGACTTTGGCTCCTCTCTTGGTTCGCCTTGGTACGGAGAACCTGTTTCAACGAGGGTCAGCATATCGAAACATGCTAGTGAAGGCAAGCTAGCCTGACTATACCAATCAACACGTTGTTTTAATGAAGCATGCATATTTGTGGGTTTCTATCTTGCCTTAGTTCATTTACAAGTAAGCAGCATATAGAATTTACTGAAATGAACGTGCCACCGTTCGGTGGATTTTACCCGCCCGTCTGAATTACCTGCACAATACTTACCATGCCTTCCCTGCCACGAAAACACAAGTTAGTTTGCAACAGGTTTAAATATACACGTTGGGATCACTGGCTAGGAGCCATAATGGACCATTTAGTCTTTGAACGAGGATGGAATGTAGCGAAGATTCAGTAGTGGCTGCAAACCATCCCGTTCAGATGCAGTAGACTACAGTGAGTTTCGTCCGGATCGGTGCCAGTGCCCCAGCGACCGTCCGCAGGAACTAGTAACCTTGTGCACAAGTTGTCCATGATCGAATCGGTATTATTTCATTAAGCTAACAGTTCATGCAGTTGAAGCAACGCCAGTTCAGGACAAGCAGTATTATGATTCAGTTGCATAGCCTCTTGATTCAATATATTTCATAACATAATTTAAAGAAGAACAAACATTCTAACTTGTATTTATGCATATGATAAATGTCCCAAACGAACAAGCATGCAAGTAAGTAACCGTTCATAGTTTGATTGACAAGCAGTATTAACCAAGTCTATTCTCTTTTATCTTGGTTTCTTTTATTATTACTTGGTATCGTTTGATCGGGGCGAAGGAGTGAAGCTTGGAAGCAGGGCTAGCTAATCGGGTTGGTAGCCACTCTCTAAGATTTTGGAAAGAAGAAGGACAGAGGCACTTCACGACTCCGCTCGCAAGCCGCCTAATGCTCGTTCACCTGCACACAAACAGCTCGATTAATACTTCTTCCTCTCTTTCCAATCTCGGAATAGAAGTGCAGTTCAATAAACGAAAATAATAAAAACCATCAAAATCGTTCAAGGAAAACAAGCAAATCCCAAAACCAACTCAAAGCACGAAAGCAACAAGCGACATCAAAAACCGAGGCAATAAAAGAGAGCAGCGGAGAGGTCCCTCCTGACTCTGCCGCTAAGCCGATCCTTGGGGCGCAGTCCACTGAATATGGGAATCGATTCCGAAGAAACAAATCCATAATGAGGACGAGTTCTTAATTCAATCTATCCCGATCGAACGATACCGTTTGTGGTTCTTAGCCGCGCTCCCCGCACCGGGGGAACGGGGCGCTACATCCTACCCAACCAATTGGAAGTTTCGTTCCAAAACTTAAGAACAATGCTTACCGTTAAGGGTGATGAACATAATAGTTTGGGCAATCACGAATTCGGTGGGTGGAGTCACCGCAAATGAGACATTGCCCGAGTTTCTTACGGCACTTATCGGACGTGTGCCCTTGTTTCTTACAGAAATTGCACGAAGGCCCTGGGTTTGCTTGTTGTGGACCGCCGTGGTTAGGGCGCTTTGCAGCGGTGTTTCCTCTATCGTTGCCTTGGCGTTTGTGATTGTAGGTATGCACAACGCCGGTGGAAACGTGAGGATACTGCGGTTCCAGAGATAGGGCATGATTCATGACTTCACGCATCGTTCTATACTGATTATTGACCACGTGCCCATGAATTGCAGGGCGCACACCGCCTTCAAACCTTCTAGCTCGACTCGCTGCATCAGGTAAATAGGCTCTAGCGAATTTTGAGAGTCGGTTGAATTCGGCGGAGTACTACTTCACCGTCATACTGCCCTGCCTCAGTTGCACGAAATCATTTTCCATTTGACATTGTACTGGAGGGGGTATAAACTTCTCTTCAAACGCGGCACGAAAAGTCGTCCACGAGATCGCCTCCTCTCCGTGATCAAATTGGAGAGATCGTCGATGCACGTTCCACCAATCGTGTGCGTTGAGGCGGAGCTGTAGTTGCGCGCAGGCGACGCGCTTATCTTCGGGGACCTCTAGCAGAGCGAAGTGATCTTCGAGCTCGGCTAGCCAATCTAGAGCTATCACTGGGTCCTCAGTCCCGTTGAATGGGATGTTGCAGACTTTTTTGAAATGGCCCAAGTTGAAGGCAGTCACGTCCTTCGGCCTTGAGATTTGAGGCGTCTCCACTTCAAGCATGGGCTGTTCCACCGGAGTCGTTGCTGTTGCGGCGGAATGGTTGGCAGTCAAAGTCTGAACTATCTGTTGCAGGGTATCTACTTGCTTTTATTAGACTGAGAATCGGGTCTCTAGATTGCTTTCGAACTTAGCTTGGCGAGCATCATCTCTTTGTCGTTGCGATTCTAACATTTGCATTACCCGCTCAAGCGGGTCGACTTGAGATATGCCTCGCTGGCTCCGAGAGCTTCCCGAAGTGCCCAAACTGCTTTCTTGTGTTTCGTTCGGAGCTTGCGCTACAGATTACGCTGGTACCATTCCTTCAAAAGAAGGTAAATTATATTAGGATCATAATGTATTATGGACTTATTGTATGAACGTATCTCATTTTGGCCTAGCGAGTTCAAGTGTTCGCACAGGAATTTGATCGTTAAAGGAACTTTTCCAACACGAAGTCTAAGGAACTTGAATCTGTGATCTGATACCACTATGTCATGACCCGATTCCGTAGAATCGTTTGAGGCGTCCCCCGAATTGTGACCGCCGTACGGGCCTGGGGTTGCGCCCGCACAAGGCTTTAATGATTTGCATAGCAAGCACATATTCAGAGTACGCAGATAAATTGAAACACAGATTTGAAACATGGAAAAGTTCTCTTTATTGATAATGAACATCTATTACAAACTCTTGAACAAGTCAGCTAATATGCCGAACGGCTTACAAAAGAGATGACTCAAAATGAGATAGCAGTCCTGTACATTACATCCCTTTACTAAACTTTAAAAGATATAGACCTCCAGGCTGGAGGATAGCTTTGCCACGGAGCTGCATTTGTGTATGAAGAGTTGCAGCTCCTGTTTTCAAAATGCTTCAGGGGGGCGCGGTAAAGATGCGCCAACAGTTGGACTGGATCGGGTAGACGACTTCGGCTCCTCTCTCGGTTCGCCTTGGTGCAGAGAACCTGTTTCAACGAGGGTCAGCATATCGAAACATGCTGGTGAAGGCAAGCTAGCCTGACTATACCAATCAACACGTTGTTTTAATGAAGCATGCATATTTGTGGGTTTCTATCTTGCCTTAGTTCATTTACAAGTAAGCAGCATATAGAATTTACTGAAATGAACGTGCCACCGTTCGGTGGATTTTACCCGCCCGTCTGAATTACCTGCACAATACTTACCATGCCTTCCCTGCCACGAAAACACAAGTTAGTTTGCAACAGGTTTAAATATACACGTTGGGATCACTGGCTAGGAGCCATAATGGACCATTTAGTCTTTGAACGAGGATGGAATGTAGCGAAGATTCAGTAGTGGCTGCAAACCATCCCGTTCAGATGCAGTAGACTACAGTGAGTTCCGTCCGGATCGGTGCCAGTGCCCCAGCGACCGTCCGCAGGAACTAGTAACCTTGTGCACAAGTTGTCCATGATCGAATCGGTATTATTTCATTAAGCTAACAGTTCATGCAGTTGAAGCAACGCCAGTTCAGGACAAGCAGTATTATGATTCAGTTGCATAGCCTCTTGATTCAATATATTTCATAACATAATTTAAAGAAGAACAAACATTCTAACTTGTATTTATGCATATGATAAATGTCCCAAACGAACAAGCATGCAAGTAAGTAACCGTTCATAGTTTGATTGACAAGCAGTATTAACCAAGTCTATTCTCTTTTATCTTGGTTTCTTTTATTATTACTTGGTATCGTTTGATCGGGGCGAAGGAGTGAAGCTTGGAAGCAGGGCTAGCTAATCGGGTTGGTAGCCACTCTCTAAGATTTTGGAAAGAAGAAGGACAGAGGCACTTCACGACTCCGCTCGCAAGCCGCCTAATGCTCGTTCACCTGCACACAAACAGCTCGATTAATACTTCTTCCTCTCTTTCCAATCTCGGAATAGAAGTGCAGTTCAATAAACGAAAATAATAAAAACCATCAAAATCGTTCAAGGAAAACAAGCAAATCCCAAAACCAACTCAAAGCACGAAAGCAACAAGCGACATCAAAAACCGAGGCAATAAAAGAGAGCAGCGGAGAGGTCCCTCCTGACTCTGCCGCTAAGCCGATCCTTGGGGCGCAGTCCACTGAATATGGGAATCGATTCCGAAGAAACAAATCCATAACGAGGACGAGTTCTTAATTCAATCTATCCCGATCGAACGATACCGTTTGTGGTTCTTAGCCGCGCTCCCCGCACCGGGGGAACGGGGCGCTACATCCTACCCAACCAATTGGAAGTTTCGTTCCGAAACTTAAGAACAATGCTTACCGTTAAGGGTGATGAACATAATAGTTTGGGCAATCACGAATTCGGTGGGTGGAGTCACCGCAAATGAGACATTGCCCGAGTTTCTTACGGCACTTATCGGACGTGTGCCCTTGTTTCTTACAGAAATTACACGAAGGCCCTGGGTTTGCTTGTTGTGGACCGCCGTGGTTAGGGCGCTTTGCAGCGGTGTTTCCTCTATCGTTGCCTTGGCGTTTGTGATTGTAGGTATGCACAACGCCGGTAGAAACGTGAGGATACTGCGGTTCCAGAGATAGGGCATGATTCATGACTTCACGCATCGTTCTATACTGATTATTGACCACGTGCCCATGAATTGCAGGGCGCACACCGCCTTCAAACCTTCTAGCTCGACTCGCTGCATCAGGTAAATAGGCTCTAGCGAATTTTGAGAGTCGGTTGAATTCGGCGGAGTACTACTTCACCGTCATACTGCCCTGCCTCAGTTGCACGAAATCATTTTCCATTTGACATTGTACTGGAGGGGGTATAAACTTCTCTTCAAATGCGGCACGAAAAGTCGTCCACGAGATCGCCTCCTCTCCGTGATCAAATTGGAGAGATCGTCGATGCACGTTCCACCAATCGTGTGCGTTGAGGCGGAGCTGTAGTTGCGCGCAGGCGACGCGCTTATCTTCGGAGACCTCTAGCAGAGCGAAGTGATCTTCGAGCTCGGCTAGCCAATCTAGAGCTATCACTGGGTCCTCAGTCCCGTTGAATGGGATGTTGCAGACTTTTTTGAAATGGCCCAAGTTAAAGGCAGTCACGTCCCTCGGCCTTGAGATTTGAGGCGTCTCCATTTCAAGCATGGGCTGTTCCACCGGAGTCGTTGCTGTTGCGGCGGAATGGTTGGCAGTCAAAGTCTGAACTATCTGTTGCAGGGTATCTACTTGCTTTTATTAGACTGAGAATCGGGTCTCTAGATTGCTTTCGAACTTAGCTTGGCGAGCATCATCTCTTTGTCGTTGCGATTCTAACATTTGCATTACCCGCTCAAGCGGGTCGACTTGAGATATGCCTCGCTGGCTCCGAGAGCTTCCCGAAGTGCCCAAACTGCTTTCTTGTGTTTCGTTCGGAGCTTGCGCTGCAGATTACGCTGGTACCATTCCTTCAAAAGAAGGTAAATTATATTATGATCATAATGTATTATGGACTTATTGTATGAACGTATCTCATTTTGGCCTAGCGAGTTCAAGTGTTCGCACAGGAATTTGATCGTTAAAGGAACTTTTCCAACACGAAGTCTAAGGAACTTGAATCTGTGATCTGATACCACTATGTCACGACCCGATTCCGTAGAATCGTTTGAGGCGTCCCCCGAATCGTGAACGCCGTACGGGCCTGGGGTTGCGCCCGCACAAGGCTTTAATGATTTGCATAGCAAGCACATATTCAGAGTACGCAGATAAATTGAAACACAGATTTGAAACATGGAAAAGTTCTCTTTATTGATAATGAACATCTATTACAAACTCTTGAACGAGTCAGCTAATATGCCGAACGGCTTACAAAAGAGATGACTCAAAATGAGATAGCAGTCCTGTACATTACATCCCTTTACTAAACTTTAAAAGATATAGACCTCCAGGCTGGAGGATAGCTTTGCCACGGAGCTGCATTTGTGTATGAAGAGTTGCAGCTCCTGTCTTCAAAATGCTTCAGGGGGGCGCGGTGAAGATGCGCCAACAGTTGGACTGGATCGGGTAGACGACTTCGGCTCCTCTCTCGGTTCGCCTTGGTGCAGAGAACCTGTTTCAACGAGGGTCAGCATATCGAAACATGCTGGTGAAGGCAAGCTAGCCTGACTATACCAATCAACACGTTGTTTTAATGAAGCATGCATATTTGTGGGTTTCTATCTTGCCTTAGTTCATTTACAAGTAAGCAGCATATAGAATTTATTGAAATGAACGTGCCACCGTTCGGTGGATTTTACCTGTCCGTCTGAATTACCTGCACAATACTTACCATGCCTTCCCTGCCACGAAGACACAAGTTAGTTTGCAACAGGTTTAAATATACACGTTGGGATCACTGGCTAGGAGCCATAATAGACCGTTTAGTCTTTGAACGAGGATGGAATGCAGCGAAGATTCAGTAGTGGCTGCAAACCATCCCGTTCAGATACAGTAGACTATAGTGAGTTCCGTCCGGATCGTATCGGTGCCAGTGCCCCAGCGACCGTCCGTAGGAACCAGTGACCTTGTGCACAAGTTGTCCGTGATCGAATCGGTATTATTTTATTAAGCTAACAGTTCATGCAGTTGAGGCAACGCCAGTTCAGGACAAGCAGTATTATGATTCAGTTGCATAGCCTCTTGATTCAGTATATTTCATAGCATAATTTAAAGAAGAACAAACATTCTAACTTGTATTTATGCATATGATAAATGTCCCAAACGAACAAGCATGCAAGTAAGTAACCGTTCACAGTTTGATTGACAAGCAGTATTAACCAAGTCTATTCTCTTTTATCTTGGTTTCTTTTATTATTACTTGGTATCGTTTGATCGGGGCGAAGGAGTGAAGCTTGGAAGCAGGGCTAGCTAATCGGGTTAGTAGCCACTCACTTAGATTTTGGAAAGAAGAAGGAAAGAGGTGCTTCATGACTCCGCTCGCAAGCCGCCTAGTGCTCGTTCACCTGCACACGAACAGCTCGATTAATACTTCTTCCTCTCTTTCCAATCTCGGAATAGAAGTGCAGTTCAATGAACGAAAACAATGAAAACCATCGAAATCGTTCAAGGAAAACAAGCAAATCCTAAAACCAACTCAAAGCACGAAAGCAATAAGCGACATCAAAAACCGAGGCAATAAAAGATAGCAGTGGAGAGGTCTCTCCTGACTCTGCCGCTAAGCCGATCCTTGGGGCGCAGTCCACTGAATATGGGAATCGATTCCAAAGAAACAAATCCATAACGAGGACGAGTTCTTAATTCAATCTATCCCGATCGAACAATACCGTTTGTGGTTCTTAGCCGCGCTTCCCGCACCGGGGGAACGGGGCGGTACACCCTAGGTCTTCAAACCCTATGCTGCAATAAACTGCAGACCCCCAATATCCATATCTCGATTGCTCGATGGTGTAGTGCACAAAATGCACTGTAACACTAAACTGATACTTCCTTATTGCTCCTACTATTGTTGTTCTATTAGTCACTCTAATCCCCCTACTCACTTTTACCCTACTACACTGAACTCTAGACTTCATTGAACTTAGAAAACCTGATACTCCAATACCCCTACTGCCTTTCATATTTACCTGGACAGTGCCCGATCCTAACTACCAGTTTTTCCCTAACATCAACACACCAACTTCCATCTGTCTGCACTCTTTCCTTTCAACTCACACTTGTTATCCTTCCCTCAATCACCTCACCTCTCTTCTCACTGTTACAGTCATAAAATCCCTCAATATCAAACGCACAGTGACATACAAATCCCCCCTATCACAGTGCATTCACATAAGGATATGAACCACACACATACACACACACACACACATACACACAACAATCATATATATACACTCTCAATATATACATATACTAACACAAATTCTAATATATATACTAGCGTGGCAATCTAACAAGAACTTGTAGTGCACCAATGAGATACTTTATGATACACTCAAGATACTCCTTCCAAACATCATTAAATACTACTAAAACTATGAGAACACATCTAAAATAGTCAATATAGTATAAATAGCATAATAGATATTCCATCAAACACTTGGTGGTCTAAACTCACATTTCCTCCAATCTTGAGGCACAAAATATTATTCCACAAGAAGAAATCATAGATCTAGATAAATGAGGGCTCCTAACACCTAGATCTAACCAAATAGAGTCAATTTCACCAATGGGAGGGTTCCTATAGGGACAATGGATGTTGTTAACCATAAATAGAGTAGAAAATAGAAAATTACCTAGGTTTTGAGTGACCTCCTTGAAGAACTCCGAATTTGGACACGAGAAAGATGAAGCGGATACAATCCTCAACACTTGGACTCCTCTTCAAGCTTCCTTTAGCAAAGACAAGCTCCTTAGCCTTCTTAGGAAATAAAAATTAGAGGGATAAGATTTGAGAATGGATTGATTAGGGTTTGCTCTCAAATTTGGGGATGAACTAATTAGGGAAGAATGGAGGCTACTATGAATAAAAATGCTTATATAGACTTCCCTTAGGGTTAGGGTTAGGTTTTAGGAATAGGTAGAAGACTTAAAATTCCCTCTCCATTTGTCATGAAGAAAATCTAATTTAACTAAAGGAAGGGGTCTCTACAACCAAAAAGAATATTCCTTTCATGATAACCAAACTTAATTAATTCTAATTGCTAAAGTCTTGACTAACAATAATTAGCACTAACTAACACTTACAAATTCTAATTAGTTAGCCACTAACTATCACTAATATAATTCTAGGCAATCACTAATATAAATTAATAAAAATAAAAATTAACGTGTAAAATTACCAAAATACTCCTATATTGAAAAGTGGTAGTTACAATTCTACCCCCCTTAGAAAAAATTTGTTCTCGAAATTTAAAGATGGTCGTGCCCCTTTCTAGGTCAAACCCCCCAACTTGACTAAAATCATACAAGCATACAATTAAGGAAATTACTAATATGGTCATGTGCATTGTTATGGTCTTTGTCTGTCATAATATTATAGTCTTTATCAGGATATGCTACTAACTACACTAATTATAGAACACAAGCAACTATAAAGTACTAAGGAAGCAATCAAATTAAATAGAAGAAAAAAGGATAGGAAGAAAGAACAGATCTTACTAACCTATCACATGTAACATCGACATCCTCGACCGCCATCGCAAATGCCCTGTCCTGCTGGGGTGGCTTCCTCTGCGGGTTCTGGATAATTTGCGGTGCCGCATGTGGCCTAAATCCAATTCTTTGCCCTTGGTCTGCATATTGGCCTGGACAGGGTTAAGATACAATCCTTCACCAGGTGCTACGTTGATCCATAATGCAAGCACGCTCCGAGCCTCTTCTTGCATATCTCCTATGTGTGTCCAATTCTATTATAATAGCTGCATTTAGGAGCCAGTTGCAACTGCCTTTGAGGCTGTTATGGCATCTGCTGTACCGAAGGTGGAATTCGAGCACAAATTGGGACCTAAAACTGTTGTAGCTAAAATATCCTCTGCTGCTAAAAATGGTGTCGCTTAGCTGGACCCGCACTGCTGCTAGCTCTCCCTGATACATCTCTCTCCTTCTTGGACTTGAGCTCCAAGTCATCCTCTGCTACCTCGGCATCCACCAAAATCTCCTCGAATGTCGCAGTATGGTGACCCCTGGTGTACAATTTGATTTCCATAGTAAAATCCTTTCTGAACTTCCTAGCTTTAGCCAATTGGTTCTGCACCTCTGTGAATCTGCCCAATCAACAAGACTCGGCGGCGTACTCATCCACTGACATACTCCCCTAGACAAGGTTCTGAAACTGGCTCTCGATGACACTTAGAGCCACATTTGGGAAAAAATTCTTTAAAGATCTCTTTGAAAGCTCCCCAAGTCAATCTAGGTGTCACAATCCATGGATCTATATGAAACCATGTAACGACTATATCGAACATTTGACTACCGACCGTCTCTATCTGTAAACTCTTTGGGATCTGCGCCAACCATAAGATTCTCTCGATGTCTTCTATCCAGTCATCTGCGTACAAGATTCCCTCAGTGCACTTGAAGTCCTTGAAAAATATCCTCTTGAAATCCATAATAGTGCCCGACCTCTACTGTTGCGGATCGGGCTGGGGTAGAACAATCCACGGTTGAGTAAGCGCTACTCTCTCCACGGCTGCTAGCGCTAACTGATGGTCATTCTCTATTCATTGCCTTATCACGTCTAACTGACGGTATTGAGCCTCTGCCTGGGACATCTGAGCCTCCATCATCTCCTAAAAAAACATAAATATCTGCGCAACATCGAATGGTGCTGGGGTGGTTGAAGCTTCTCGAAAACTATTGGTACTGTCCTTTGAACTTGATGTGGAGAACCCCCAAAAGCTGTTGCTAAAATTTCCACCTAGACTGGTGAAGCAACCTTCTGAGATGGAGGCGAAGAAGTAATCGACCTCACTGAAGCAGCTACAGAACCCTGTGACCTGGTCTTCGACGGCATCCTGAAGACAGATCAAAACCAAGTAATTTATATTACGTAAGATACGATATCATCAAAGAAAGACAATATTTTTAAAAGAAACAATGTTTAAAATGAATAAGGATAGCAAAATTAATAGATTGAAAGTTATCCTAGTTATTATTGAGTACTCCCTCTCTATCCGATATCCTATATCCTATATCCTATATCCTATACTCTATCACAGGCTCGCAGTAGTACAACAAAACCGTTGCACTACCACAACTTTGCACTAATTGCGAAGACAGACCTGCATGGTCCACCACAAAAATGTGTCACGACCTGCACCCGGTGAAGGGACACGAGTACGTGGGTACGTCCAGCCTACGTCGCAACATCGATAGTACATGTTGTCTAGGTTATCACTAACTAACTAGCATCTCACACAATATATATATATATATATATATATATATATATATATATATATATATATATATATAATCTGTCAATGATATCTCAACTCCAAGAAGGAGGACAATATGATAATAATGGTAATGATAAATACTCAATCACAAATCTATAGCATGATAAGATATCAAAAAGTTTATTAACTATAAAGTCTAAACAAGAATAACAACAACAACAAAAAAAAAAAAATCCAAGTCTCAAATATAAGATGGAAACAAATTCGGTACCAAAAATGCTAATGAAAACTAACTAGGATAACTAGTGATTCCGGCTAGACCTTCCGGCAATCACTCCTGAGTGTTAGGACCCATGGTTGCTATCCCTCCTTGTGGTCCATAGTACGTAGGACACTAGTCCTCTAAATCATCGTCTAAAAAATATATCCTGCCAGGATTGGAGTAAAGTACAACCCAATAGTAGTTCTAATTAATTGACAAAGACAATAAAACAGTAAAAGAGGATGCGATATACGATAAAAAAACAACAAACTGATGCAATAGAAAATGGTAGAGACTAGTAATGTAATCAATATGGTATAGCTAATACATATATGAAATGAAAGTGAAGGAACTACAATATCAGATACAAGGCAATATAATCTATAAACTGAATATGAAAAATAGAACATACAATGTGTTTTGAAATACTAAATAGATATATGATCGGCTTGGGAGATTTAATAATTTACACTAAGAGAAAAACTAGCTCAACCATACGTGAAGTGTATGATTAGCTAGTAGCCGATGATTTACACTACTTGCCAATAGTTCTTGATCACATATCTAGCTAGTACTTTCCCTGCTTCGACTGATACAATAGATCCAACCATGACACATTACTAGCCAATGTATCCAATGTTTAACCAATACTATCAAATGTTATCCAATACCAACATGGAACAATATTCGATAAATCTCAATAAATTAAGGTAACATCTCATGAATGACGATCCAATAACAATACCAATCCATGTACCATCGTATCAAGAATCATAAGTAATATTTTTAAATACTTAAATTATAGTAATGATCAAATAATAAAAACTATCAGAGAATGTACTCGCCTGTGGTCCTGATAAAATATGGTAGAACAGTGTCCGAATTGGTGTCATACAAACCTATATATGAATTAGAATGTTATTTGGTGCAATAAAGTGATAATCATACTAAAATAATCTAAAATTGGATTTCTAGGCAAAAACTAGATCATACTAGTCAAACTAGGTCAAATATCTTGATTTTTGGTCAATACCTAACTTCTAGGTTGATTACAAGTCTAATCTAGTTCATACATGGTGATATTAGGCTATACGTCGGTTTCTAGGTTATTCCAGTAGGTTTCAAGCTTAAAACACTACAATATACACTATTACCTTCAATATCTTCTAATACCTTGGTCTATAGGTAAATAGCCTAACATTACCTTAGCTAGTACCCAATACTTTAGTATTCTAAACTTAGTATCCTAATAAACTTAGTATCCTAACACTGTTCTTACCTCACTCTATGATACCCTATGGTACCAAGGTATCACAACACTTAAGTATAACTCATCTCAATACTAACACTATCTACATACTAACTTACCCATGGCACTCACATCAGACACACCACTTACAATATACATACGCTACAGTAATACTTAGCTCACTAGACCTTCCTATTACACAATGACACTTGGTACCATGGTACCAAGTATCACAACATGATCCTCACCCAAACACTCGGCCTACACGCATGCCAAACCATGCCCTTATAAATACACTTTATTATCAGTCATCTAAAAAATACATCCCATAACTGTGCACTGATACACTAAATCTATGTATACACATGACACTTACTCGAGCACATAAGGCTAATCAACCGTGCACTCAACTACCTGCATAAATTGCTCATACCCACCTGGATACTAGATCTCACTCTCTAACTACACTGTTAAATGACAGTATGCACTGTCTGAAACCGAGCCCCTCACCTAACTGCTAATACCTACTGAACTACTACAGTTAGGAAAATTTGAGCCTGCATAAACAGTGCAAGCTCTGCACTCAAGTCTGCAGTCACCTCCAGCGGCAGTGCAACTTCTCAAGGCAGCTCCCCTTATTGTAGTGCCAGGAACCCGAGTTTCTTCCAACTGTCTGCAATTGCTAACCCCAAAATCTGTGGTACCCTCAACTGCTACTGTAATATTATCCATTCTTTGTGTGCACAAGGTCATACACAACATCCCTCACACCTCTCACTGCATACTAGTAGTTCTCCCACACAATGTGAATACCACAGCAGCAACAAGGAGTATCCTGCCCTCGAAATATAGTAGTGCACAAGGTGCACTGCTCAAATTCCAGTCAGTACACCCCCGGTCTTCAAACCCCATGATGCAATGAACTGGAGACCCCCAACTTCCTTATCTCAACTGCTCGATGGTGCAGGGCACAAAGTGCACTGCAACATTCAACCGATACTTCCTTATTGCTCCTACTGCTACTATTCTATTGGTCACTCTAATCCCCTCCCTCACTTGCACCCTTCTAGACTAAACTCTAGACTTCATTGAACTCAAAAAACCCGATACTCTAATACCCCTAATACCTTTGATGTGTACCTGGACAGTGCCCGGTCCTAACTACCAGTTCTTCCCTCATATCAACAAACCAACTTCCATCTGTCTGCACTCTTTCCCTTCAACTCACACTTGCAGTCCTTCATTCCATCACCTCAGATCTCTTCTCACTGTCACAGCCACAAAATTCCTCAAGGTCAAAAATACAGTTACATACAAATCCCCCCTATCACAGTGCATTCACACAAGGATATGAACCCAACACACACAAACAACAATCCTATATATATATATATATATATATATATATATATATACACACACACATATTCTAATACATATACTAGTGTGGCAATCTAACAAACACTCAAGATACTTCATGATACACTCAAGATACTTCTTCCAAACAACATCAAACACCACTAAAACTATAAGAACACATCTAAAATAGTCAATAGAGTATAAATATCATAATAGATATTCCATCACACACTCAGTGGTCTAAACTCACATTTTTCCCAATCTTGAGGCACAAAATATCATTCCAAAAGAAGAAATTATAGATCTAGATAAATAAGGGCTCCAAACACCTAGATCTAGCCAAATAGAGTCAATTCCACCTATGGTAGCATTCCTATAGGGATAATGGGTGTTCTTAACCATAAATATAGTGGAAAATAGAGAATTACGTAGGTTTTGAGTGACCTCCTTGAAAAACTCTGAATTTTGACAAGAAAGACGAAGTAGATACAATTCTCAACACTTGGACTCCTTTTCAAGCTTTCTCTAGTAATGACAAGTTCCTTAGCCTCCTTGGAAAATAAAAATGAGAGGGATGAGATTTTAGAATAGATTGATTAGGGTTTGCTCTCAAATTTGGGGATGAACTAATTAGGGAAGAGTGGAGGCTACAATGAATAAAGAGGCTTCTTAGGGTTAGGTTTAGGTTTTAGGAATAGGTAATAAGACTTAAAATCTCCTCTCCATTTGTCATGAGAGGAATCTAATTTAACTAAAGTAAGGGATCTCTACAACCAAAAAAAATATTTCTTTCATGACAACCAAACTTAATTAATTCTAATTGCTAAAGTCTTCACTAAAAATAATTAGCACTAACTAACACTTGCAAATTCTAATTGGTTAGACACTAACTATTACATTATAATTCTAGAAAATCACTAATATAAATTAATATATAAAAAATTTAATCAACATGCAAAATTACAAAAATATCTCTATGTTGGAAAGTGGTAGTTACACCTTTTCGAACAATCTTCAATAAGCTATGCGAATATGTCTTATACAGTGTTTATGACCATGGCACGTCTCTACAAGTCATGGAAAGTGAATACTAGTGATTAATATAATTAGAAACAAATAAATCCAATTACATATGAACTAGGATAAGTTTATCAATATGTGTCCATGTGTGTCCTATACACGACGTACACAAATAGAATACTTGAAGTAACAATCAATGTGTGAATATCAATAAAATACAGAAAAAACTATATACAACATGGAATACAAAAGTTGTATTATAACAATGCATATTATATTAAAATACAAAAGTAGTGTTATAACAATGCATATTATATTATCTATATATCTATATAGATGGACAAAAGATATATAAGAATGATACTTTTTCGTACGTAGAAATCATCCATTATGATGGAAAGATAAAATTTAAATGAAATGGTTGAAATAAATAAGTGTTTTTGATTATAAGATAACTCTAAAGTTAAAAAATATCTGCGAGACTACTATAAGACCAACTATGTTGTATGGATCCGAGAATTCAAAAATTAATAAATAACATGTCCATAAAGTCAGTGTAGCCTAACCAAGAAATCTAAGATGGATTAATAACCTTATATTAGATGATTGGATAAGAAATTAGTGTATTCATTGGAAGAAAGTTAGAGGTGGCATCAGTTGAGGACAATAGTATTAGGTGGTTTCAAGTTTAAAGAAAGATATGATTTTTATTAACATTATTGAGGACAAGGCCCATAACATTGTCCACCAGAAGAAGAGGGTCGACACATTTGACCACAAAAATTAAAAAAAGGCTTATTGCTAATAATTTTTTTCCTTAAATCTCTTCCTCATATTATTTTCTTCAAATTCATAGTTACTAACAATCTTCTCAGGTATGAAAATATCAGCTATTTTATATGTTATACTTTGCTATGATCAGAATTAGAATTTGACTATTCATATTTCATTGAGGATAGTAGAAAACTTCTTATCCGTACATGATCTAGTCTTGTTTATACTATTAATGGTGAGAATTTTTGTGCCGTTGTTGTACTTACTACGTAATTTTTGAACCATATGATACTTTAACACGATATGGCTAATAGTTGAAAGGTTAATATGTAGTTTATATTTCTTTCAAATACATAATTGGTAATATTTTTATTATTGGCTCTTGATAAATTTTAATATTTATGATTTAAAAGTTTGATCAAGTGGTGGTGTTCTCTGTAATAGTAGACATCTAACTCATTCATAATTATAACTAAGACAGGTAGATAGATAAAAGGATAAGAAGACAATAACTAGATTTTGATAATTAATTATTTAAATCCATATGACTCCAAAGGGGGAATTATTGGCACCATGAATCAACTAAATGTCCAATAATCCAAAAGTCTCAGTAATGCCAATAATAAATAATAAAGTGAGATAAGAATCTAACTAATAAACTATAGCACTCCAGTAGTCTCGTCCTGAATATTATTGAACTCTTTAGCTATGTCGCATATCTCTTCCTAGTAAGGATTGTAGTGTGTTACGTATGAATTTTCGTCTAATGTTGTCAATGGTTAATAAATATACACTTAGGACTAAGCAAAGTACTCATAAAATAAAGTATGCAATACAATATATATCTAGCATGCGATAACTATGAAAGTAGTCCAACAGGATAATATTATATCAGTAATATGTAATATAGATAGTAAATTGGAAAATAATAACAGAAGATATAAATAGTAATAGAGATAACAATAACATGAAACTCATGTAACAAAATGAATGAATATATGTATGGTGTGTTTTTTGGAATATATTTTTCGGTATATAGACAGTTAGTAGCTAATATGGCTGTGTTTTTTGGAATATATTTTTCGGTATATAGATAGTTAGTAGCTAATATGGCACGCTATTTGCAGACGAGACACCTAGAGTTGGGGCTCAATTGGTGCCTATTTAGCCATTGTCACGTGTCACAATCTCCTTATTTTGGGAATAGGAGATGACATATGTGGTTGGCCATTTCATGTGACCTAGTCTCTATATAATGGGAGCGGTGCGTGACTCACATATATATGTTGCCAAAGGATCTCCTTATGTTGATCACATGTACTCTCATAGTAGATTAACAAATATCCCCTCTTTTAGGCAATGTCAACGAATTTATTTTTGTTTGATTGGCTATCCCTAGTATTACTTGAGACATATTGAGGCATGTCTAGCTATCTCTAGTCTCACATGTTCTTTTCATTTTAATTAATAAAGGATACATATTGTCACGTCCCGGCCCCGTAGAGCCGTTCGTTCTCGCATGGGTATGATGCCGCAAGAGCGTAAGTTGCGACCGTGGAAGGCCAAGCATAGAATAGGAGGTGAGATAATTAGTTAACAAGGTCGATATAGCGGAAGCATAGAACGAACACAAGTATAATACAAAACTAGCCCTTTATTGATTCTGAATAAGTATTACAAGCGATACGAGGACGAGATTATAAGTCGCTCAAGCTCTCTCTCTCTCTCTCTCAAATAATAAAGACGTGCCAAGTAGCTTACAACATGGGATGATATATAGGCGATGTTTTAATATTATGTCCTTTATATGTGCTTCTGCTTCGGAGGCAATGTTCTAAGGCCCAGAGCAAACTCCACACCTTAGCGTGCACAAAGGGGGTTTCGCACTGAACGAGTACTCCTTTGTCATGCCCCAATCCCAAAAATATGTAGGACTAGGAACACGTAACCATGCCAGCCGTATGTATATGGAGACTCCAATATATGGAAACCATAACACATACGTACACTGTATTATGAATATCAAATCCACAAGTAGTAAATATGTCACAAGTCACAGGGTATAGCTAAATCTCATCCACAGAAATCATAAATAGATAAATAACCAATAACTATATAACTAAATATCAATATGAAGTATCAAAAGATGATAGTCGGGTGGAAACAAATCCACTGCAAAACTAGAATATAAAAGAAACAATACAGGTACATCAACTAACAATCAATACGACTCGAAGAGAAGACCTCCTCGAAATATAAGTAGCAAGTCCGGATCCGCGCTCCTACGAATACTCATGAACATCTACACCTGGAAAGGGACTAGGTCCTCAGAGGGACATAATAAGATACATAGAAGCATGCCAATAAGTACTGAAATAAACATCCAATGGGTCGCCTAACCATCTATGTGAATACAGTTTGAGAACAACTTTCCAACAAGTGGGCTATTTGGCCATAAATGGGATTGGCATGATTCTCTCGGAGAATCAGGGGCCTACAAAGCATGTCATCTTTTGAACGCCAGAGGCCACCAGTAATATAGGGGTCATCATCGCCACGTATCTCCGGCAGAGCGTACGGGTTACAGAAAAGAAAGTGCAAAGGAGCCCAAATGCTTAGTTGTTGTTCTCCCCACCTCATGCGCTAAGCATGTCACATCCATGAAACGTTTTAGCTACTACGTCGAGACGGAGTGCAAGTATCGGCATCGTAACTTTGGTTCATAGCCTATTGTTAGTACAATAGCCCAACCCTACAACCAAACAAGGACAAGGATTAGACCACCGTACTACAATAGTATATGTCCATGGACTACTAATAACTGCTAAGTCTTCTAACATGCAATTTCTATCAGCAGTTATCCCGAACGCACATCCCATACGTACAGGAGGCCAACTTGTCACGCAAGTCCGTATTCTATATGAGACTTATACTCGTGTAACAACTGTGTCACGGCCAATGAAACCTAAGAATGCCTCATGATAATGGGGTGGTCTCATAAACTAGGTCAATACATATATATAATAAAAACAGAATACGACGACACCATCGTTGCATCCAAGTTTCCTTGGACGTGCAGTTTATATAGCAGTTAAAATATATGAACTAAATGACAGAAATAAAATGCATGCATCATATGGAATATAAATTACAGTACAATGACAAGGTATACTTGTCTAGCAAGAAAGCTGTGTAGTACCAACAACCTGCTCCAGAAGTCGCGCAAAACAATCCAATAGTCCTATATACATATAATATAACACAATACAACATCATCCATTACACACTAGCACAGACACAACCATATTTATACTGGACTCAGAGGGTACGCTAGAGGTGACACTGGTCAACTAACAAGGTCAATTACGCATCTAATTACGCGGGTGTCACATCTTCAAATGTTGTACACAATCAGATAGTCAACTAACACCTGTCTAGCCAGTACGTCGGTATACACAAGGCAGACAATTTCCTAATATTCAGAGTCACATAGTCACGGTAAATATGCGGGAAAATCCAAGCGTCCTAGGGTCGTACAACAAATAAACACATATATAGTCATAATTATTATCACCATTTAATTACATACATATCCATATAATTACATATAACAATAAGATTATTTTACTCATATGCGTACGTATACGCATACGAGTTTGTGTTCTCCGACACGGTCTGGACTCATAACCACTAAACTGAACCAATATGTTATCCTTAATGTTATTCACACAAACACGCATAAAATAAAAGAAGAGGGACAGGTTCGAACCTCGGGGTTAGCGTGCACGGGCACGAGAATCGGGGGTGACTGCTGTAGGGTATCTTCGGCAAGGGTGATGGGTCCATGAGAACGACGATAATGTCGATGACGAGGATAATAATAATTGGGTTAATGATGATGATGATAAGGATGATGATTGGGATAATGGTGATGAGATGATGAGATGATGATGATGAGATGATAATGGTGATGATGAGATGATGATGTTGAGATGATAAGATAACGATGATGAGATAATAATGGTGAGATGATGATATGATGATGATGAGATGATGAGATGATAATGGTGATGATGATATTGATAATGAAGGGGATGGCCGGAGGAGGCCCGACGGTCAGGGAGGTCCGGCGAGGGGAGAGGAGTCGAGGGCAGGTCGTGGGGGAGGGAAGAGGGTGGCTGTGGTGTTCTCAGGCGGAGGAACGACGGTGGCAGCACGGTGATCGGGTCGGGGAGGATGGCAGCAGGGTGGTTAGGTGGAGATGGGTAGAGGAGAAGAAGGCGGGGAGGAGAAGAACGACGGGTCTGCGAGCAGGGAGGTGGAGGAGGATAGACGTCGGGTTGTGGTCGACTCGGTGCAGGCGAGCGTGGGATCGGCAGGTCGGCTACTTGGTGGAGAACGAGACGAGGTAGAGGAGAGGCGTTTAGGCGGTCGGGGTGACTGCTCGTCATGGATGGCCGGGGTTCGACGGCACTGCCGAGTCTGCTCCGGCGGCCTCATCGACAGGGAAGGGAAGGAGATGATGACAGGCGGTTCGAGGGGAGACTCCGGCGGTCTGCAGGTTGGGTTGAGATCTGAGAAGGAGGTGGAGGTCCGGCCGACTGGGATGGAAGTCCGACGGGGCGATGCTCCGGTCGTGGCTCCGGCGAGGGGTTGACAGGAAGGAAGGGGATGATTATGAATAATAGGGAGGAGTTGTTATTCGGCTAGGTTAGGTATTGGGATGTGTGTTGAATGAAAACAAAGAGAAAAATTATATATATGTATGTAGAAATAGGGTTGGGTGTTAACCTAGGTAGTTGGGCCTTGGTCAACATCCTTGGGATGGGCTTGGCTTTACATGGAGATGTTTGGAGGGCTAGGGTTTGCATTGTCACGCCCTAAACTCCCGCAAGCCCAATAGTCCCCGCTGAACGTGAAATCACCACGTTGCAGCTCTCCCGCGGGACAATCGTTCTATTCGGGACGTGATGCCGTACGAGCCTGGAGTTGCGCTCGTACAAGGCGATGTTGTTAAACACGAAAGTTATCATCGAAACAACCAAGTTACAGCGGAAGCCAATTGTGTACCAAGCACACATCAGAGTATACGCAGCGAAGCTCACGATAGGGTCCAAATGAGATGCCCCGAGTCAATGCCACAAAGGCGATGCCACGGAGACGATGAAATAACTCTTGCTCTTTCTCTAGCCCACAAAGGTACTTACAGTTCATACATCTTGTCCCGTATATCCAAGCAGCGCCACTACGTCTGTGTACCTGAAATATTACCCACAAACGTGGGTCAGTACACAACCGTACTGGTGAGCGGGGTAACCCACTCGCCTAAGCCGACACTAAGTAAAATAGTGAATGCAAACAGTTATATGGTGATCTTTCTAGTTGAATCCTAGATTCATTTCATGGCATATGGATGACATGTTAAGGAAAGCAGTAAAGCAGTTTAAGCATGCTAGCATTCAATCTCAAACCAAACGACAAGCAGTTTATATATATATCCGACCCATCTAACTCAATGCCATCGCTTGCACGATAACATATCGAACCATCAGTCTCGCCTCAATATCCAATCTCAACCAAAGTTTATATATCCCACTCTCGAGTGCACACTCTTGCCGAGGCAAGGTGGCCGCGCCTACACGATGCCAAACCAACAAAAGAAAAGCAAGCCAACTCTTATCTATATGAAGTCACTGGCAAAGCCATAAAGGACAAAATCCAAGCATTAACGGCGCGCCCTATCAGCCCGGGTAGCAAGCCCCGCTGGAGGTCCCGTAATGCATCGTGACTAGCACGAATCAATATTTCCCTCCGGATCGATACGGTCCTAGTGCCCCGGGAAGCCGTTTCGAGGAAATGTCAAACCCTGTGTACACAGGTTGTCCGTGACATGCAGAAAGTAGGTATGACGAGAGGATCGAACATTCTCGCCCCACCAAGCGATCCTAGACTCGTTCCATCGATAAACCCAACCGAAGTATCCATAACCATTCTTTCAACATATTCTCAAGGATTCCAAATCTCGACCTCAATATATATATCCCAAGGCACCAAAATACCCATATGCACAATCTCTTAAGTTGTGCCCAAGTTATGCCCACACTTCACATTGCCGCTTCCCAACACAGTGTTTCACATTGGGTGCAACACCCCACACTCCGAATAATCCCGTGGCACAATGCCCCAACAGTGGCACAATACCCTCGCCGATGCAGTTGTTCGGTTTCGAACCACAACTGCTCGCTTTGCAAGACAAAGCGACCCAGTGATACTCGTGCACGGATGCACACTCGCTCGCCCGGATTCCCGATATTCCCATATTCCCATTGCCTCAATTGTATCATTCCAACTTGTATATTTCCAACCGTCCAAGCATAATCCCAAGTATCCAACCGATCGCCTCAAACGTATAACCCAACTATCGCATCCAACTATCCAACGCGTAAACCATACAAGCCACAATCCTACCAAGCCAACGACGCACACTCTATGCACGCCTCAGTGTAGTGCTTCCCGATGTTTCAGCCCAAGTGTACAAGCCATTACGTGTTTTCCATATTATTAGACATGAAGGAGTAGAGAAGAAGGGAAAGAGCCCACTCACAATGTTTGATCCCGTTAGGCATCCTGTCCTGTCGATACGGCCAATCCCTTGAACCCGTGGTCCGATGCAAGCGCGATCTACTCAACTGGTATGACCGTGCGAGCAGGCCGTGCTTTCCAAATCATCCGACCGATCGGACTAAGGAAGACGGCATTATCGTTCCAACTCAGCTATCCAGTCTTGTTCGGAACGAACACCTGATTTCCATCGAACCCGCTAGCCATCTGCACATTGAAACCAACTCGATTAATCCTTCTTCCCAAAATCTGACATTTCAAATGTAACCAGCATTTGATTCATTCAGTCCGACTCAGCGTAACGCTCCGAGCGGTTGCGGGCGTTACATAATATACCACTTAGAATCAGGTTCGTCCACGAACCGTGCTGGTACTCATTCCTTACTAGCATGCCACAATCCAATTCCATAGGTCTGCTCTATGCAACTCTCATATACACTATTTCTGACACAACATCTCGTTCTGCTGAACGCTCGTACAAGTTCCAAATTCCTACATCCTCCTTGCAGCTCAACCCGAATTTCTCGTATCGCTTAGTTTTGGATCGTACATATATTTAAGGCGTCCCTAAAATACATGCATTTCAACCGAGCTTTGCGATAGCAAATTTGGAACAAGTTACAAGGGTATCTTTATGTTCGAGGCGTCCATATTGCTTTGCTCCCAATTGGACCAAATCACGATTTCCATTCCAACACATTCGCTCGAGAACCATTCTCAATTATGCAGATTTTCTACCGACTCAATGAGTTCACGTTCCAGCTCAAACCATCCAACTATTTCTGAATCCGCACTAGCAACATCTCCAAATATATATCTCGTGCACCGAACGATTCTCACAACTGATCTACCCCAGCTATGCGACTTACCCAAATATCAACTTTGCTTAGATCAGTTCAGTCCAACACATTCCCTGCCATCTCAATATCTCACAGGGTGAACATCTATATTGAGGTTCGTGTGATCCACGAAGATCTCGCCGCCACGCCAAAGGGATTTGTGTCGCCACGATTTCAACGTGGACACACTCGCCACAATTCTTAGGTTGCGCATGAAATAGTTCTTCGCGCTGCTTCCACTGCCTCGAAGCATAGAATATCACCTTCGCCTTCCGAATGAGCACGCTTCCCAGACTAAGTTCCGAGACATCTTGTAAATCTGAAGCAAATCTGTCCCTTCCAGTATTCGCAAGGATTTGATCTGAACGAGCCGCTGCTTTAACTTCACGAGCTAGTTTCACAGTCGTCAATTCATATAAATGCTATTTCCTTCCAGGGCACGATGAGTCAGAGGCGATGCCATCGATAAAAATCTGCGACTCTGAATCTCATCAGTTGACAAGGCTACTTCCACCAACACTTTGATCTTCTGGCTGTATCTTCAGCTGAAGGCTATCCCAAGGATCTCTCAAATCCAACACTCAGTCAATAAGCCAAATCACATTGCCTCACATCTGCCCTCGACGCATTCCCAAATACGCCGCCTCAAAGGTCGTTCTATGGGTCGACCATATTCATATCCGATTCAGCGGGCAAGGTCGCTTAGGGTCAGCTATCCCGAAGCTACGCTTGATAATTGTAATCATCACGATGGACAGTTACTATAAACCATGCTATATCTCATCTGAAAATCTGACTCAAAATCCAACCATTCATCCGAGCGAAGTTTCCGAATCCGAGAACCGCGCTCGTTGAAACCTTATTCCATCAATCCGCCGTTCTGTCCTGAATCCATCAAATTTTCGAATTGCATATTCGATTCTCGCACTACAAATTGTAATGATTCTCAAAACCCAAGACTTGCTCCAATTCTTATCCATTTGCTGCGTCCCACCTTGCACTTCCAACTTACTCGAGCAGCACAGTAATTTGTTCCAACGTTGCTCCCACATTTAGCTATTTTTTTAAACGCCTGTCCGCCAAAATCTTTGCCTTCCGTTGTTGCCACAATCCGTCCATGTCTTCCGGAGAATCCGTTTATTATCGTTGCACCATCTTGCCCAAAATTTCATCTCCGATAAACCTGATTCAACTTCTCGAGCAACAATATCCAAAATCCTTCAAGTTTGTGTGAATCAATCACATTGCCCCTCCAAGCCAAGTTCGTGTTTCAATGCTCAACCAACAGCTCAAATGCGTTGCCCAAAATCGTAGTTCGTGCTCGCTATCATTCCGATAATCCCACCACTTTGCTCACGCGTAACCCAAATGTTCATTCCGATTCCGTCCATCTCTTAAGCCCAACGATACTTCCATTTGCACGATTCCGTCCTTGAGTTCTTAAGTCTAATGTATCGAAGGATACCCGAGTCAAATTCTATTGCACTATATACCACTTAGAAATAAAGTTGCCCTCGTGCGAAACCTGCGTCAACCAGCGTCTATCCCAAACCGACTATTCCGAGGTGATTCTGTCGAATCATAACTCAATATTCGCTTGCTCCATTGTTACTCTTTCCAACTCAATCGATTTGCACCAACCGACTTGTATTCGTTATCCGAGTCCGTTCAGGCAATTCCAATAGATGTCCAACCAAAATATTTCCAATGCCTTGCTTAACACATTTGATCCCATATACCACTTTGAATCAATTCGCTACTCACATTACGTTTCCTTTCACGAATCCGAGATCCGTTCGAACCATCCCTTAGGTGTGATCATGCCATTCCCATCTTAAGTCTGACATAAAAACTTAGCCAATTCTTTAACCATCAATCTCGCTAGGCAACTCGTGCTATGTTCCATTCTCACTGCTCCCAGCTATTCTCAAACCGCCTGATACTTTCGCAACACAAGCAATCGTGCAACGATTGTATTCCAAGTAGTCCAACCCAATACCCAATGGTTCCACATCTTTTTGTTGTACGAGCAACTCGTACCAACTTATCCATATATTTCCAAGCCAAACTCAAACCTGCTCAACCGATGCGCCACAGCCAAAGTTTCAACTTCTATCCAACACAATCGCTTGACGAGCAACTCGTGCAAGGATCTATTCTCTTCGAATGCTTCTACTCAAAACATGCTGCATAACCAAATCTCGTTAGCCAACCAACTGATCCACTGAGGCAATCAGAATCTCCCAAATGATAAGCCAAGCCAACCCAACAAAAGCCCACACTTGTTGCACAAATGCAACAACGCCAACCAACTTGCTGCACGAATGCAACAACGCCTAACGAGACTAAGCGATCCTACGAAAACCAACCAAGGAAACCCAACCAAGAAAAATAAAATGCAGCCAAAACTAGCAATAAATAGACTTATTGCATGAAACATCCGATGCGGCACCGAGTAGAGTCAAGAGCTAGACGACACGCGGAAGCTATTTAGAGTTTGTGATGAAGCGAAGGACCAAGTCCGAAAAAATGAACCAGGCGCTTTGATACCAATCTGTCACGCCCCAAACTCCCGCAAGCCCAATAGTCCCCGCTGAACGTGAAATCACCACGTTGCAGCTCTCCCGCGGGACAATCGTTCTATTCGGGACGTGATGTCGTACGAGCCTGGAGTTGCGCTCGTACAAGGCGATGTTGTTAAACACGAAAGTTATCATCGAAACAACCAAGTTACAGCGGAAGCCAATTGTGTACCAAGCACACATCAGAGTATACGCAGCGAAGCTCACGATAGGGTCCAAATGAGATGCCCCGAGTCAATGCCACAAAGGCGATGCCACGGAGACGATAAAATAACTCTTGCTCTTTCTCTAGCCCACAAAGGTACTTACAGTTCATACATCTTGTCCCGTATATCCAAGCAGCGCCACTACGTCTGTGTACCTGAAATATTGCCCACAAACGTGGGTCAGTACACAACCGTACTGGTGAGCGGGGTAACCCACTCGCCTAAGCCGACACTAAGTAAAATAGTGAATGCAAACAGTTATATGGTGATCTTTATAGTTGAATCCTAGATTCATTTCATGGCATATGGATGACATGTTAAGGAAAGCAGTAAAGCTGTTTAAGCATGCTAGCATTCAATCTCAAACCAAACGACAAGCAGTTTATATATATATCCGACCCATCTAACTCAATGCCATCGCTTGCACGATAACATATCGAACCATCAGTCTCGCCTCAATATCCAATCTCAACCAAAGTTTATATATCCCACTCTCGAGTGCATACTCTTGCCGAGGCAAGGTGGCCGCGCCTACACGATGCCAAACCAACAAAAGAAAAGCAAGCCAACTCTTATCTATATGAAGTCACTGGCAAAGCCATAAAGGACAAAATCCAAGCATTAACGGCGCGCCCTATCAGCCCGGGTAGCAAGCCCCGCTGGAGGTCCCGTAATGCATCGTGACTAGCACGAATCAATATTTCCCTCCGGATCGATACGGTCCTAGTGCCCCGGGAAGCCGTTTCGAGGAAATATCAAACCCTGTGTACACAGGTTGTCCGTGACATGCAGAAAGTAGGTATGACGAGAGGATCGAACATTCTCGCCCCACCAAGCGATCCTAGACTCGTTCCATCGATAAACCCAACCGAAGTATCCATAACCATTCTTTCAACATATTCTCAAGGATTCCAAATCTCGACCTCAATATATATATCCCAAGGCACCAAAATACCCATATGCACAATCTCTCAAGTTGTGCCCAAGTTATGCCCACACTTCACATTGCCGCTTCCCAACACAGTGTTTCACATTGGGTGCAACACCCCACACTCCGAATAATCCCGTGGCACAATGCCCCAACAGTGGCACAATACCCTCGCCGATGCAGTTGTTCGGTTTCGAACCACAACTGCTCGCTTTGCAAGACAAAGCGACCCAGTGATACTCGTGCACGGATGCACACTCGCTCGCCCGGATTCCCGATATTCCCATATTCCTATTGCCTCAATTGTATCATTCCAACTTGTATATTTCCAACCGTCCAAGCATAATCCCAAGTATCCAACCGATCGCCTCAAATGTATAACCCAACTATCGCATCCAACTATCCAACGCGTAAACCATACAAGCCACAATCCTACCAAGCCAACGACGCACACTCTATGCATGCCTCAGTGTAGTGCTTTCCGATGTTTCAGCCCAATTGTACAAGCCATTACGTGTTTTCCATATTATTAGGCATGAAGGAGTAGAGGAGAAGGAAAAGAGCCCACTCACAATGTTTGATCCCGTTAGGCATCCTGTCCTGCCGATACGGCCAATCCCTTGAACCCGTGGTCCGATGCAAGCGCGATCTACTCAACTGGTATGACCGTGCGAGCAGGCCGTGCTTTCCAAATCATTCGACCGATCGGACTAAGGAAGACGGCATTATCGTTCCAACTCAGCTATCCAGTCTGGTTCGGAACGAACACCTGATTTCCATCGAACCCGCTAGCCATCTGCACATTGAAACCAACTCGATTAATCCTTCTTCCCAAAATCCGACATTTCAAATGTAACCAGCATTTGATTCATTCAGTCCGACTCAGCGTAACGCTCCGAGCGGTTGCGGGCGTTACATGCATGGTTCCAAATGCAAGGCTAGGATTAGATGAGGGGCAATATTTGTTGCACATTCCGAAAATTATGGGGAAAATTCATAGGAAGGAGAAATAGATTTCTTCATGTGTTGTGTCCAATGGTGTGGACACCTTAATGCATTTTTGCATAAAAGAGTCCAATAATTAGAAAATTGCACAAAGATAGAAATTGGATTAATTTAATTAAAATTAATATAAATGGTGTTCTGGAATTAATTATAAGTATATGGGACCAAAATTAAGTCGGACACAAGTGTCATGGATATAGAGGACTTAGAATAGAATATTATCATAATTTGGGTTGCACAAAATGCGTCAAGATTGTGTCTCCAATTTTGATGGGAACACACAAGGATACAAAGTTGAATTTATTTAGAATTAAATATAAACGTCTGCGATGAATATCGTGCGACCAAAATGTAGCACCAGAGAGCATAATTATAAGTTACACAAAAGTCATAATAGAAAACTGGCACGCCTATGACAAGGGTATAAAATTTGTAGGAACGCAATGGCTAGTGAGGTGCTCCAATTATCGAAGCAACGGTAAGGTGCACTAAGTAATATAAATATTATAAAATCGTCTAAAATAAAATGTTCTATTTCTAATTGGATTCAAACTAGCCCTAGTTTCTCTATCTAAGCCAAGTAGGCCTAAATTTGGGTGAGGGAGTTTACAATCTACTCAACTTAAAATAATTTCATCCTTGAAATTAAAATAAGGCATAATTTGTTAATTCCTTCACATTCGCATATAAGGCAAGTCAATCGCAATCTCTTCCAAAAATTTTAATAACAAAATCTTTTCAATTTTATCGCAATCACTTAAATTTAAAATAACCACTGTTTAAATCAAATTTAATATATTGTAATCTTTTCTCGATTTTTTAAATCATCAACATCCAAATCTAATTCAAATCTATATGACATCCCACATCAAAATTTATATTGCAATCTCCAACTATCATAATCTCCTTTAGAAAATAATTCTAATCAAATATTATTCTTATTCTCTACTTAAGAATTTTGTACTCTTCAAATTTATATTCAATTTACATCCTTAATATTTCAAATAGGTAATCCAACAATCAAAATTTAACTTTTAATTCAATCATCAATTTTGGAATTCAATCCATCTATGTTCATGTTTAGAGTTCTATTTATTTTCCTCAAGATTTAAATCGATGATTCAACCTTCAATATTCAAATTTTAAATCATGTGTCAAAGTATAAATATTTGGTCCGAAATAGCAAGATTTTAAAATTTATTAAATACTCATCATCTAACTCTTTCTTCTAAAATTCTCCACATTTAAAATGACTTAATCTCATAATCAAATCTTACTTGATCATAATCAAAAAGTTATCTCAAGTTGACAATGCAACTTCTACCCAACTTAAAATTTACCCATCTATCACATAAGGCTATATATTTAAGAAAACTTCCTCAAATTGTTTAATTATGCTATTCAATTCCTCAAAAGTTTTAACACACAAATTATATCATATATGATATGTCCTTAATCAATTATAAAAGATAGTCACCAAGTCATGTGATTGGTCTAGGGGGTATATCTAGTACTCTCTGTGTATCAAACTTATACCAAGCACGAGCGTTCGTCTTTCCGAAATAGGGGAAGACGAAAACAATAATAAATAATTCAAGGTGGAGGTGATAGAATACAAGTATGGGGATCAAGGCATTTAAAGAATTTAAAATGGAGTGGTCAAGGCAGTTATAGATTGAAATCCGATTTGGTAAATTCTTATTCGCATGCTCGTATCAGTACAATTATGTAACCGATACGATATGCTCAGACATGTCTAGAGGCAAGGATATTCGTCTACTAGTCAACTATATATCTCAATCCACGTAAAGTAGTCATGCGAAGAACGAACCAAGTGTACTAAGATTGTCCAGACCATAATACACTGATTCTGATTAGACAATTGTATCATTGTGTGGTTGATCAGGCCCCAATAGCACTTATATTATGAACAAGCTCGATAAAAGAATAAGCTAGCAAAACTAGGCTATAATAGCGGCATAAGTCGAGGTAAAAATATAAGTATGCTGGATTTAAGATGAAAGAAGATATCACCTATATGGAGATATGGGTATAAATTACGTGATTTAAAGCTAAAGAATAATCATCAATTCATAATCTAAAAGAACAACTCAAACTATCAAGTTCTAACTACCAAGCACAGAAATTCAAAATTCAAGATTACAACTATAATCCTAGCAAACTATATATCCTTAACATAAAAGGAATCACTTGGCTTACAATCAGAAGGGTTAGGTGGCACGAATTGAAAGATAAAAAAAAAAAACTTTAGTCGTCGCACAAATAACGAGCGTTAAGATTTTGGAAGAACAAGTTATAAAATTAAATAGAAAGACTCTAGATAATATCATAGTTTTCTAAGGAAAAGGTGGTGAGTTAATCTCTATGTTCGAGGTATGATCAAGAAAAATATTTTATTCATTCCTCTAGGTTTCCTAAGGTACTGTCTGCTAATATAAAGACAAGAATCTAAAATTTATTATTCTAATATTATCTCACTATGAAAGTTAGGTTTAGTCCTAATATTCAACCTTGAATTTATATTGGTTCCTCAATACTAGGGTCAAACATTATGGTCAAATTTCTTACTAACTCTAATAGTGTCTATACTACTCTCAAGTCATCCCTAATTATCAAGGGATAATGGACAATCAATCTACAGGTAAGGGATGCTAGGGTTCATTAGGTAGTAAGGAATGCTAGGGTTCATTAAGTATTCTAACTTAGTGATGTATCAATATTCTAGTGGTATTCTTCTTAGAAATATTACCCTAATTATCATCCTAACAATACAGATTCCTATATTCTAGCAGAAGGCTACACTCAAGGAACTATTAGGAAGTACATGGATCAAGCATGATGCAATTATTTAAATAGAACAGATTGAAAGGGATGTGAGTTATAGTCGAATGTGGATGAGATCCTATACTCTAATCCTATTTGTAGGCTTGCTCGGTACAGTAATGTAACCGACACAATATACTCTCGACCTGCATAGGCCACCACTAAAAACATGTCTCATCCCAGTCCCAAAAATACGTAGGACTAGGAACACGTAACCATGCCAGCCGTATGTATATGGAGACTCTAATATATGAAAACCATAACACATACGTACGCTGTATTATGAATATCAAATCCAAAAGTGGTAAATATGTCACAAGTCACAGGGTATAGCTAAATCTCATCCACAGAAATCATAAATAGATAAATAACCAATAACTATGTAACTAAATCTCAATATAAAGTATCAAAATAAGATAGTCGGGTGAAAACAAATCAATTGCCAAACTAGAATATAAAAGAAATAATACAGGTACATCAACTAACAATCAATGCGACTCAAAGAGAAGACCTCCTCGAAATATAAGTAGCAAGTCTGGATCGGCGCTCCTGCATATACTCATGAACATCTTTACCTAGAAAGGGACCAGGTCCTCAGAGGGACGTAACAAGATACATAGAAGCATGCCAATAAGTACTGAAATAAATATTCAATGGGTCGCCTAACCATCTACGTGAATGCAGTTTAAGAACAACTTTCCAACAAGAGGGCTATCTGGACATAAATGGGATTGGCATGATTCTCTCGGAGAATCAGGGGCCTACAAAGCATGTCGTCTTTTAAACGGCAGAGGCCTCTAGTAATATAGGGGTCATCACCGCCACGTATCTCCGGCGGAGCGTACGGATTACAGAAAAGAAAGTGCAAAGGAGCCCAAATGCCTTACTTGTTATTCTTCCCACCCCATGCTCTAAGCATGTCACATCCATGACACATTTTAGCTACTACGCCGAGACAGAGTGCAAGTATCGACATCGTAACTTTGGTTCATAGTCTATCGTTAGTACAATAGCCCAACCCTACAACCAAACAAGGACAAGGATTGGACCACCGTACTACAATAGTCTATGTCCATGGACTACTAATAACTGCTAAGTCTTCTAATATATAATTTCTATCGGCAGTTATCCCTAACGCAAATCCCATACGTTGAGGAGGCCAACCTGTCACGTAAGTCCGTGTTCTATATGAGACTCACACTCGTGTAACAACTGTGTCACGGTCAATGAAACCTAAGAACGCCTCATGATAATGGGGTGGTCTCATAAACTAGGTCAATACATATACATAATTAAAACAGAATACGACGACACCGTCGTTGCATCTAAGTTTCCTTGGACGCGCAGTTTATATAGCAGTTAAAATATATGAACTAAATAATAGAAATAAAATGCATGCATCATATGAAATATAAATTACAGTACAATGGCAAGGTATACTTGCCTGGCAAGAAAGCTGCGTAGTACCAATAACCTGCTCCAGAAGTCGCGCAGAATAATCTAATAGTCCTATATACATATAATATAACACAATACAACATCAACCATTACACACTAGCAAAGACACAACCATATTTACACTGGACTCAAAGGGTACGCTAGAGGTGGCACTGGTCAACTAACAAGGTCAATTGCGCATCTAATTACACGAGTGTCATATCTTCAAATGCTGTGCACAATCAGACAGTCAACTAACACCTGTCTAGCCAGTACGTCGGTGTACACAAGGCAGATAATTTCCTAATATTCAGGGTCACATAGCCACGGTAAATATGCGGGAAAATCTATAGTGTCCTAGGATCATACAGCAAATAAACACATATATAGTCATAATTATTATCATAATTTAATTATATATATATATATATCCATATAATTACATATAACAATAAGATTATTTTACTCATACGCGTACGTATACGCATACGAGTTTGGGTTCTCCGACACGGTCTGGACTCATAACCACTAAACTGAACTAATATGTTATCCTTAATGTTATTCACACAAACACGCATAAAATGAAAGGAGAGGAACATTTTCGAACCTCGGGGTTAGCGTATACGGGCACGAGAATCGGAGGTGACTGTTGTAGGGTGTCTTCGGCGAGTGTGACGGGTCCACGAGAACGACGATGATGTCAATAACGAGGGTAATAATGATTGGGTTGATGATGATGATGATGATGAGGATAATGATTGGGATGATGGTGATGAGATGATGATGATGAGATGATAAGATGATGATGATGAGATGAGATGATGATGATGATGAGATGATGAGATGATAATGGTGATGATGATATTGATAATGAAGGGGATGGCCAGAGGAGGCCCGACGGTCAGGGAGGTCCGGCGAGGGTAGAGGAGTCGAGGGCAGGTCGTGGGGGAGAGAAGAGGGTGGCTGTGGTGTTCTCAGGCGGAGGAACGATGGTGGCAGCACGGTGATCGGGTCAGGGAGGATGGCAGCAGGGTGGCTCGGTGGAGATGGAAGAAAAATAAGAAGGCGGGGAGGAGGAGAACGGCGGGTCTGCGCGCAGGGAGGTGGAGGAGGATGGACGTCGGGTTATGGTCGACTTGGTGCAGGTGAGCAGGGGATCGGCGGGTCGACTGCTTGGTGGAGTACAAGACAAGGTCGAGGAGAGGTGTTCAGGCGGTCGGGAGCGACTGCTCGTCGTGGATGTCCGGGGTTCGGCGACGCTGCCGGGTTTGCTCCGGCGGCCTCATCGACAGGGAAGGGAAGGAGATGATGACAGGCAGTTCGAGAGGAGACTTCGGCGATGTGCGGGTTGGGGTGAGATCTGAGATGGAGGTGGAGGTCCGGCCGACTGGGATGGAAGTCCGGCGAGGCGCTGCTTCGGTCGTGGCTCCGGCAAGGGGTTTATAGGAAGGAAGGGGATGATGATAAATAGTAGGGAGGAGTTGGTATTCGGCTAGGTTAGGTATTGGGTTATGTGTTGAATGAAAACAAAAAGAAAAATTATATATATATGTATGTAGAAATAGGGTTGGGTGTTAACATAGGTAGTTGGGCCTTGGTCAACATCCTTAGGATGTGCTTGGCTTTACTTGGAGATGTTTGGAGGGCTAGGATTTGCATGGTTCCAAATGCAAGGCTAGGATTAGATGAGGGGCGATGTTGTATATTGCACATTCCAAAAATTATAGAAAAAATTCATATGAAGGAGAAATAGGTTTCTTCATGTGTTGTATCCAATGGTGTGGGCACCTTAATAAATTTTTGCATAAAAGTGCCCAACAATTAGAAAATTACACAAAGATGGAAATTAGATTAATTTAAATAAAATTAATGCAAATGGTGTTTTGAAATTAATTAGAAGTACATGGGACTAAAATTAGGTGGGACACAAGTGTCATGGACATAGAGGACTCATAATAGAATATTATCTTAATTTGGGTTGCATAAAACGGGTCAAGATTGTGTCTCCAATTTCGATTAGAACGCACAAAAATACAAAGTTGAATTTATTTAGAATTAAATATAAACGTCTGCGACGAATATCGTGTAACTAAAATATAGCACAAGAGAGGATAATTATAAGTTACACAAAGGTCAGAATAGAAAACTGGCACGCCTAGGACAAGGGTATAAAATTTGCAGGAAGCCAATGGCTAGTGAGGTGCTCCAATTATTGAAACAACGGTAAGGTGCACTAAGTGATATAAATATTACAAAATCGTCTAAAATAAAATATTTTATTTCTAATTGGATTCAAACTAGCCCTAGTTTCTCTATCTAAGCCAAGTAGACCTAATTTTGGGTGAGGGGGTTTACACTCCTGCACCTTGCAAGCAATCTGGTGGATTATCAGTACATGAATGCACTGGTGGGAAGGTTTTTCGCCCTCTCAACAAATCTAAACACGTACAATTAGTTATGTGCACTCTATCATTATTGTCTTTCTAGTCTTTTCTTAGCATCAATTTCATGACAAAGATATAAAGCCTAACTCATGTGGCAGTGCGTCGTGCGATATAAGAGTAACAAGACGATACTTATCAACTTACCATTCGTCCTTCTCTATCCAAGATAAACCAAGTTAAACCGGGAACGAATATATATATATATATATGAAATCAAGGAATCGCATAAGTAAACATAAGTGTCACGAGCGTATTTCTGACTAAAAATGAATGATATACTAAGACTATACAGATGTGATACTCTCAAATTATTCAGATACATATATAGATTCAGATATGTTACTCATAACAGTCGCCATAATGCAATGGCTCACATGCGAATTACTGTAATCGAGCCAACTTAATCTATATAAAAGAAGGTTACTGGCATGACTCCATAGTGGACGGTGTAGTCTCGAGTAAAAGATGGTGTAAAAGCAAGATACATAGGGCATTGCACCCATCCCGCCCATAACAGACGACAACCAGAAGACACCGTCTAGATCGGATCGGCTCTAGTGCCCCGACGACCGTTTGCGAAACTAGATTCAAAAATACACCTTGTGCACAAGTTGTTCGTGATCGCATGTATCCTCAAGTCCTCCAGATTCTCGCATCAGGTACAAGTTCAAGTCAGGGTTTTATCAGAATTTATCGACTCCCCGAGCTGTTAGATTCAGTACAAAATGAGTGTTGATTCAAGAGATGTCATGATCTTATCTTGCTTGACTTTCCATGTTGTAGTCCCCTACCATCGAGAACATCTTCCAAGAACACAATTTTTATTCATATTCAAAGCGTCATCCAAGTTTTCCATGATTTATTTCATGTGTTCAACACGAACACGAATCCAATAAGTCCTCGATATTAACTTAAATTTTGCCTGCACGATCCATTCGATTTCATATAATTCCTCCGACAAATCCCTAATTCCTTCGTCTGTTCCGATCATGTTAACCTAACTCTACTAAGAGACATATCTCAAAACCACATCCTAAGTATAATTATTGCTACCCCAGCAATGAAGTCTTACCCATGAAAATCTAAAGTTGATCACACTAACTCAAATCTTGTCAAGGGATCGTCTGTCTAACCACTATGTCACCTCACATGGTCATAGTTACAATCTAGATCACCATCCATAATGTTCAAATCTAGAGTACTACGCTCACCCAAAACTAAGGTCAAAGCATTGTTCATTCTTAATGGGTATTCTATCCAATCTTGCATCATTCAGATTTTTAACATCAATCATAGATCATCCTACCCTAACAAAATATCTCAAGCCAGGGATACAAGTCGGTTCAGTAAAGCCGTCTTAAGGTAAAATTTATTACAACATAATCCTTGATGCATCATATGATATCTTATAACAAACCTATCAATTAGCATAATCTATCTTTTTAGAAATATCCGCTAAAGTCTACTTATCTATCTATCCAAGTCAAGATCACTAAGTCACGATTCAAGTCTCTAAACCATAATCCTTATATCGTATTCTCTAAATCGTTCGACATGATTCACATATTCATTCACAAAATCATCAAGCACTACTTGCATCACATTCCAGACTAACTTATCCTCGACTTTGATTCATTCTCCAACCATATACTAAAGCAATCCTCAAAACTTATCGATCTATCCTTTGTTATGTGTTCATTTCATCCGAGTCATAATTTATATCAAATCTTTTTCTAAACATCAATCTCGTTGCATCGATCTAAGATATGTCTTCAAGCATTCATTTTATCAAGTTCGTGCTGATCACAAATATATCATTCATCAACTAGTGAATCCTTGAGCCCATGTTTACCAATCTTCATTGCGTTCTATTTTATCGAGTTCGTCCATATTATCATCAAAAATTTCTTTGCACTATATCGCATCGTTCGACCAATTATTAACGTCAAAGTTATATACAAGATTAATTCCTTATCGTCATTTGTGTATCATCAAACAAAATTGATTCCCATCTCTAATATTAAATTTGATTCATAAATTATTCCGAATTATTGCATATCATATCATCCAATCTGAATTCTTTTGCGCGCTAATTCTTTCTCGCGCTATCGCTTGATTAGGCTATCTTCGAATCGTACTAGTCCCATTTACATCTAATCATATTTACCTGTAGCTGCATTCGAGTTTCGCATACCGCTGAGTCTGGATCGTGCACACATTCGAGGCATCCCCAAGTATATGTATTTCAACAGAGCTTAGCGATAGCGAAGTTGGTTCGAGTTCATCATATTACTGAGTCTGGATCGTACACATATTTAAGGTGCCCCCAAAATATATATTTCAACCAGCTTAGCAATAGTGAAGTCGGTCAAGCTACAGTGAATGCACCATAAATTCCATGAAACTTTCAATCCTCGACACGAAGTTCATCTGTTTGATTCAATCCTCACGTATCACATAATCTCTTCTGATTTTCTTATTTCTCCTCGACCAAGTCATTCATTTCAAATCTTTATCCGACATCATCCCAACTTCTACACAATTTCTATAGAACCATTTGAGTAATTCTTGCACGAGATACATGATATCAATCTTACTAGGCTATACATATTCTAAGGCTTTGCACTGATCTCTTGCACAACTTTGCATTGCTGACCGACTCGTTGATATCCCAAAATCCATGATCCAATGAACATTTCTCAAAGTTATCCCATACACCACTAAGGTTCAAGCCACACGAAAATCTTTAAAACTTTGTTCCCATTGCTAAATATCCAGCCGATGCATTCCTTAAAACCGAAGCACGATCCTCTATTTCGTATCAACGTCATTATCTTTCCCAAAATTAGCTTTATGGATAGATATCTCTCAATTTTTTAATTTGAATCCAACTTATCTCATCCAAATAATATTCTAATCTCGCACACAAACATGCTAGCACCAAACAAGTCTAATATGTAACACCTATTGCTCAGCCCACAAGGTCTTCAGTATAGCTGTTATGCTCAAGAAAAATATCCACATGAGATTCAGTCAACTAAATAGACTTATTGTATGGAACATTCCGAGGAATATTAAGAGAGCTCTAACGTATTACCTACGAACGAAGTTTCAAGCAGAGAGAATTGATACGAGACCAAGGACATAAAGTAGAGCTTTTATACCAATATGTCAAGCCACGACCCCGCAGAGCCATTCATCCTCGCTTCGGCATGATGCCCCGCGTGAGCCTAAGTTGCTCCCGCATAATGCCAAGCATAGACGGGTGGTGAGATAACTATTTCGCATGGTCGATATATCGAAAGCATAGAACAAACACAAATATGATACAAAACTAGCTCTTTATTGATTTTGAATAAGTATTACAAGCGATGCTAAGCCGAGATTATAAGTCGCTAAAGCTCTCTCATTCTCAAATAATAAAGGCGTGCCAAGTGGCTTACAACATGGGATGATTGATAGGCGATATTCCAATATTATGTCCTTTTTATGTGCTTCTCCTCCGGACGCAACGCTCTAAGGCCCAGAGCGAACTTCACGCCTTAGCGCGCACAAAGGGGTTTTTGCACCGAACGAGTACTCTCGCACCCTACAAGCAATCTGGTGGGTTGTCAATGCATAAATGCACTAGTGGGGAGGCTTCACGCCCGCTCAACAAATCCAAACACGTTCAATTAGTTATGTGCACTCTATCATTGTTGTCTTTCTAGTCTTTCCTTAGCATTAGTTTCATGGTAAAGATATAAAGCCTAACTCGTGTGGCAGTGCGTCGAGCAATATAAGAGTAGCACGGTGATACATACCAACTTACCATTCGTCCTTCCCTGTCCAAGGTAAACCAAGTTAAACCGAGAACTAATATATATATATATATATATAATCAAGGAATCGCATAAGAAAACACAGGTGTCACAAGCATGTTTTTGACTTAAAATGAATGATATACTCAGACTATGCATATGTGATACCCACAGATTATTCAGATACAGATATAGATACAGATATATAACTCAAAATAGTTGCCACAATGCAATAACTCGTACGTGGATTGCCGCAATCTAGCGAACTTAATCTATATGACAGAAGGTCACTAGCATGACGCCATAGTGGACGGTGTAGTCTCGATGCAAAGATGGTGTGCAAGCAAGATACAGAGGGCATTGCACCCATCCTGCCCATAACAAACGACTACCATAAGGCTCCGTGTAGATCGGATCGACCCTAGTGCCCCGGCAACCATCCGCGAAACTAATTCGAAAATCCACCTTGTACACAAGTTGTCCGTGACTGCACGTATCCTCAAGTCCTCCAGATTCTCGCATCAGGTACAGGTTCAAGTCAGGGTCTTATCAGAACATATCGAATCCCAGAGTCATCAGATTCAGTACAGAATGAGTGTTGATTCTTGAGATGTCATGATCTTATCTTGCTTGACTTTTCATGTTGTAATCCCCTAGTATGGGAACTGCCTTGGTGACCTAACGGTCCCAAGCCTTTCAATATTTCCATTAATTGGCTCAGAACGACTATCTTGATAGCTTTTCTGCCTCAACTGAGCAAACCATTAATAGTGAAGTGCAATAATTCGTGGCATGTTCTTTATAACAAGCATAGCGAATATGTAAAGCAGATAAGCATTGGAACGATATGAATATAACTTTAAGGAAACATACGACATAGTCATACTTGATAACTGAAGCGGTTACGCTAGCACGAGTCTAAGGGATAGTATGAGGAACTAACAATAAACCAAGTTCTTTTTCATGTTCTATGCAAGTAATATAAGATGGGATTATTCCTTTAGCTAAGTACGTTCACTTATTTTATTAACATGCAAGGGTTATCGCCTAGCGATCTAGCATATATATTCTAAATTCTTATGTGTGCCGGCCAAGTAAAGACAGGTTCATCGTAGCCACCCACTAGAACGAGGGCTTGCCTCGGCCGAGAGAGACTCCGAGTGAACCGCTAAAAACTCCAAGTCCAAGTGCTGATATGTCATTTGAGTCATCTTGCAGAACTGGACGAAGTGGGCTGTTACATATACCAAGTGCCTATGACACTGTTAAGCACTGGACCCTACACATCCAAATAGGAATCCTAGTCTAAATTTGATTAATTTGAATCTATCTTCAGTTTGTGTTTCGATTTCGAATGGAAGATCTACACCCACCTGTATGTTTGTATATTACCTTCGCAAAATAATTTTTAATTTTCAAATATATACACGTGAAAATTTACACTTAAAATTTGATCCATTAAAGAAGAATTTTATTTTTTTCATGCAAAAAATATGTTTCATGATTTTACAAAATTGGATATTCCTATTATTTGCCTGAGTATTATAAAAGAGATAAATAAGTCGTGGTGAAATAGTTTGCTCTATTTTACGAATACATAGAATTGATCTTACAAGTTTCCTTACAATATTTCTTGAAATGTTTCGTGTGTGATTGATATCTAATAATAAATGCTAGTGGTCGGGCACTTCGCATATGCAACACATTTTTTATACATAAATAATTTTAGTTTAATCCATGGTTAGTATTATTATAAAACAAATTTCAGTTGCATTTTGATCCGTGGTTGGTGTTATTACTATCTTCATGGTGACAAACAGTAGTGTTTACACAGTAGTGATTTCACAACAAAATAGGAAGATTTACATACTGTGAATCCTACAACTACAGTCCGAAAAGGTATTAAGAATCTCTTAAATATATTTCTTTATGATATTAATTTGCTTTAGTTAATAGATATAAATAACGTTAGTCTATTATTTTTACCTATTATATATATCATACGTTGCCAAATAGAATGACTACTCTTTCTTATTTATTGAGGATAATAGGAAACTTCATATGCCTACATGATCTCTTTGTGTAATTATGCAGTAAGTGGTGAGATCTTTGCGTAGTTAGGAGCCCACAAAACCACCAAAATAAACACTATTTTCAAATTAAAAAAAATTGTCTAGGACGAAAGTAAAATGCACAAGCTGCACAAAATGTCAATATCTACAAACTAAAGAGCACAACACAAACACAATCAACTTTTATGTTGAAAACTCTATTAAGAAAAATCACTAGCCAACCCGAAAAACCTTATTTATAGTAATGAGTAAGAAAGTATACCTACTCCCTTCTACCTACTTCCACCAATTCAGCATGAATCACCGCAACTACAAAAAATTGAACAAAAATAGAATAAAATAGGCTTAGCGAGTTACCAAAGAAGAAGACTATGAGGACGAACTATGTGGATCTCCTCAAACAAATCTTCCTCTCCGAATCAACTGCGAACTTCGAATCTCTCAGTCCTCTTCTTTAAAATTTGATTATTTAGAAAATCTTCCCCCTTGGTGAATGACCTATGTAATTAGGTTAGGAATTGGACTGTCAAAATTTTTGCAGTCCAAACAATGCATAGTACTGTCCAAATTTTGGCAGTCCTGAAAATATACTTCTATATTTTAAGATCAGTCAAAATTTTGACAGTCTTGTGTATATCCAAAACTGTCAAAATTTTGATAGTCATTCATCATCTCAAACGGAACTGTTTCAATTTGTACGCTTCAAAACTCCATTAATTGATAAAATTTTTAGTACCTTAACATTTGCCTTAGGATGTCTATTCCAATAAAGTGATATCAAAACACAGGAAGATAAATTTGGTAAAAAGATTGTTTCTGTTTTAATATTCTTGTCTCACCAGAAAAAGAAAAAAAAAAATTAGAAATAGGACGATCCTGATGAAATCAATTCTTGGATCCGATGGTACGTGCATCAGAGGTTGCACACAAAGGCTACACATATCCGGAATAATGGGAAAATGTAAACAACCTTAGTATCATTCATCCATCATATTTGGATTATATTGGAGTGACCACTACACGAACAAAGTATAAATATGCCCAGTACTTTTGAAGTTTTTTTTTTTTTTTGAATATTCTTCTTGAGTCAATTTAAACCATAAATTATCGGTACTAACCATCTGTGATGAGGAGCAAGTGCTATATAATTATAAAATTTCAATACACACCTACAACTATAATTTCTATTTTATGTATTTACGTTTTAAATCATGCAATATTTAAAATATTACTAAGTTACTTTCACGCGTGTTGCACTTAAAAATAAAAATAAAAAAAACTACGATATTATTAAAATATAAAAATTTAAATTGTATTATAATATTTAAAATATAATTTAAATATATTTTAGTTATGATTTATTATAAATGTTTTAAAAAATTTGGATATGTGTTTAGTTAGATAATATCATTTAGTTAGTTTAAATATAATTTAAATTTTAAAATATTTTAGTATTTACACATGTTCAAGTAGTTAGGAGAATTTTAGGTTTTTAAAATTTTTTTTCTACATGAAAACAACTCTAGTTACAATATTTAAATTTTTTTTTTAAAATTTTTAAATTAATTGGTTGATAAAATATATATAGCTCAATCGGCTTATATTGGAATCGATTCTAAATTATATTATAATAGCAGAGATAGAGATATAATAATGTACTTAGAATATGTGTGCTACTAAAGCATTCCTCCATTAGTTCCGTACTTTGATTTGCGAGGAACTTAGACCTCTTGCTCCTCTCACCCTAGTTTTACCAAAAACAAAAATAAACAAACAAAAAATAAGAGAAAAATAAAGGTGCTTTCTTCATTTTTACTTTCCTGAGATCCTTGTAAGTTGAATTTTTGTCTCAAAGGAGAGGGAGAGAGAGAGAGAGAGAGAGAGAGAGAGGGGGGGGGGGGGGGGGGGGGGGGGGGGGGAGGGAGGGAGGGAGGGAGGGTGTTGCAAAGAGCTGCTAGCAACGTCTACACATGATGGTGGGATAGCAACATTAGCAACAAGCAGTCCATATGACTAGACAATGACCTCCAAGGTTAGTGAACTAATTCTTTTTTATGTGAGCGGGACGAAGAAGATCCCCTAGCGACCCCTCTTACCCTTGATAGTTTTAGAAATAAAATTTATGTTGGACCTAAATAAAATTTTGCTATTAAACTCAACATTGTGTCAACCCAATCCGATCCGACCCTACCCAGTCCAATATATGAACCAAGCCAAGTCTCAAAGGGATTTGGGCTAGCTAGATTATACCGAAAATAGAGTATGAGAAAAGAAAAAAAAAAATCACCCTCCCTTTTCCTACTACACCGTTCCTCCATTACTTCATCCTTATATTTAGGAGCTAAACTTGACCTCTTATTTCTTTCACTTTAGTTTTACCAAAACAACGAAATGAATACTAGACAAAACAATCAAACAAAGAAAAGGAAAAAAAATAAATGGAATACAAAGAAGAAGAAAATAAAATGTGTCTTCCTTTATCTTCTCTTACCTAAGATCCTTGTAAGTTGTCTCAAGAGAGAGAGAGAGAATGTTGCAAAGAGCTGCTAGCAACGCCTACACATGGTGGTGGGCAAGCAACATTAGGAGCAAGCAGTCTAAATGGCTAGACAATGATCTCCAAGGCTAGTCACTTATTCATTTTATTTTTTCCTCCGACATTTTCCTTTTATAATCCTTTTTATGTTAAAGTTGACGTCCTCATGGGATAGAAACATTAGAAGCACAATTTCGAATGAGAACCAAATTGACCCATAATAAACAAAGCCTTCTTGAAATATTGGTTGGATTCGTTGGTATATCAGAAGAACTATGTTGTACGGACACGGATAGGACACGATGCGGTGTAAGGACATTGTAACATAGACATGGAATTTATTTAGGTGTGTCCTATTGTATTTTTGCTAGTGTATTTTGGAGTGTCCGTGATGTGTATATGTTTGATACGGATGCGACAAGACATGACCCATATTTTTGGTAATTTAGAAACGTTGCTCCATCCAAGACTGAATTCCTTAACCTACTGAATGTTTGGTAAGGACAATTATACTACACGAAACAGTAAGGACACTGTGCGACACGTACACCGTTGTATATCCTAGCATATTTTGGAGTGTACGGATTGCATCCGATACGTGTTGGACATGACAAGATCTATATTATTGGAGTGCTTGTACTTCCTAACTGTATATTGATAGAATTCATAAAATCTGAGAATTTAAATTCCATGTTGTTGGTTTTGGCTGGCATTCAAAATTTAGATGATTTCAAATTCTTTTCGTGTGTTTCGTTAGCTCGAACTTTAGATATTGTTCAGATTCAAAACATTGGGACTAATCACTGTCACATTTAAGTCATATTGCCGGTGAATAATTTTTTTCTTGGATTTTCCCCCCTGCTGCGCGCAGAGATGGAGGAGAGGGTGAAAACCATGGTGAAGCTCATCGAAGAAGATGCAGATTCCTTTGCAAAGAAGGCGGAGATGTACTACAAGAGGCGACCCGAGCTAATAAGCAGGGTCGAGGAGACCTTCAAAGCCTACAAGGCATTAGCCGACCGTTACGACCGCATCTCCGGAGAGCTGCACAAGGCCAACCACACGATAGCGACAGTGCTTCCCGACCAAGTCCAGTTCATGGAAGACGAGGACGACGACCGACCCCCGAAGGAAATGCCTTCGATCAACTCTACCAAATTCTTTAGCATGTCACCGCCACCAGACTCCACCAAGCTCCCTAAGCCGCCACCGGAGCTCCCGCGGATCGTCCCAAGAGGACTGGCAAGTGACCCTCAACATGCCACCAAGAAGATGCACCATGTGAGGGTTGCTTCTTTTCAAGAAATCCCGGAGAATGTTAAAGAGGAGATAGATAAGCTTCACAAAGGAATCCTAATTCTCCAAACCGAGAAGGAGTTTTTCAAGGGCATGTACGAGAGGGGTCTAACCAAGTACTGGGACATCGAGAGGCAGATGACCGAGATGCAGGAAGAAGTTACGCGACTGCAGGACGAGTACGGGGCTAGTAACATGATTGAGGACGACGAAGCGAGGGCTCTGATTGCAGCTACGGCCCTCAAGTCTTGCGAGGATACCTTGATTACCTTGCAAGAGCAGCAGAAGAGGACGGTGGAAGAAGCGAGGCAGGAGTCGGAAAGAATCAAGGAGGCCACGCATAAGCTGAATGCTCTCAAGGGAGAGGGGGAGGGAGAGGGAGAGGGAGAGGGAGAAGGAGAGGAGAGCGAGGAGGCTGCCGATAAGGACGTAGCGTCCATTTCTAGTGCCGTGGAGGATGAGATCGAGAGCCTGAAGAGTGAGAGGCTGGAGTTACAGTCGGTGTGTGCTAAAGTTAAGCAACACTTTGAGTTGTGCTCTGATTCTTCGGTGGTCGAACTGGCCGAGAAGATTGACGAGCTCGTGGACAAAGTTATCAGCCTAGAGGTCATAGTCTCGTCGCTGACTGCGCAGATCGAGAGGTTGAGATCAGAGACGGACGAGCTCCACAAGTATCTTCGGGGGCTAGAAGAAGAAAAGGCTAGCCCGACATGGGACGACTCGGAAAGCATGAAGGATAGGCTGAAGCAAGCTGAAGAGAACCTGCAGAGGATCCAGAGCTTGGAGCGAAGCGTACACCAAGAGAAGGGGGTTCTTCGGATTCAACTCAGCCTAGTTTGTCACAGCCTCAACGACCTCTCGGAGAAGTTGCAGTCCCCGCAACAAATGGAAAAGTCTAGTACGGAAGATGATCAGGTGAAGAACTCGAATTTGGAGGACATTGAAAATATAGACAAGAAGACCATCCAGGAGGAAGGAGAGAAGAAGCAGCTAATCAAATCTCAAGAATGCCTGATTGAAGAAGGTGAAGGCGATAAGGATTGGGAGCAACTGCTGATGAATGGATTTGAAGGCAATGAGAAGATCTTGCTACTCAAGTGCGCATCGATCATTCGGAACTACAAAGACACGAAGATGATGCTGACGGAAATAGACAAGAAGAATCAGGAGTGCCACTCGGAGACCATGCAACAGATTCAAGAGCTGAGGAATGCAAACGCCAAAAAAGACGAGGAGATCAGAGCACTGAGACAGAGATTGTTCTCATCCGAGTCTTGGCGCGCCCGTTCCATGAAGAAAGCAGCAGCAGCAGCAGCTCCACCTCATGTGCAGAAGTTGGAAGAGCTCGTAGTTACACCGGATTTGGAGCTCGGAACTTCGGATGAGCTTGCTAGAGAAGTGGTCAAGATATGCCAAGCGGAGCAAACAACCACTGCTGTCGAAGAAAAATTCAGAGCAGACATCGACACCCTCTTAGAAGAGAACTTGGACTTCTGGTTGAGGTTCAGTACATCCTACCACCAGATCCAGAAGTTCGAATCCAAGTTCAAAGAGTTACAAGTCGAGATCGAGAAGGAGAGAGAGGCCAAGAACAGCAGCGTAGACGACAACATTTCGCTGGAGGAGGCGATGAAGCAGAACAAGATACCGACCGACAAGAAGCTGAGGGAGCTGAACACCGAGCTCCAAGTGTGGCTAGAGCAGAACGGGCTGTTGCAAGGGGAACTGCGGTCTCGGTTCTCGTCTCTCTGTAGCATACAAGAAGAGATCGCGAGAGCTTCGGAGGAAGACGAGGTCAACCAAGTGCAGAAGCAGTTCACGCGTTATCAGGCTGCGAAGTTCCAAGGGGAAGTCATTAACATGCAACAGGAAAACAATAAGGTTGCCAAGGAACTTCAGACTGGATTGGATCATGTGAGAGGGCTTCAAGTCGAAGTTGGGAGGGCTCTTTCGCTTCTTCCTCAAAGTTTCGACTTGTCCGTGGCGTCCAAACGGAACCACCACCCAATCCATCAGTTCAGGCACCTCTCCACGAAATCAAGAATACCGTTGCGGACCTTCTTGTTCGGAGTGAAGCCGAAGAAGCCATCCTTATTCTCATGCATGAACCCGGTGTATCAAAAGCATCACAGTGATACGAGACATGGTTGAGTTCATAAACGAACTTAGCTTGGCAGCTGTTGTTCAATACTTTGTGAAAAGAGTGTGTCTGTATCAAGATCTGAGCCGAAGTAGTACACATGTAACTGGGGAGCTTATGAACTTTATTTGAATGCTTGTTCTAACTTTCATGCTTGTATTTTGTTAAATATTATGTGAATATCTTTCATGCATATTCCACATGCAAGACAGCAACCAGAACTTAGGAGAGGGAATATGAAGATGGGGGGAGGAAGAGTAATCATCGACTATCTTATTTGAGATCCTTCTTCTATGTATTGTTGAATATTAGGGAAGGAACTAATATTCTACACTTAGTTTATTGGATGGAAAAGTTAGCTGGAACTAAGATATTCTATTACTTTTATTCATATTTTTTGCTTGGCTTAATAAAGAAAACCGAAACCGAACCGATTAGAGTAATAACCGAATCAAACCGAACCGATTAAATCGGTTCGGTTTATTCGGTTTAATTCGGTTGGGCCGGATCTTTATTAATTATAATGGACTAGGCCTAAAATTAGACTTTTTATTTAATTTTTTTATTTTTTTGGTTAAATTATATTAAAAATTATAATTTTATACACACATTTGTTGTATTTCAAAGTTGTGTCCAAAACTAGACTTCAAAACATATACATATAAATATTGTTCTCAAAATATTTACATTTCTAATCACAAAACCAAAATCCATATATATATATATATATATATATATATATATACATATATATATATATATATATATATATATATATCTTATTCGGTTTTCGGTTTTGGACCGAAATCGAAATCCAAAACCGAACCGAATAAGAAATTTTAGTATTTTTCAAAACCGAACCAAATTATTTTGAAACCGAACCGAATCTCTTATTCGGTTCGGTTCGGTTCGATTTTCGGTCTAAAACCGAATAATACTTACCCCTAGATACAATAGTCCCATTTTATAGGCTTTACATGCCATACCAAGAGACAAAAAAACTCCCAACTTTAATTCATGACCCTTATACTTCCTAACCGATAACTCTTCCAATTATTTTTATTTTTTTAATTAAATAACCTTCAGTTTTGGATTTAAAACAACATCGCCCCCTCAAATCAAAATCGACTTCATGCCAAGCATGTCTCTTAGCTTCAAGAAGATTTCTCCTAATAATGGCTTAGTGAATATGTCTGCTATTTGTTCAGTAGTGTGGCAATGTTGGAGTTCTTTTATCTTCTTCTTCATATGATCTCGAAGAAAGTGGAACCGAGTATCAATGTGTTGGCTCCTCTTATGATGCACTGGATTCTTTGTAAGTTGAATAGTTGATCGGCTCTTCATGTGGATGATCCAGCTCTCACAAAATATTATGCAACCAAATAGCTTCACAAATAGTAGATGAAGCAGCTACATATTCTACTTCATATGAAGACAAGGCTACAACTCCTTGCTTCTTGGAAGTCCAAGAAAATGCATTTACACCAATATCGAATATATAGCCTATGGTGCTTCTCCTTTCATCTTGGTGACCTTCCCATTCGCTATCTGAATAGCCTACTAACTCTGCATTTTTAGATCCTCGCGACTATGGCAGGGCGGTACGCTCTGCTCTCTCGCGACCCCTACTCACATCAAATGAGGGTGATGAAATCCCTGAAGCAAAATGAAAGAAGAGAAGCATAAGAAGGAGAGGGAGATCCGGCGCTATAACCGTAGAAAAGACCATGGTTGAGTGAGCCTTTGATGTATCTTAGAATCCTCTTCGTAGCTAGCCAATGTAACTCCTTAGGTGACTCCATGTAGCGACTCACAAGTCCGACTCCATACACGATATCTGGCCTTGTGATCGTCAAGTATCTCAGGCTACCAACCAGACTCTTGAAAGAGTCGAGTCCATAAAATCTCCATTTCCTTCTCTTGATAGCCTCATTCCTGCGGCTACTAGAATATTCACTAGGTTGGAGTTACACATATTGAATTTCTATAATATCTCCTTCATGTACTTCTTTTGGGATATAAATATCCTATTTTCTTGTCGTTGTACTTCAATACCAAGGAAGTAGGACATCAATCCATTGTCCATCATCTCAAACTCCTTGAACATGGATGATTTAAACTCCATAAGCATCTCACTGCTATTTCCTGTGTACAACAAGTCATTAACATATAGGCAAATAATTTAAATTTCACCTTAATTATTTTTCTTTATGTAGACAGCATGCTGATATGGGCATTTGGTGCAGCCATTCTGATGAAGATAACTATCGATGCGTGCATTCCAAGCTTTTGGCGTCTGCTTTAAGCCATATAATGCCTTCTTGAGACGGTACACCTTTCTTTCACTCCTTCCCCTATAAAGCCTTCTGGTTGTTGTACATATTTTTTTTTCAAGAATTCCATTGAGAAATACTAACTTGACATCAAGTGGTATATCTTCCAGTTTTGATGCGTAGCAAGTGCGATAACCAATCTTACTGTGTCAAGTCTTGCAACTGGTGCAAAGACCTCTTCATAGTCAACACTGTACTTTTGTTTGTAGCCTTTGGCTACTAATCTTGCCTTGTATAGAGAAACTACACCTTCAGCAGTACGTTTGATCTTGTACACCGACTTGACGCCCAAAGACTTTTGATTTGTTGTAAGTGTTGTCAACTCTAAAGTATTATTCTTTTGAATAGCATGTATCTCGTCCTCTATTTCCAATCGCCAACAATCTTCTTCTACAGCTTCTTGGAAGGTGAGAGGCTTGTGGTCAGCATATAAGCAGAAAAGATTTTTCTCGCCATCTTCTTCTGTCTGCTCATAAATTTGTTTAAGATTTCTCATTTTGAAGGGATTGGTGTATATAAGGTCTCCTGCTACTACTTTCACCCGAACTTGGAGAGCTTCTTGTAGGAGAGGATGTGGCATGTTGAGGAGATGGTAGTGTAGCTGGTGGAACTTCTGGTGAAGCCTCTTCAAGTTCTTTAAGCAACTGTTGCTCTTTGGCCTTCTTTTCAATACTCCAGTTCTATATTTTATCTCCATCAAAGATAACATCTCGAATAACCACTAATTTTTTTGTTAGTGGTTTGTAGAGCTTGTATGCCTTTGCCTCCTCACTATAGCCAAGAAAGATACATTTCTCACCACGATCATCAAGCTTCTTTCTGTTGGACTTGGGGATATGTGAATATTCAACACACCCAAATATTCTTAGGTGTGCAACATTTGGCTTGTAGCCACTCCACGCCTCTTGAGGTGTCATATGTTTGACACTTTTGGTAGGACAACGGTTGAGTACATAGGTTGATCGCGCCACAGCTTCTGTCCAGAATTACTTCGGTAGTCCTTTCTCTTGAGCATAGTTCTTGTCATCTGAGAATGGAACAATTCTTTCTTTCGACAATCCCATTTTGTTGTGGGGTGTATGTAGTAGTGAATTGATGATTTATGCCTTATTCCCTGCAATAGTCATCAAATGCTTTCAAGGTATATTCTCCATCTCGGTCAAAGTAGAGAGTTACAAGCTTATAACCACTTTGGTTTTCAATAAGGGTTTTAAAGTTCTTAAATACAACAACGACATATGAATTTTCTTTAAGAAAATAAACCCAAAGTTTTTTGCTAAAGTCGTCAGTGAAAGTAATAAAGTATTTTTTACCTCATAATGACATGGACTCTATTAGTCCACATATGTCAAAGTGAACTAGTTGTAGGGGTGATGTTGCTTTCCAAGATTTCTCGCTAGGAAAAGGAAGTCGTACATGCTTGCTGAGTATACATCATTCATAAGTGTGCATGGTGGCTCGATCGTTGGTAACCCATGCACTATGCTTGATAAAGGTAGCAGCTTTAAACTACTGAAATAAAGATGGCCAAAGCGAAGATTCCACTTCCATGACTTGCCTTTCTTAGGTCCACAAAAGCACTTCTCTGACTATGTATTAAGATGTAGCGGGAACATGCGATTGCTGCTTATTGGAACATGGGCTATAACTCTTCCACATGTATCTCTCAAGATGAGAGAATAATATTTTATATATATGTTGTATCCCTTCCCAGGAGCTGCCCAATGTTGAGAATATTATTTTTCATGTTAGGTATATAATAAACATCAGAGATATAGCCTTTCTTAACATCCTTTTGATAGATTTGTATTGTCCCTTTGCCTTCAATTGAGAGCTTGGAGGAGTCTCCCAAATTTACATTTCAATGAAATCCTTTCTTAAGTTCTATAAACATATCTTTATTTCCACACATTTGATTTCTCACACCAGAATCAAGGTACCAATTTTCACATTGAGTATCTGGATCATCATGAGCAAGGAGTAGGATAAAATTATTACCTACACCATTTGTTACTTCTGCAACATTATCCGAAGTTCTTGCAGTTATAATATTGGATATTTTTAGTGGCTCCACGTCCATAGGATCTTCCACTTGATCGATTATATCCTCGTCTCCGACCTCTGGAGTTTTGACTCATGTTGACTATGGCTAGGTTGTTGATGAGTACCACGTCCGCGGCCTCTACCATGACTATGGTTGAAGATAAATTTTCTTTGATCATTTAGAATCATTTTTGACTTTAATGCTTGTTTCAATGTTGCATGATTAGTATGCTTCTGCATCCTTTGTTCATGTACTTCAAGTAAACTCAACAATTCCTCAATTGTAAGCTTCTCCAAGTCCTTAGACTCTTTGATAGCTACAGCTACGTACGCAAATTTAGGGGGAAATGGATCAAAGTACATTTTCATTGACACGGATGTCATCTATCTTCTCATTGTTCCTTTTTAAGCCATTCACGATTACTAGCAATCGTAAAAAATAATCTAACACCGATTCTCCATTCTTTATGTGAAGAGCTTCGTACTCGCCTCGTAATGCTTGGAGACGGATGCACTTCCCCCGATCATCGCCTTTGAAGATGGAGACTAAGATCTCCCATGCTTGTTTGCTTGTCGTTGCTTCGGCAATTTTTTTGAAGGTAGCCTCATGCAACCTTTGATAGAGTAGGAACAAAGATTTTGTATCCTTCTTTCTCTGCTCCCTAAGAGCTTTCTTCTTCTCTTCATTATATCTAGCCTCTTCTTCAGCAGTGGGTTCCAAAAAACCATCGATAATGGTTTTCCACAGATCTTGAGACCCAAACAAGGCTTTTATTTGGATAGACCATGAATCATAGTTATCCTTTGGTAATCTTAAAATTTGTTGATAGACTATGTTGGAGCTCATTCTGCGCTGATATCACTGTTGAATATTAGTGAAGGAACTAATATTCTACACTTAGTTTATAGGGTGGACAAGATAGAGTGAAACTAAGATATTCTATTACATTTATTCATATTTTTTCTTAGCTTGATGAAATGAGATACAATATCCCCCTTTTATAGGATTTACATGCCATACTAAGAAACAAAAAAACTCCCAACTATAATTCATTAATCTTACACTTCCTAACTGATACCTCTCCAAATTCTTTTTAATTTTTTTAATTAAATAACCTTCAGTTTTGGATTTGAAACAACATGTATAATATATAGAATAGGAAAGAGGAGATATCCAGTATCTTATCTTATTATCCTTAGTAACATATTGGGATGGTGCAAAACAAGGAAACTTGCTCATGCTCTAGCGTCGGCGACATCCGGGTACTACGGCGCACGAGCGCACCATCGTACGAAAGAGGTTGAAGATTCTCATGTTCGACAACGAGATCTCACAGTACAAACAAGAATGGATCAATCCCAAATAGCAAAGTACCAAAAAGAAGCTCTATGATAGAACAAAAACACAAAATACGAGAAATTTACATATTGAAGGCACCCTAGAGGAGGGGGGTGAATTGGATTTAACAAAAATTAAGGACAACTAAAGAATGCTAATAGAAAATTTTAAATTAGTGCTATAAACAAGGTAAGAACACAAACACCTGATTTATTATGGTATCCTTTGTAAGGAACTCCAGTCCCAGTCTGAGAACTCTCTCTAGATTTGTCTACTATTTTGAAAATAAATACATTTACGTGCTTTGATCCAAAGTACTCGCCAACTTCATATATAGAAGATTTATTTTGAGAGGCTTACGGAATTTTACAAAAGTTTTAATTAATCTCTGAAGTCTTGTTGACTTCAACCACTTTCAAGAAGAATTGACGATCTTCTTAAAACAATTGAATATCCAAATTTAATAACTCAATTTTACTCAATCTTAAATAGATAATGGCAAGTGAAAGATCTTGAATATAGAGAGGTTTAGAGTATTTATTTTTCATGTATATGCTCAATAAAAGTCATTAGAAGAATGATGAACAACTCCTATATATACCAATCCAAAAACACAACAAGTTGTTGCTCATAGATATAATCATTATTGTAGCAACACAATACTGCCAGTATATTACTGTATAGTCAAGGCTAGAAAATTAGTCATTAAAATCTAGGAGTTGTAGGATTTTATGAAGAAGAAGAATATTTATATTGTATTGTGCAAGTATACTAATAAAGAAGGAGTTTGGTCTCTGGAGGATTTTGACAAAATAGCGTACTGGTAGTACACTGACAATGTGGTGCAACTATACATCCCATAATCTTTTTGCCAGTATCAGATTGGTTTTAAATAGGAAAAATTAAAACTTAAGTTTAGGTGCTAGGTTGAATTCTAGGATTTTCTAAGGCTAGGTTAGAGATTTTAATTTGCCTTCCCTAATTGAGTTATATCCTTTACCCGGGATTGTTCACTATTAAATTTGAAAGTTCTAAAAAAGCATGATTTAATTAACAAATAAAAGAAAGTACAAAGAGGTCCTGGAAATCTAAGTACAATATTTATTTTTGATCTGGGTGTGACGATGGACAAGGAGTGCTATGTCGTCTCCTTTACTCCTTGGACGATCCGATGAGGGATAAAGATGCTTACGTTCTCTCTTCACTGACCTCGGTATTCTCTCTCTATATATATTTGTCGGGGGTGGTACGCTCTTTCTCTGAAGCAGAAGAAAAAAGCCAGCCCTTAGAACGTTCAAGTCGCTCCTATTTATAGCCATCGTGTTGATGGACTATGGTTGCCGTATATGCCTATGTTTGGTGGCCGCATAAGGCTTCTTCAACAGAATGCAGTTGCAACTGTAGCATATGCCATGGGCAGATATTTACGTGGTCTTGGTTGAGATATGTTGTTGAAGTGATCTTGGGGTTATTTTTAACCCGTTGTGGGCATGACTTGGTCAGCTGGACACGTAGTCAGCACCAACTGTGCGAAGATCTCTTTAGTTGTAACGAAAAGATCTTGTGAGTTAGAGGCCGCATAGCAACTTAGCCGTATGTGTCTTTCTGTGGCCGTATGGTGTCGTAGTCGCATACACGCTCTCGTTGGACCTTAGTCGAATAGACACTTTGGCCGCATAAAATTATGGCCACATGTGTAACGACCCGCTCCGCTCAACCCGGAAGGCCGATTCAAACGGCACAAGTATAGCAAACTAACCCGCCTTGCTCAGCGAGATGGCTCATTCGATGAAAAGGCATTCATACTAGGATTTTCAATGGATTCAGAACTAGGCTTTCAATAGGCGTGTCCGGAGTCTCGCTCGACCGATGCGATACATCGCTAAGGTGGGTGGCCCCGGTGAACCTGTCTCTACTTAGCTGCACACTAAGAAAATGAATGTTACATGCTAGTTTTCAGGCGATAACCTTTGTATGCTAATAAAAGAGATGAACACATATAGCTAAGGGGATAACCCCGCCTTATTATTGTATAGAACATGGAAATCTTACTTGCTATTTGCGTAGTGGGGCTTATTGACTTGGAATGTAGTAGCTTCTCATATATATGCCACAGAGTCGGGTGAGTTTATACTGAGGCATTTCACCGCATGGAATATGACACGGGATAGAGTAAAATTATGTTGCATACATAGACGAGGAAGGCTATTAAATAGTCGTTCTGAGTCAGGAGATGGGAAGAAAGGAAGGTACTCGAGATATGCAAATCACCGAGGCAGTCTCTAATCAGGGAGCTGCGTAAAGAAGAAAAGATCCGAGTGTAGTCCTCGGCAAAGAGCGGACCGAGGGTAGTCCTAGGCTAGGATTGGATGTGGGGGAGTAGTTGCATGGTCACGGACAACTGGTTGCGCACCAGGTAGAGAGAGTCCTCGACACGATTGCTGAGGCATCCGAATCGTGTTGGCTCGGGAGGACAGTGCCAGTGTAGTCCTGGCAAAACGCTAGCTGGTGACTAGCGGGCGAGAGCGGAACATCCAGCAAGGCTAGTTACCGACCTAGATGGGCGCTGACTCGTTAGACGGTTGGGAGGCCCAGCAAGGCTAGCAACCAAGCTGGGAAGACAAGCGTCCATCGCAGATTATGTCCATTATGGCTAACAGAGCCAGTGACCTTCATATAGATAAGTCATGTTTGCATAGCGGCTATCCGCATTCAGAAGAGAAGTAACGGAAAGGAGTGCGGTTGTACGATATTTTGCATAATTAGAATGGATGCACGGTATCACGCATAGTTCTAGTAAAATGGGCTTTGAGGCAAAGACACGACATAGCACATGGACTTCATAAATATTCTTTGTTATATAGTAGATCATTGTTATATTGTGCTTATAACAGGAAATGCCGAATGGTAAGAAATGGTAAGATGAACTCAATTGTTCATTATTATGACACTCTTGAGCTGACACGGAGATTAATTTCTTTATATTGCCATATAACTGATCCTAAGGCAAAAGATTAGAAAGACAACAAAACCAGTCGGTGCATATAACTAATGAACGTGCTTGTTTTATAGCATGGGCGAGAGGCCTCCCCACCAGTGCATTCAATGTACCGATACCCAACCAGTCTGCATGCAGGGTGTAGGGGAAACTCGTACTGATTCGGAGATCGCTTAATGCAATGAGGCACCGGACCGTACTTGGCATCTTGGAGCGTGGCGCACAGACCTGGAGCTCACATATATGAGACATAATGTATGGAATGTCATCATTCAGATCGTTTGGATTGGTTGTAAGCCTAAGGGCATATTCATTATAAGAGAGAGAGAGAGAGGGAGAGAGTATGAGCAACTTGTAATCTCGGCCTAGTGCCGCTTGTAATCTTTACTTCATATCAATAAAGAGCTTGATTTGGATTTAATACTAGTGTTCATTTTATGTTTCCGCTATGACGACTCTGTGAACTAGTTATCAATGGCCGTTTCGGTATTTGCCTCGCGCGGGCGCAACCCTAGGCTCGTGCGGCATCGCATCCCGATGAAAACGTACGTCCCGCGAGAGCGCTGGCGCGGTGATTTGCGCCTAGCGGGGATGGCCGATTCCGGCGAAAGATCGTGGTGTGACATATTGGTATCAGAGCATGGCTTTACTTCCTTGAAATTTGTTTCGATTCTCTCAGTTTTGAACTTGTGTAGTGAAGGAGTGGTAGATGCTCTCTCTTGATGAGTCGATGGATGTTCCATACAATAAGTCTAAATATTTTTGAAAAGTGCGTATGAATCATACGATTGCTTGAACGGGATTATGATGCGAGGGCTTTTGTCCCAACCTGTGAAAGACATTGTAAGAGTGGACTAGTGTTATAATCGGCAAGTTAACCAAGCGAGTAGAGTACGAGATAAGAATATCATTCAGACAATTGTCTATGCACATAGCCTTTTGGTCAAGTTGTGTTCGGTATCATGCACCAAGACCCTTGGTGCTAGTGAGTTGCAGCGAAATTTGGGTATTGTTTGATAAGAATAAAGTTGGACTTATGAGGGAAATCGGTAGAGACGTTGTCGGAGTGCCGCTAAGGCGAATAATGGGAATCATGTATGAATTTTCAAATATAGTTGGACAGTTATTCATAGCAATAAGTTATGATACAAAACATAGTTTGTATGCAGGACTATCAATAGGGGTACATACAAGCCTAAGATCTTTAAGACTACAAATAGGGATCGTGCTGGAGTTATAAGGAATGAATTGGGTATACGAGTGAAGGATGCGAACGTGAATCAGGAGTTATTAGGATAACTCGATTCCTGAGTGGTGTATACGATAGGTCCCAGGTTCGATTATGCGAATTGAGGATATAATGAGTTGTAAAGATTCATGGAGTATATCTCGAGCCATGAGTGGTGTATTGGTCAGCTTAATGCTCGAACGGTGTTTTGTATTAGAAGATACAAATCAAATATGGTTTACATGGATGACTATAAACGAGATAGATGTATATGAGACTAAGAGTTACTAGGTGATGCTTAAGTAACGTGCAGGAATTCTTGGAACACTTGGCGAATATTCTAGCGATTGATGCGAACCTCAAACTGAGGATTTGATTTAGGTAATTCAATTCTGAGTGGTGTATGGATCACTTAGAAATGTTCGAAAGAATCGTGGATTATGGAGTATTATGCGAGTCTAGCGGCAAGCGATGAGATTGGGTAAAGCCTTAGTATAAATAAACAATGCCTAGCAAGTAAGCAAACTCAAAGGAAGCATGCAAGATTTTGTTTGAACGAGTTATAATGAGTTGAATAAGGGATAAGGTTTTCATCGAATAGGAATTCAGGACAATTGAAATTGATATCATGGTCGGAAAAACTTAGAGGATTGTACGAGCGACTTTGAGTTGAAGCAAGCGAATTAAAACTTGAGTTAAGATGGAATAAAATGGGGATGCGATCGGAGTTAGTAAAATTAAAAATAATGGCGCGAACAAATGATAGCGCGCATGAAAAATTTGGATTTGAGTAGTATATTGCTCGATAGAGTTCGCCTTGAGTACGAACGCGATGATTTCAAATTTGGAAGATTTTAGACCATAACAATGGTTGGAAGATGGTATGGATTGATGCAAGTTAGTAAAATTACTATGAGTTTGATGGACCGAGATAAGCGGTAACCGATTTGGCTTGGAGTTTGGTAGAACGATCTTGAAATTAAGTTCGGAAAGATAACATTCGAAATCAGTCCCAGCAAGAATAATTATCCTGCGGGAGCGCCGGCGTGGTGATTTCACGTACGGCGGGGATAATCGAACTCAAGGTAACATGTTCAGTGATTATTCCAAACGAACTCGATGGATGGAACGTATTAAAATGGGATAGACTTGGGTTTGGGATTTGAACTTAGTATTGAGGAATGCTAGAAGTAGACTATAAAATGATCAAAATGATAACATTAAAGCTAGACGGTTTAAAAAAGATGAATTTTGATTTCGGCAAGAACGGTTGTTAGGAGAACATGGCTTGTGGGATCAATGTACAACTTGGGATGAAATGAAAGGTAACAATTTTCTATTCGTTCGATGATAACCATAACGATTGACCTTCTTGTCTTGTGCGAGTACAACTTCTTGCTAGCACATGGTCACGTCTGGATTAGGACAATCATTCTTCGGGAGCGTTGGCATGGTGATCTCACGTCTGACAGGGATGATTAAACTTGCGGGAGACCGGAACTTGATAATTGAAGGATCATTTTGACTTGTGGTTCAATACGATAAGACAAGTTTTAGGATACAAATGAATCTAAGAATTTTTGGTGAGGAGTTAGTCTAGAAACGTTAAGTGAGAGATGTTGGACGATTTTATGAACATATACGTAGATTGTGCTGGACGACATAGAGATTATGATATACATAGATAATTTATAATAGGATTGTGGCTTAGTGGTACAGGCATAGAAATGGATGGATAGGTGAATTCTATCAAAACGTGATAGAAAAGATAGTGTGTACAAATTGATGGGTTGGACCTGCAACGTGGATATATCGTGGGTTCGGGTGAACGAATGTATGGATGTGATAGGATGATCTGTGCTCGATATTTAGAAATCTGAGTGAAATGAGCTTGAGTAGAATACCCGTGTAAAAGAACAATGGTTTGACCTTAGGGTATTTGGGGTGAGCTTCGTGCAACGAGATTGCACGATGAGTCACAAACTTGAACTGTACCTATGACCTTGTGAGCTGACCTAGTGGCTAGGCAGACGACCCTATGCCTTGAGTTAAACTGGAGTGGCTGACTTCAGAGTATCGTTCAGAAAAATGATAGAACTGGGACAACGAGATTTAGAGTTAGGACTTGACACCGAGAGTGTATACTAGTGATGTTGGCGTTAAAACAAATGCAATGCGAGATAGGATTTGGGTGAAAATTGATTTGGTTGGATAGGTTATGCGACGGTGAGGGATAAGACAGTATTGGAGAATTGTCGGACGGAACTCTCACGATTAGAATTGGTGATATTGAAGATAAGTTAGCGTAATAAGTTGGATCGTTGCTTGGAAGATGTGCATTGCTACTAGTAATGCTAAACTTGAAATTGGGTGAGCTTGGAGTAGACGATAACTAAATCGAACCAGAGTTCAGTTATTCGTGCAGCAAAATGATCGGCAATTCAAAAGATTTTTACGAGTAGCTTGTCCGACTTAGCTGTCACTAAGCTTGGTTGAAATACACATATTTGGGGGACGCCTTGAATATCGGTACGATCCAGACTTAGCGATTTGCAAAACTCGAATGCAGCTGAAAATGAAAATGTTCGTACTCGCATGGATGAGTATGGCAACTAAAATAAGTTAGCCTCAACCTAAACTTTTATAAAGGAAAGATGGTAGCATTCCTCGTGCTATCGATATAGTTCTGTGCTAAGGCGCAGTACGAGACTGAGTTTGGGAATGCAATAGTATAAGGAATGAATCATTCGGATAAAATGGTTAAGCACTCGTGCAAAAAGGAACGAGTAAAACGAATAGGAAGTTAAATTTGATTGGACCAAAGACAAGAAGGATTAGAACGTACCCCATGTGGACAATTTAGCTCTACGCTAAGGCACGATAAAGACTGAGTCAGAAAACATAGGCGATTTAATAAGACGGTCTTGGCTGACAGTAGATTTACTTAGCGAGATTGGACGGTGACTCAGAGAGATTTGATACAAACGAGATTAGAAAATTAGCCGAGATTCGAGCTTTTGAGTTATGTGTAAAGATGGGTTTCGATAGGCGATGTCTAGTAATATGATCTAATGCGTTGGGTTCCTATGGAGATAACATAACAAGTTGGGCAAGTCCATCCAATTATGACTTGTAAGTGCCTATTGAGTTATAGAATACTCCATGTTTGAGTAATACAGCCCTACACCCGGTGTAGTAGATTTTATGTCAGGAGTGCAACGATTTAGTTGAGTATAGTTCGATAGCATTGAACGATAGAGTCGTTCGATGAGAATTGGCTAAACATTGACGTAACGCATGGTGAGAAGATAAATGATTGTAGTATTGAGACAGTCCTTGGAAGTTAGACGAGATGTATAGAGTTGGTTTAGAAGTTGTGCGATAATACAAGTTTCGCTCAGGAAGTCTCGAGGATGAGACTTGTTCTGAGTAGTGTATAATGTAACGACCCGCTCCGCTCAACCCGGAGGGCCGATTCAAACGACACAAGTATAGCAAACCAACCCGCCTTGCTCAGCGAGATGTCTCGTTCGATGGAAAGACATTCATACTGGGATCTTCAATGGAGTCAGACTTAGCCTTTCAAGAGGCGCGTCCAGAGTCTTGCTCGATGCGATACATCGCTAAGGTGGGTGGCCCCGATGAACCTGTCTCTACTTAGCTGCACACTAAGAAAATAAATGTTACATGCTAGTTTTCAGGCGATAACCTTTATATGCTAATAAAAAAGATGAACACATACAGCTAAGGAGATAACCTCGCCTTATTATTGTATAGAATATGGAAATCTTACTTGCTATTTGCGTAGTCGGGCTTATTGAGTTGGAATGTGGTAGCTTCTCACATATATGCCACAGAGTAGGGTGAGTTTATACTGAGGCATTTCACCACACGGAACATGACACGGGATAGAGTAAAATTATGTTGCATACATAGACGAGGAAGGCTATCAAATAGTCTTTCCGAGTCAGGAGATGGGAAGAAAGGACGGTACTCGGGATATGCAGATCACCGAGGCAGTCTCCAATCAGGAAGATGCGTAAAGAAGAAAAGATCCGAGTGCAGTCCTCGGCAAAGAGCGGACCGAGGGTAGTATTCGGCTAGGATTGGATGTAGGGGAATAGTTGCATGGTCACGGACAACTGGTTGCGCACCAAGTAGAGAGAGTCTTCGACACGATTACTGAGGCATCCGGTTCGTGTCGGCCCGGGAGGACAGTGCCAGTGTAGTCCTAGCAAAATGCTAGCTGATGACTAGTGGGCGAGAGCGGAACATCCAACAAGGCTTGCTACCGACCTGGATGGGCGCCGACTCATTAGACGGTTGGGAGGCCCAGCAAGGCTATAAACTGAGCTGGGAAGACAACCGTCCATCCCTGATTATGTCCATTATGGCTAACAGAGCCAGTGATCTTCATATAGATAAGTCATGTTTGCATAGCGGCTATCCGCATTCAGAAGAGAAGTAACGGTAAGGAGTGCGGTTGCACGATATTTTTCATAATTAGAATGGATGCACGGTATAACGCATAGTTCTAGTAAAATGGGCTTTGAGGCAGAGACACGACATAACACTTGGACTTCATAAATATTCTTTTTTATATAGTAGATTATTGTTATATTGTGCTTATAACAGGGAAGGCCGAATGGTAAGAAATGGTAAGATGAACTCAATTATTCATTATTATGACACTCTTGAGCTGACACGGAGATTACTTTCTTTATATTGCCATGTAATCGATCATAAGGCAAAGACTAGAAAGACAACGAAACCAGTCATTGCACATAACTAATGAACGTGCTTATTTTGTGGCGTGGGCGAGAGGCGTCCCTACCAGTGCATTCAATGTACTGATACCCAACCAGTCTGCATGCAGGGTGCAGGGGAAACTCGTACGGATTCCGAGATCACTTAACGCAATGAGGCGTCGTACCGCACTTGGCGTCTTGGAGCGTGGCGCACGGACCTGGAGCTCGCATATATAAGACATAATGTATGGGAACGTCATCATTCAGATCGTTTGCATCGGTTGTAAGCCTAAGGGCATATTCATTGTAAGAGAGAGAGAGAGAGTGAGAGAGAGAGAGCATGAGCGACTTGTAATCTCGACCTAGTGTCGCTTGTAATCTTTACTTTATATCAGTAAAAAGCTTGATTTGGATTCAATACTAGTGTTTATTTTATGTTTCCGCTATGACGACTCTGTGAACTAGTTATCAACGACTGTTTCAGTATTTGTCTCGCGCTGGCGCAACCCCAGGCTCGCGCGGCATCGCATCCCGATGGAAACGTACGTCCCGCGGGAGCGCTGGAACAGTGATTTGCGCCTAGTAGGGACGGCCGATTCTGACAGAAGATCGATGCGTGACAACATACAAGCTCTCATCGGGCTTTGGTCGAATGGACACTCAAGCAATATGGTGTTGTGGCCGTATGCTAGCTCTCTTCGGACTTTGGTCGAATGAACACTTTTGCCGCATGGTGTTGATGCCGCATGGGTCTTGTAGTCGCATACTTAAGACACGTGGCATGGCACGTTTGTCGAAGTAATTAATGCACTGATGTGACTTGTTATCTTTTCTTGAGCCGTCGTCTTTACGAGTCTCGAACCGTCTCAGAGTGATGAGTGATGTGTCATAGGTTCTGACAAACATCAAAATCTGTGTTAAGGGTGTTTTATACAGTCTTTCTGCTCTGTGGTCGTTCAGGACGCCTACAATATACTATCCGGCTTCTCTACGGCTTGATTATTCAGGCCGTATGAGGCTTCTCTGCGACTTAGTTGTTTAGGCCGCATGTGCCTTTTCTGCTGCTTGATTGTTCGGGCCGCATGTGGCTTCTTTGTGGCTTGATTATTAAGTTGAGGGGGCATGACCTTTGTGCGGCCTGCATTATTTTTAATACTTCTACAAGAGCACCTTCAAAGTTTCCAAAATGACAAGTTTAGAATACTTTGAAAAGAAGCATGGCCGAGCGCTATTGGCCGCATATGAAGGGCATATCACATAGTCTCATTGCCGCATAGTTGTCTCTGACAGGTTGTCCGATCATTAAATGAGAATATTTGCTTTGATCTTTGCGCAGATCTCTTAGAATTATGTGTCGTCAATGGATAAAGTGGCTCAACTAATGAGGAGTCATTGCCAACTGTTACTGCTGAGTGGATCGAGGCGGATCACAGATTAGGATTCGAACAGCCGTCGTCGTCATCCGTTGCCGCATAGTTCCCCCTATATATATGCGGGAAGAGAGAGAGAGAGAGAGAGAGAGAGAAAGAGAAGTCTTTTTCTCCATACTCTATTTTCTTTTTCCTTTTTCTTGCTGTTGCCATGGATCCCAAGGTTCCTTTCTCCGTCGCTGCTGTCACGCCCCAATTCCGTGAAATCGATAGTCGTCCCCCGGGTGTGATCGTCGTGCGGTCCTAGGTTGCGCGCCGCACAAGGCTAAGTATTTTTTTTTCGCATAGCGAGCACATATTCAGAGTACACAGATAAATTGAAACACAAATTAAAGCATGGAAAAGTTCTATTTTATTGATAATATGAACATCTATTATAAACTCCTTGAACTGAGTCATAAGGTTGCCTCTATGGGCTTACAAAAGTGTTGGCATAAAATGAGATAGCAGTCCTGTACATTACATCCCTTACTAAAACTCAAAATATAATACCTCCGGTCGGAACGACGGCCTTTCCACGAAGATGCATAATTATATTGGTTGCTAGCTTCTATCTTCAAAATACTTCAAAAGGTGGCACGGCCAAGGCGTGCCCACAGCTGGACTGGATTGGGGGATTGTCTTCTTCTCCTCGCTTGGTTCTCCTTAGCGCGGGGAACCTGTTTCAACGAGGGTTTGTACATCGAAACGTACTGGTGAAGGCAAGCTAACCCAACTATACCAATCAACACGTTGTTTTAATGAAGCATGCATATTTATTGTGGTCTTTCTATCTTGCCTTAGTTTATTTTACAACAAGCAATAGATATATAAATCAATGAAATAACCTGCCACCGCTCGGTAATATTTACCTGTCCGTCTGAACCACCTGTATAATACTTACCCTGCCTTCCCTACCAAGAAGACACAAGTTAGTTGCAACAGGTTTAAATATACGAGGGGATCACTGGCTTGATGCCATAATGGACGATATAGTCTATGGGCAAGGATGGTATGCAACGAAGTAGTAGAGGCGCTGTATAATCCTGCCCGAGACATGAGACTATAATGAAGTTCCGTCCGGATCAGATCGGTACCAGTGCCCCAGCAACCGTCCGCAGGAACCCGAAGGCCTTGTGCACAAGTTGTTCGTGATCAACAGTGTTTGTGTTAAGTTTACCATTTATGTAACTGAGGCAATAAAATCAGGAGATAGGTAACATTGTATGGTTTATTTTGTATAGTCTCCCTGATCAATTGTTGCATGGCAAGGGGTGTTCTACATATAGCTTATTCATAGAAGAAGTAAGCATTCTAACTTGTATTTATGCATATGAAGAATAATTCAAACAAGCAAGCATGTAAGTAAGTAACCGTTCACAAGTTTCATTGACAAGCATATTGATCCAAGTCTATTCCCTTATTATCTTCATATCTTTTAGTTATTACTTGGTATCGTGTGATCGGGACAAGCAAGAATGCAAGATTATTGGTGTGAAGACTAGCAAGAAGGGCTAGCTAATCGGGATGGTAGCCACTCACTTAGTAGTTGGAAGGAAGAAGGAAAGAGGTGTCTTAGGAGTCCGTTCGAGCGGCGCCTACTGCTGGTTCACCTGCATTGCCATGAACAGCTGATCAATACCTCTTCCACTCTTTCTATTATCGGAATTAAAGTATAGTTCGAAGAACGAAAACAATAAAATCCATCAAAACTGTTCAAGAAAACTCAAGCAAATCCGAAAACCAACTCAAGCATGAAAGCAACAAGCGACAGCGAAAACTAGGCAACAAAAGAATGCAGCGGAGAGGTCACTCCTGACTCTGCCGCTAAGTCAATCCCAGGGGCACGGTCTAATAAATATGGGAATCGATTTCGAAGAAGCAAATCCATAAAGAGATTGGTTCTTGTTTCAATCTATCCCGATCGAACGATACCGTCTAGTATTTCTTAGTCGCGCTCCCCGAATAGGGGGAACGGGGCACTACATCCTACCCAACTAATTGGATGTTTTGTCCCGAAACTTAAGAAATAGAACCTATCACTAGTAAATAATGAGGGGAACCTTTCCCTCACCTCGGATTCGAGTTCCCAAGTAGATTCTTCGATAGAGTGATTCCGCCAAAGCACGCGCACAAGAGGAACCGAACGACTCTGAAGCAGCTTTTCTTTCCTATCCAGAATTTGCACAGGTTGTTCTACTTACGTCAAGTCGGCCTGAAGGTTCAGTTGTTCAAGTTCTACCATGTGGCTCGGGTCATACACATATTTCTTAAGTTGAGAAATATGGAATATATCATGTACATCAGGTAGGGATGGTGGTAGGGAAATCTGATAAGCAACTGAGGCAACCCGCTTGAGTATTTCGAACGGACAGACAAATCTCGGACTTAGCTTTCCCTTTGCTCCTAATCTGCTGACTCCTCGCATGGGCGAGACTTTAAGGAATACCCGTTCGCCTACTAGAAACTCAAGTGGTCTTCAATGTATATCCGCGTAGCTCTTTTGACGGCTTTGAGCTACCTTTAGTCTTTCCCGAATCAACCATACCTTTTGAACAGTCTGTTCTATAAGCTCAGGGCCAAGTATCTACCGTTCACTAACTTTGTCCCAACTGATCGGGGATCTGCACTTCCGCCTATACAACACCTCATACGGCGCCTGAATGCTTGATTGATAACTATTATTGTAAGCGAATTCGGCTAACGGTAAATGCAGGTCCCAACTAGTCTTCAAATCCAAGGCGCAGAGTCGCAGCATGTCTTCGAGGATCTGGTTGACACTTTCTGTTTAGCCGTCAGTCTGTGGATGGTAGGCGGAGCTGAACTTCAACTTCGTCCCCATTGTTGACTGCAGGCTTCCCCAGAAATGCGATATGAATCGAACATCTCGATCGGAGACTATGGATACGGGCACGCCGTGGAGCCAAACGATTTCGTTGAGATATATCTGAGCCAGGCGATCGGCACTCCAAGTAGATTTGATAAGCAAAAAGTGAGCTGACTTGGTGAGTCGATCGATAATAACCCAGACTACAGCATGTCCCCGTTGCATCCTTGGCAAGCCAACAATGAAATCCATTGTTATATGTTCCTATTTCCACTCCAGAATAGCAAGATTCTGAAGCTCTCCACCTGGTTTCTGGTGTTCGGCCTTTACTCTTTGACAAGCCATTCAATGCGACACGAACTGCGCCATATCCCGTTTTAAGCCGTACCACCAAAATATCGTATAGAGATCCCGATACATCTTTGTGCTACCCGAATGAGAAGTATAACTAGCATAATGGGCTTCAGTGAGGATCTCTTTTCTGAGGGCCGCATCGTTCGGAATGCACAGTCTTTCCTTCACTCGGAGCATCCCGTCCATGCCTACCGCAAAGTCGGACGCCTTTCCTGCCGAGATAAGAGCATAAATCTTTTGCAGGAACGAGTCATCCTTCTGAGCGGCCTTAACCTTTTGTAACAAGTCAGGTTCGAGGCGCAGTTGTGCCAGTTGCCCTGACTTCTTTTATCTGATCATTAGAGTAATACCCAAGGATCCAAGATCCTGGCGCAATATATCATTCATAGCCAAACTCCCTACGAATACTCGACTCAGTGCATCAGCTACAACGTTCCCCTTACCGGGCGTGTATCTGATCATGAGATCGAAGTCGCTAAGGAGTTCAAGCCAACGCCGTTGCCGCATATTCAAATCCTTTTGTGTGTACAGGTATTTCAAGCTCTTATGATCCATGTAGATTTCATACGGTACACCATAAAGGTAATGGTGCCACAGCTTCAATGCAAACACTACCGCGACAAGTTCGAGATCATGCGTTGGGTAGTTCTGCTCGTGAGGCTTTAGCTGTCTAGATGTAAAGGCTATCACTTTATTCCTTTGCATCAGGACACATCCCAATCCTTTACCTGATGCATCACTGTATATTTTGAAATCATCCGGTCCGTTTGGCATAGTGAGGATTGAGGCAGAGACGAGGCGCTGCTTTAACTCCGTAAACGAAGCTTCACAGTCGTCCGACCAAGTAAAACTTGCACCCTTTCGTGTGAGCTGAGTCAAGGGCGAAGCAATTCTAGCAAAATTTTGTATAAACCTGCGGTAGTAGCCTGCCAGTCCAAGAAATCTTTGGATATCGCTAGCTGACTGCGGCTGTTTCCACTACATAAAGGCTTCTACCTTCTTCGGATCAACTGAAATGCCTTACGAAGAGATGATATGCCCCAAAAAGGATATATTGTCTAGCCAAAATTCACATTTACTCAATTGGGCATACAACTTGTTGTCTCAAAGGATTTGCAGCACCATCCGCAGGTGTCCTGCGTGCTCATCCCTACTCTTCGAGTACACCAAGATGTCATCAATAAAAACCACCACGAATTTATCGATGAAGGGCCAAAATACACGGTTCATCAAATCCATGAATGCAGCAGGTGCATTCATCAGACCAAACGGCATCACTGTGAATTCATAATGTCTGTAGCGGGTTCGAAAGGCAGTCTTTGGCGTATCTTCAGGCTTAATCTTCAGCTGGTGATAACCCGAGCGAAGATCGACTTTTGAAAACACTGCTGCCTCTTGTAGCTGATCAAACAAGTCATCAATCCGTGGCAGAGGGTATTTGTTTCTGATTGTGACCTTGTTCAATTCTCTGTAGTCTATGCAGAGGCGTAGCATTCCGTCTTTCTTCTTTACGAAGAGCACAGGCGCACCCCAAGGAGACACGCTCGGACGGATGAACCCACGATCAAGTAATTCCTGAAGTTGGCATTTTAATTCCTTTAGTTCTGCAGGGGCCATTCTGTACGGAGGCTTGGAGATCGGTTGCGTGTTTGGAAATGTATCGATACTGAATTCAATCTCTCGGTCGGGCGGCATGCCGGGTAGTTTGCTCGAAAACACATCGGGGAACTCCGCCTCAACGGAAGTAGAATCGACGTTTGCGTAGTCCTGCCGGGTGTCCCGAACCGACGCTAGGAATCCCTCACAGCCTGAATGGAGCATTCGCCGAGCAGATGTTGCAGAAATCACCATGCAGGCCCTGGTCGCATCAGTCGTTGGACTACTAGTGTAACAGAATTTAGCTTCTCCATGCAGACGAAAAAGGACTCATTTTTCTGCACACTCTATAGTTGTCGCGCAGGTGCCAAGCCAATCCATTCCCAAAATGATATCGTAGTCCCGAACATCTAGAACTAAAATATCAAGCGATAGCTTCCTTCCTCCAATACAGACGTGACCACCCTGGCACACTGATCGGACAGGTATTTTTGTACCGGATGGGGTGCTAACACTTAAATCTAAATGCAATGGAGTTATTTCTATATTGTTCTCCGTGGCAAAGTTTGTAGATATAAAGCTATGTGTTGCACCAGAATCAAATAGAACACGAGCAGGTATGTTATTAAAAAGCAAAGTACCTGACACCACGGTGTCCGAGGCCAAAGCTTCTTCTCGTGTTATCGTATAGACCAGGCCTTGAGCTTGATTTCGCCCTTGCTGAGGCACAACTCGGTTGGTCTAGTTTGCCGCAGCCTGATTTGGTTATTGAGTGCGATGATTGTGGTGGCTCTGAGGACAATCACTGATCCCGGGGTTCGCATCTCCATAAATGAGGCATAAGCCGAGTTTCTGACGACATTTCTCAGCCGTATGGTAGAGCTTTCCGCAGAAGGAACATGGTGGCCCTGGATTTCCCTTTTTTGAACCGCCATTGTTAGGGCGCTTTGCAGCGGTGTTTCCTCTATCATTGTCTTGGCATTTGTGATTGGAGGTTTGCACAGCGCCGACAGCAATGTGAGGATACTGCGATTCGAGGGAGAGGGCATGGTTTAAGACTTTCTGCATTGTCTGATACTGTGGAATGACTACGTGCGCATGGATGGCAGGACGTAGCCCTTTCTTCAAATTGTCTGGCATGACTTGCTGCATCGGGTATATAGGAACTAGCAAATTTGGCCAGTTTGTTGAATTCTGCAGAGTATTGCTTTATAGTCATGCTGCCCTGTCGTAGTTGTACAAACTCATTTTCTTTCTGACGATGTACAGGCGGGGGTATAAACTCCTCCTCAAATGCACCACGGAAGGTAGCCCATGCTATCGTCTTTCCTCCATTCTCTACTGGAAGAAATCGTCGATGCACGTCCCACCAGTAGTGCGCATTGAGGCGAAGCTGCAATTGAGCACACGCGACGCGCTTGTCTTCAGGCACTTCTAGGAGAGAAAAATGGTCTTCAAGCTCGGCGAGCCAATCTAGGGCCACGGTTGGGTCCTCAGTCCCCTTAAATGGCGTGTTGCAGACTTTCTTAAAGTTACCAAAGGTGAAGGCAGTCACTTCCCTCGTCCTTGGTACTGACGGTGTCTCGACTTCAAGCATTGGTTGCTCCACCGGAGTTGTTGCTATCGCTACAGACTGGTTGGAGGCCATAGTCTGAACAAGTTGCTGCAGGGTATCTACCTGCTTTTGTTGGACTGAGAGTCGGACCTCTAGATTGCTCTCGAACTTGGCTTGGCGGACATCATCTCTCTGTCGTTGTGCTTCCAATATTTGCATCACTTACTGAAGCGGATCGGCTCGAGACATGCCCCTTTGGCTCCAAGATCTTCTTGATGTGCCGGAGCTGCTTTCCCGAGCCTGTGTCCCGCCTGGTGCTAACACAGAGGATTACTTTTGTGCCATTCCTTCAAAAGAAGGTAAATTATATCAGGATCATAAGGTATTATGGACTTATTGCATGAACGTATCTCATTTTGGCCTTAACGAGTTCAGGAGTTCGCACAGGAATTTATTGGTAAGGAAACTTTTCTAGTTCAAGAGTCAAAGGAACTTTGAAGCTGTGCTCTGATACCAACATGTCACACCCCAATTCCGTGGAATCGATAGTCGTCCCCCGGGCGTGACCGTCGTGCGGGCCTAGGTTGCGTGCCGCACAAGGCTAAGTATTTTTCTTTCGCATAGCGAGCACATATTCAGAGTACGCAGATAAATTGAAACACAAATTGAAGCATGGAAAAGTTCTCTTTTATTGATAATATGAACATCTATTACAAACTCCTTGAACTGAGTCATAAGGTTGCCTCTATGGGCTTACAAAAGTTTTGACACAAAATAAGATAGCAGTCCTGTACATTACATCCCTTACTAAAACTCAAAATATAAGACCTCCGGTCGGAACGATGGCCTTTCCACGAAGCTGCATAATTGCTTTGGTTGCTAGCTTCTATCAACAAAATACTTCAAAAGGTGGCACGACCAAGGCATGCCCACAGTTGGACTGGATTGGGGGATTGTCTTCTTCTCCTCGCTTGGTTCTCCTTAGCGCGGGGAACCTGTTTCAACGAGGGTCAGTATATCGAAACGTACTGGTGAAGGCAAGCTAACCCAACTATACCAATCAACACGTTGTTTTAATAAAGCATGCATATTTATTATGGTCTTTCTATCTTGCCTTAGTTCATTTTACAGCAAGCAATAGATATAGAAATCAATGAAATAACCTGCCACCGCTCGGTGATATTTACCTGTCCGCCTGAACCACCTGTATAATACTTACCCTGCCTTCCCTGCCAAGAAGACACAAGTTAGTTGCAACAGATTTAAATATACGAGGGGATCACTGGCTTGATGCCATAATGGACGATATAGTCTGTGGGCAAGGATGGTATGCAACGAAGTAGTGGAGGCGCTGCATAATCCTGCCTGGGACATGAGACTATCATGAAGTTCCGTCCGGATGGGATCGGTATCAGTGCCCCAGCAACCGTCCGCAGGAACCCGAAGGCCTTGTGCACAAGTTGTCCGTGATCAACGGTGTTTGTGTTAAGTTTACCATTTATGTAACTGAGGCAATAAAATCAGGAGATAGGTAGCATTGTATGGTTTATTTTGCATAGTCTCCTTGATCAATTATTGCATGGCAAGGGGTATTCTACATATAGCATATTTATAGAAGAAGTAAGCATTCTAACTTGTATTTATGCATATGAAGAACAATTCAAATGAGCAAGCATGTAAGTAAGTAACCGTTCACAAGTTTCATTGACAAGCATACTGATCCAAGTCTATTTCCTTATTATCTTGATATCTTTTAGTTATTACTTGGTATCGTATGATCGGGACAAGCAAGAATGCAAGATTATTGGTGTGAAGACTAGCAAGAAGGGCTAGCTAATCGGGATGGTAGCCACTCACTTAGTAGTTGGAAGGAAGAAGGAAAGAGGTGCCTTAGGAGTCCGTTCGAGCGGCGCCTACTGCTGGTTCACCTGCATTGCCACGAACAACTGATCAATACCTCTTCCACTCTTTCCATTATCGGAATTAAAGTGCAGTTCGAAGAACTAAAATAATGAAATCCATCAAAATGTTCAAGAAAACTCAAGCAAATTCGAAAACCAACTCAAGCACGAAAGCAACAAGCGACAGCAAAAACTAGGCAACAAAAGAATGCAGCGGAGAGGTCTCTCCTGACTCTGCCGCTAAGTCGATCCCAGAGGCATGGTCCTCTAAATATGAAAATCGATTCCGAAGAAGCAAATCCATAAAGAGGATGGGTTCTTGTTTCAATCTATCCCGATCGAACGATACCATCTAGTATTTCTTAGTAGCGCTCCCCGAATAGGGGGAATGGGGCACTACATCTGCCTCCACTAAGAAGGCTTATAAAGGAAAGGGGGAAGATCACAAGCAGGGGGAAAGTTCTTGCCACATGGCTGACTCGGCCTCATTTTTGGCGTGGTCGCATGAGCACATCGCTTTTAGAACATTACTCTAATCTAATGCCTTTGTGGTTTCTTCGCTGACTTTGTCCACCACTCCTTCTGGCGAACTAGCCCTTGGGCATCGCCTGCTACCCTTGAACATAAATCTCGGGGACCTTGCTGCAGCCATCCAAAAACAAGTTGACAAAGATCTCCCGCCCGAGCGACAACAAAAATCGTCGAGCAGACTCCTTCTTTCTTGTTGAGTCAAATTAACTCGAGGGAGATCCCTGCTAAAGACGGGAAGATTTTTTCAAGAAGCCGTACTTCTTATTCGGTGATGCACTGGAGCCTTCCCAGTCCGAGATGGGGACGACCAGGGAGAATTGGTCTTTTACCATGGGACGGAGATAATTTTTTTCTTCTTTCGAACGTTATCTGCCTCTGTCAAACCTGAAGGTGATGATGGGCCCATGGCGGATGGCCTAGAACTTAACCCCTGAGCCTCAGGGGACCCTTCTTGGGAATGTTCGATATGGGACCGAAAGAAACAAAGGAAAATTTTATAGCACGAAGGAGTCACCTTTGTACTCCTTGCTAGGACTAAAGCTGTAATACCCCGTTTCGCTCAAGGGACTGCCGATTCAAACGACAAAAGTGCAACGTCCCAAACCGCTTTGCTAAGGCAAGAATACTCGATCGAGGCGAAGGATATCCAGACTTGTCCCTACAGGAGTTAGGCTTAGGACTTTCAGTGGCTCGCTCGACGTATCGCTCAACCGAGGGGAATCATCGCTAAGGTGGGTGGCTACGGTAAACTTGTCTTTGCTTAGCCAGCACACTTAAAATATAGAATGATACATGCTAGTCGCTAAGTGAATCACCCCCTGCATGCTAATAAGAAATATAACGCACCTTGCTAAGGGAATAATCCCAACTTGTATTGCTTATGCTAGAACATGAAAATAAAACATTGCTTATATATAGACCCTCGCATGCTACCTTTGCCTCGTGCAACCAGACCCCAGTATGCCTCAAGTAGAACGATATACCTATGCTATGTATTGCACTATTCACTTGTTTACACTGCACAACCCTAGATAATGTCGCTTAGGGAGTTTTCTTACGGTTTCACCACTCGGCTTACCTTCGGGCTCGAACCAATGTGAATGCTTAGGTTTTCTTATGAATGCAATGCTTGCCTGCTATATGTTAACTTATACTCTTGCCTTAATTTAATGCTTGTCAATCGACTTGTGAACGGTTATCTTATTGCATGCTAGTTTGTTACCTATTTCCTCTATAAATTGTGCTAAGTATGGAATACACCCTGTTATGCAAAATATTGTTCAGGAAGGCTATGCAAAATGAATCAGGCAATGCCACTTGTCTTATACTCTTGTTGCCATGCCACTTGTCTTGTACTCTTGTTGCCTCAACAACATAAATTGATAACTTAGCCTAGACGTCGTTTGATCATGGACAACTTGTGTACTAGGTCACGGTTCTCGCGGACGGTCGCTGGGGCACTGGCACCGATCCGGTCCGGACGAGGCCTATTGTTTAGTCTCTTATACTTGACGAAATGGCTTGCAGCACCTCTTGTACTTTTATTGCATACTATTCCCGTCAAAGACTATATCGTGCATTTTGGCATACGCCAGTGATCCCCTCGTATATTTAAACTTGTATATGCTAACTTGGTTTGCCTTGGACAGGAAAGGACAAATGGTAAGTTGATAAGTCTCGTCGTGTTTCCTCTTATATTGCATGGAGCACTGCCACACAAGTTAGGCTATTAAATCTTTGCCATGAAACTGATCCTAAGGCAACTAGAAAGACAACATAATAGTTGGTACAAGGAACCTATATTACGTGTTTGGATTTGTCGAGCTGGGGAGTAGCCTCCCCACCAGTGCATTCGTGTACTGATAATCCACCAGGTTGTTTGCAGGGTGCGGAAGAACCTCGTTCGGTGCGGATGCCTCCTTCGTTCGTGCTAAGGCCAGAGTTCACTCTGTAGCCTTGGAGCGTTGCATCCAGAACTGAAGCACATATACAAGACTAATGTTAGAACATCGCCTGAACATCGCCTGTACATCTTTCCACAAATGTTGCTACTTGGCACGCTTTCACTGTTTCAGAGAGGAGGCTTGAGAGACTTGTAATCTCGGCCATGCACCGCCTGTAACACTTGTTTATATCAATAAAGTGTTGCTTTTACTCCAACTTGTGTTAATGCTTTCGTTATTGTCGACTCAGTGAACTTGTTACCAAATTGCCTACGCATTTATGATTCTGCTGTACTTGGACAATCTGTGCGACTCTGTGGCTTAGAACTCTTACCGCCAGCCAATAAACCACGGCCTTGCACCAGTGCGGCTCACGCTCGTACGGCATCACGCCCAGATGGGTCAAAGCAATCATCCTGCGGGAGCGCTAGCGCGGTGATTTTTGCCTAGCGGGGACGGCCGATTAGCCTGCAGGTGATCAGGACGTGACAGATTGGTATCATACCCTGGCTTATACGCCTTTGGACTTCGTTTCAATTTTTACAGTTTTGAAAGCTCGTTCGTGGGTTATATGCATACTCTCTCTCTATGTCCCAAACGGAATGTTCCAACAATAAGTCTAAATACTTTCAAAAAGCGTATTTGAATGATGTGATTTCTTGTATGAAATTATGATGTTAAGGCCTTTGTGCCGACCTGTGCAAAACCCTTAAGATTTTTGCAAGTAGCTTGTCGGATTTCACTATCTCTAAGTTTGGTTGAATGCATATGTTTAAGGGATGCCTTGAACGTGTGCACGATCCAAGACTCAAGAAAATATGAAACTCGAGTGCTAAGACTTCGCTATTGCTAAGTTGGTTGGCGTGCTCATGCTTGAGGTGCACTTCGACTATTTGCATGATCCAGACTCGCGATATGTTGATCTCAATTGCTAGTACAAGTGAATAATATCTAAATTAACAAGCATAATGACTTGTATAGGTGTACCTCTGCCTTAGATCGTTAATCAAGATTGATTGAAGCGTACTCCACGTTAAGCAATATGTCCCGTGCTAAGGCACAAATAAGACTGACTCAATATACATGTAATATGACGAAAGAACCGAGTAGGAGACTATGTTTAATTGGATTTAGTGGTACCGATTGCTACGCTTGGAATAGATTCCATCAAGCGTTAGTACTGCCTGCCCTCAGGAAGTCTCGAGGATGAGACTTTTTCTGAGTGGTGGATGATGTAATACCCCATTCAGCTCAAGCGGACTGCCGATTCAAACGACAAAAGTGCAATATCCCAAACCACTTTGCTAAGGCAAGAATACTCGTTCGAGGTGAAGGATATCCAGACTTGTCCCTGCAAGTGTTCGGCTTAGGCTTTCAGAGGCTCACTCGACGTATCGCTCAACCGAGGCGAATCATCGCTAAGGTGGGTGGCTACGATAAACTTGTCTTTGCTTAGCCAGCACACATAAAATATGGAACAATACATGCTATTCGTTAGGTGAATCACCCCCTGCATGCTAATAAGAAATACAACGCACATAGCTAAGGGAATAATCCTAACATGTATTGCTTATGCTAGAACATGGAAATAAAATATTGCTTATATACAGACCCTCGCATGCTACCTTTGCCTCGTGCAACCAGACCCTGCTATACCTCAAGTAGAATGATATACATATGCTCTATAGTGCACTGTTCACTTGTTTACACTGCACGACCCTAGATCATGTCGCTTGGGAAGTTTCCTTATGGTTTCATCTCACGGCTTACCTTTGGGCCTGAACCAATGTGAATGCTTAAGTTTTCTTATGAATGTAATGCTTGCCTGCTATATGTTAACTTGTACTCTTGCCTCGATTCAATGCTTGTCCATCAACTTATTAACAGTTATCTTATTGCATGATAGTTTGTTATCTTATTGCATGTTAGTTTGTTACCTACTTTCTCTACAAACTGTGATACGTGTGTGGTGCACTCCACGTATTTGGTGTTTTGTCCTCTTTCCTATATATATATGATATTTATGTGCTATATATATGTATATAATAGTGTATATCAGTTTGTGTATATGTGTGTATATATATATATATATATATATATATATATATGTACTTGTATATATATATATATATATATATATATATATATATATATATGTGTGTGTGTGTGTGTGTGTGTGTGTGTGTGTTTATATTTATGTGTGTGAGTGTATATATAAATATATTCACTACTAGAATAAGCGGTATTAGCGACGTATTTTAGCGACGTCTAGTTAAAACGTCGCTAAATTAGCGACTCTGTAAAAAGCGTCGCTAGGCGTCGCTAAATGGCGATATTTAGCGACGTTTAGCGACTGTTATTAAGATTTTAAAAGAATAGTCGCTATAAGTTCAATTAAGGTCGCTAAACGTCGCTAATATATCTGATTTAGCGACGTTTAGCGTCGTAATTAGCGACGTATATATCAAAAAAATTTAGCAACGTAGTTAGCGACTTCATTTGCGTCGCTAATTTTAATTTTAGCGACGTTTTTATGTGACGTCGCTAAACGTCGCTAATTTTTGTTTAATTAGGGCTCGATTTTCTTTTCTCCGTCTGTCGAAAATTTTGTCGAAAATTTCGAAACATTTCGATTTCCCCCGCCCCCCCCCTCTCCGGCGACCGGGTTTCCACGGCTGCGTCTACTCCGGCTTCCCCCTCCTCCTCCTCGAGCTCTAGGTAATCTCTCTCTCTCTCTCTCTCTCTCTCTCTCTCTCCCTCTCTCTCTCTCTCATGTGACACTGACACAAGACACACTTGACAGACACGACACACGCACACAGACACGACACACGCACACAGACACAGAGACGCAGACACACACACACGACACACATACACGACACACACACAGACACACACACAAACACGACACACACACGACACACACACACAGACGCAGGGGTTAGGTTTAGGGTTAGGGTTAGGGTTAGGTTTTTTGACCTGGGGTTAGGATTAGGGTTAGGGTTTGCTTTGCTTGTAAGTGTTTTTTTAGGTTACTTTTTGTTGTTGATTTTTAAGGGGCTCTATACATAAATCAATTTTGAATGAGGGGGCAAATCAGACTCTCAATTGATAGCTTACGCCCACTTGACTTTTTAAGGGTTCTTCTTGTTTTGTATTGTCTCAAAAGAAACGAGAGAGAGAGAGAGAGAGAGAGAGAGAGAGAGAGAGAGAGAGAGTAACCTAATCTAATGGTAGAGTAAAAATGTTCCTCTCATGGAAGTAACCTAATCTAATGGTAGAGTGAAAATGTTCTTGTAGAGAGTATTAAACATATTACAACCCCTTGCATTCTAATGATGAGCTAAGCAATAAGGGTTGCGTGGTGTGTTAGGTGGAGTTATTGTTAACATGCATCATATGTAACAGGGACACATATCTATGAATAATTAAGAATAGTCAATTTGATCTTGACACTTTTTTTTTTGTAAGCTTTAGAATGATTATTAAAATTTGATTTCATATTATTGGTTTGGCTATAATCTACTTGAGAAGTATCAGTAGCTTTGAGTGAGTGCAAGTGTCCATGTGTTTTAGGGTAGATGTAAGCTTTAGAATGATCTATACTGCTACATAATCATCTAATTCTTCCGTTCCGGTCCAATAGCTAATTCTTTGCTAATTCTTTGTTTTCATCTATCTTACCAGATGGCACCCAAGAGAGCGACACCTCCTACTGTTAAGGAGGAAGTTATGCCTCCTACTGTTAAGGAGGAAGTGATGCCGACTACTGTTAAGGAGGAAGAGATACCACCTGCGGGGAGTTCCAGTCACCCAGCACCTATCGCGGCTGTATCTCAGACGGGGAGTTCCAGTCACCCAGCACCCATAGCGGAGCTTGATAACATAAACGCTGCTTATGCGCAGTATTTGAGGGACTGGTATCTGCCCCATTTTAAAAATCCTCGAGATTGATACTATAATGTTTCATATACTTATATATTATGCATTTTGTGTTACTGTGATACTCTGATACTTATATATTATGTGATGCTGTTTATGTCCATTTTGTGTGAGTGTGATGCTGTTTATGCCCATTTTGTGTTACTGTGATGCTGTTTATGCCCATTTTGTGTGACTGTGATACTTTTATTGTCTGTCTATAATATTTGTGTGTATTAATTGTATGACTGTGATACTTTTATTCATATTCAATATTGTTAATCCGGTGTTGAGTGTTCCACCGAAGGGGTCGACGAACCCATAGAATTCAACGGAGGGTTGCTCCGGGTATATTTTTAATTAGAAATTTATAAATTGCAGGAATAATAGTTTGGAACAATTCAGGTTTTTTTTTAATTTTTTTGTAACTTTAGCGACGTATTTAGCGACGTTTAGCGACGTCTAGCGACGTTACTATAAGTCGCTAAAAAAGTCGCTAATTAGCGACGTGTAATTAGCCGTCGCTAAATATGTCGCTGTACGTCGCAAATTGCTGACATGGCAGTACTGCTAGGTCATTAAAGACGTCGCTGTTACGTCGCTATATAAGTCGCTAATTAGCGACGTTTAGCGACTTTAATAAACGTCGCTATTTAGTGACTCGGAGTCGCTAAACGTCGCTAAATTTAGCGACACAATAAAGTCGCTAAAATACGTCGGCATAGCGACGTTTAGCGACGTTTTTCCTTTCAGCGACTTGGTTTTTTCCGACTGCGTTAAAACGTCGCTAATTACGTCGCTAAAAGTTTTTAGCGACGTTTTTTTGTTATTTAGCGACGTTTTTGGGCGTCGCTAATTTGACTTATTCTGGTAGTGATTTATCTATATCTATATGTGATTGTATATATATATATATATATATATATATATATATATATATATATATAGAGAGAGAGAGAGAGAGAGAGAGAGAGAGAGGTGAGTGTGAGTATGAGTGATTGTGTGTTAAGTGTTTGTATGTTTGTGTATATACACTCTGTGTGTATGCATTAGTGGCTGTGGTTGTGTTGTGTTGGTGTGTGAGAGGGAGCAATTCACAGTGAGCAAGAGAGAGGAGATACAGTGTATCAATATCAAGTCATGCACAACATGAAGGGAGGCTCGAGCAGGGCTAAAGAGAGTGAGAAATGAGCAGTTCATGAGTAGTCAGTGCTCAGCAAGAGTGAAGAGAGACTGGCATCCATCAGCAGGGGGCTCGGGCACGAATTTGCATCAGTGCACACAGGTAGATACTGCAGTTCTGCAGGATGTGCAGTAAAGGAACTCAGCAGGATGTGCAAGCTCTCTTAACTCGAGCCATACAGTATTCCAGCAAGGTCGAGCACCATTTCAGCAACTAGACAACAGAATTCATGAGCAGTCAGTACACTGTGCAGTGTAGTATGCACATCAACCACCTTGAACCACTGCACAACAGCTCATGCAGTCCACAATAGAGGGATAGCAGTAGCTGGTTTAACAGCAAGTAGGGAGGAGCAGTGGCAGTTACTGCTCAGTTCCATAGAGCAATAGGATGTTCAGCCCTTGTACAGTCCCAGCATGGGGGCTCAGGTAAGCTCAGTGAGCAGTCAATCACAGCAGGAAGTACCAGTCCAGTTTAGTAAGGAGTAGCAACCCCAGTGCATCCATGCTTTCAGCGTCAGCAACTTGGGGATTACCACAGAAATACAGTCCAGGTATTATGCAGTTCATATCCAGTGCGCCTTCAGACCACTGTATCGAGAGCAGATAGTTCTGTATCAGCAGCATGGAGAACTGCACTGTGCTCGTGTAGCCAACGCAAGGGAGCTCGGGCAGGTGGAAGTGCTCAACTGAAGGGGGATTCAGCATGCATCAGCATACACCCCACTGCAGTCTATACTGCAGTGTTCAACTGATAAGTGATCAGCAGCAAGGGAAACTGAAGGTGCACAACAAAGTGCAGAGAGTAGCAGCAGCTCATACATCTTGAGTTGCTCAACAAGTATTAGGGAATATTGGTTTAGCACAGTTTCAAGAGGGATGAGGGCTCGGGCAAGTGAGGCAGTGCATTGATCAGTGCACGAAGGGTGTAGCTGCACTCGTGCAGCCAACTGTGCAACACAGTTCATTTCACAGTATCAGTTCAGTTTTAAGCAGCAGGTGACAGCATAGAGGAGGCTCCTGCAGTTCAGTCAGCAAGCAGTCGAGGTATACCAACCATCTACACAGCTAACTGCATTCATCAAGGCTTGATTTAGACGGCTAGGGGGGCACTATGTATCAGTGTCTTTACAGTGTATCAGTCACTGTGCAGGCTTCTATGCACGGTATCAGTTCACACAGGTTTAAGTATAGGTATCAGCAAATTGGTTTCAGTATCACGAGGGTATGTCACTGTGGCCGAGCACAATATCCATAGGTTCCATGTTTTAGTGTAGTGTCAATTCCAGTTGTTAGTTTGGGTACTTGGGTATTAAAGGTATTAGTCTAGTTAGTATATGGGTTTTAGTTGGAGTTAATAGTTTAGATGGTTTAGTTGGTAGTGTATAGATGTTAGCTTGATTATTTAAGAAGCATGAAATATGTTAGCTAGTTATGTGGATGATAGGTTACCTAGCCTGTTATGATTTGTGTAGTTAGATTAATAGATAAGTGTTAGTTGGTTAAAGTGTTAGTCATTAGTGGTGCATTAATTTGTTAGTATTAGCATTAGTTAAGAAGGAATGTTAGATAGGTATCAGTTAACTGGTATTTATATATTATATTAGCTATATATTAAGTGTTGGGTTACCTCGGGATACCAAAGTATTACCAAGGTATTGGGCCGATACCCAAGGTATTGAGTTTGGGTATCGAGATAGGTGCGATACGCATTGGTGCAAGGCCAAGGTATCCTATTTCATTTGTATTGATATAGTATTATAATATTTGACTTGTTTATATATATCTAAAACACTATTTCATATGATTAAACTTGCGTATCTTAGGATACGGCTCTTTGAGTGCTTTGTTGTATCTTAATTTAGCTTGTATAGATTAGTTTTATAGTGTATCGACTTAGTGACTTGGTGTTAGACTCTTGCAACCTAGATTTTATCGGTTTAACCTAAAAATGGCATATTGACTTAGAATTGCATCAACCTAACTTATTTTTATTTCCGAACCTTGTATTGATGCAATATACCATATATAGGTCTGTGTGACACCAGCTTGGGCATCGAGAGACACAATTTGCTCAGGACGATAGATGAGTACATTCTCTGATAGTTTCTATTTTTGATAATTTCTATAATTCTGGTTTATAGTATTATTTTACCTGATTTTCTCGACACTTGGATACACAGATTAGTTTTACATGGATTCACTTTCTTGCGACACGTATATTATACTTGTCTGGCCTCTACTTAAGGACTCAATACTGGCATCACATCAGGACTCACCTACTGGAATCACCTATTTTATCTGGCTGGACTCATATTTGATTTGCGTGTCGGGATTGGATTCATTTATACTAGTCGGGCGGAGAAATACTCGATTAGACATATAAACATTCCCAAAATTTAGAATCACCCCTCTGGTCTAATCTGGAATGATAGCAGCCGCACACCAAGTGTGCGGTGAGCCGTACTTATCCCTAGTCATTTACATATCGAAAGCGGTATTTCAAAATACACTAGTTAGTGCTTCCTTGCTGGATTCACATGATATTTGTTGGACACACATCTTATTTATCTAGTTCAGTTCATATCTATTCACAGTCTTATTTACAGTATTTCTTGATTCACCATGCTTATTTTTCTTGTTTCTTAATTTAACTGTGACTGTATTTTATTCTCTGATTCATTTCTTCTCCTTGCTCATCATGTACTACTTACTATAATTGTTTATAGTCTTTGTCAATTATTTGGAACTGCTATTTGGTTGTACTTTGTTCCAATCCTGATTGGATATATTTTTCTAGATGATTGGCTTATAGGGCAGTGTCCCACATTCTACGGGCTGCAGAAAGGCGTACCTTTAGAGGATACTCTTGTAGACCAGGAGGACTTAGTTGCAGAGCCTGAGGAGGTCTAGTTTATTGTGTGGGTTTATATTAGGCTATTATTTGTTGAGATTCATAGTTTGTATATTATTTCAGATTGTGGGTTGTATCTTTATTCTTTCCTTCGCTATTCCATTCGTGCTTTATCTTCCTTAGTTTGTTTTATGATTTAGATTAGTTATACTTATGAGATACCGTATTGTTCCTCCGTTTGGAGTTGAAATGATTGACATGTACCATATTATATTGTTGAGATGTTAGATAGTTAAAAATGACCAAGACAATATTCTACCGCCGATGCTGCGGCGTAGGCTGGATGTACCCACGTACTCGTGCCCGAATATCTGGGTGCAGGTCGTGACACATTTTTAGTGGTAGCCCATGCAGGTCGAGATTCATAATTAGTGCGATTTTATACTTATTCTTGTCTAGAGTACTGCTACGAGCCTGCTTTATGAAATATGATTTAGGCTGAGAGTTTACTCAATCACACCTAGAAAAATTCTAAAATTTGTTTTGTAAATCCTTATCTATGGAATATTGCTTTGCTTTGAATAAAGTTATGTCCTTCTTTAATGATATCATATCATATTCAATATTGATTCGGAATTTCAATCTATCTTCAGGATGCCGCAGAAGACGCATTTCCAGCGATCAGGTGCCGCGATAGCTCGATCAGTCACTTCATCTCCCTTGAGGGCAGCACCCTCAGACGATGGTCCAACACCTATATTCAGGAGGTCAGCTTTACCATTCCAGATAGGCGTATCGGCAGCAGCTTTCGGAGGTGCTCTACCTTCCGTACCGAGGACAGAGCAGACAGTTTTCGAGGATCTTCTACCTCCACCACCTATAGTTGATCAGACACAGATGTTCGTGTTCTTCCAGTAGATGATGGAGGTGCAGCAGCAAAAGTCCGAGGTCCTACGACAGAGCATGGAGAATGCTCACCAGATCGCACTTGCAGCAGTTAAGAGAGCTACTACAGTCCAGCCACAGATGGTACCAGCTCAGTTTATTCCGCATCAGCCGAGGTCGGGTACCATCATAGACTTCAAGAGGATGGGGCTGAAAGACTTCAAAGGCACGAAAGGGATCTTATATGCTGATAATTGGATCGAGGACGTGGAGAGGAACCTGCGACTAGCACAGATTTCGGAGGGTCTACGAGTGGAGGCAGCAGGCAGCCAGATGTTCGATATAGCATTGACATGGTTCAGGAAAGAGTCGAGGATCACGGTGGCAGGATTGACTTGGGAAGATTTTAAAGAAATTTTTAAGGAGAAGTTCTTTCTGGATATGGCTCTGGGTGTTTTAGAGAGCCAGTTCCTATACCTCGTCCAAGGGAGTATGACAGTGGATGAGTACGCTGCAGAGTTTTGCAGATTGAACAGGTTTGTAGAGGGGCAGAATCCCCAAGGGAAGGCCAAAAAATTCAGGAAGGGTTTGATTAGGGAGATCAAAACCCTCACTAGGGGGCACCGCACAACTACTTTTGAGGAGATCCTGATGGATGCACAGAAAGCACAGGATGAATTAGATCTCAAGTCCAAGAGAGGTAGAGATATTTTGGGTGGTGCTGGTAGTGGTGCGGGACCAGCTAAGCGTCCCTATATCCAGCAGTAGCAAGTTCAGGCGCCGGTTTGTGCTCCAGTTCAGCAGCAGCCCCAGAGAAAGATTCTGCCAATGCCCACTTGTTCCTACTGCAGGAGGTCAGGACAAACTTGGGATGTTTGTAGGAGGAGGCTGAAGGTGTGCCTGTTTTATGGATCCGTAACACACCAGATGAGGGATTGCCCTACAACACCCCTATTTGGTGGAGCACGGGGTCAGAAAGAAGGAGTGAGACCACCTGTGGCACAACATCATGCCCCACACCGACAGAGGGAGACACCACAGCTGGGCGGGGCATTTACAATGGCAGTCGGTGAGGACGACACTTCAAGTGATAAGTTAGCTTGTTTTGTCTTGTTTTGTTTATTTCCTTTCCATCTGTTGTTTGCATGTTTAGTTAGAACCTCATAGACTGTTGTGTGTTATTGTGTAGCTAGTATACCCTGACAGAGACTGCAAAACTATGATGGATAGAGACTATAGTTCGTGAATTTTTTTTAAATTGCATGTTGTATGTTTAGTTTAGACTGGGGTTGACCTAGAGGGGGTTACGATCTTCTTTACTTTCGAGGATGAAAATTTTCTAAGGTGGGTAGGATTGTCACCCTCGTATTTCCAATTAAAGGGTAGTTTGGTAATTGATACGGGTATTTTAAATTTTAGGATGTATTATATTTAAATATTATGCATGCATGAATAATTAATTAATTATTATATTATTTATTGATTACTAGTTATAGATTTATTTTGGACTTGTGTAGTAAACCTAATTAGTTTAGTTAGATGCATGAACCCAACATTTATATGTTAGTTTAGATTGGACCCAAGTTTAGACCCATTCATTAGGAGGATGAATTAATTAGTGAAACCATTAGACTATAACCTTCCCTCCCTAATTAATTTCTTCATGAGAGGCCCCAAGGGTTAAATGAGATATTTTATACTAGCATGGAGAGTGTACATGGCCGGCCCTAGTAGGAGGAGAGAGAGTGCTCTCATTTTATTTTATTTCTAATTTATTTAGATCTACATTCTTCCCTCTTCCAATTTTCTTCATTCCCTCATCCTTCCTCCACTAATTCTTTATAAATTTTAGTCCCTATTCTTCATTGAGGCTTCTACACCAAGGATCTACAAGAAGGAAGCAAGGAGCAAGGAGCAAGGAGGAAGAGGCCAAGATCTACAAAAAGATGAGCTACTTTGTATTTGGAGACTTTTTATTGGGATTCTATCTCCCAATAGGTATATTTTAGTTTTTTTTCCTTCTAATAGACTCTATATCTAAGATTTAACCATGAGAAACCAACCCACATGCATAGGCTACGCATAGGAATTGGTTTTAGGTTCATCGGAGACCTACGGTGGAAGTTATGATCAATTTGGTGCCAATTTTGGAGGAATTCTGAGATTGGCACATGTAGTATTTGTCATTTGGTTAATTAGATCATTATGACATATGATTGCTTGTTTATAACTAGTGTCGTGTCCATAATTAGATACATATAGGCCGTATTATCACGACCCGCACCCGGTGTAAGGGTACAAGTCGGGAACAACGCCCAGCCTATGCCACAGAATCAGCGGTAGAACGCTGTCTGGGCAAACTAACTAGCAATATAATGAACCACCAACAATAATAATAAACTCAATCAAAAATCTAAGATAGAACGAGCATGAATATGATAAAGAATAGAATAGTCACATACAACTCATGAGTCTAAAATAATACATCAATGAGTCTGAAAGAAGTACTAACAAAAAATGTCGGAGACAAATCCAGTACAAGAAATACTAAGAAGGTACTAATCCCGGGTCATCTGTCTCAGTGGGGATAAGTCCCTCCTGAGCCAAGTCTCTGACTCTAAACCAACAACATCTTGAGGTCCATAATGTGTTGGGTACCAGTCCTTAGTGTCATCTGAAAAAAATATCCAGTCAGGAAAGGAGCAGAGTACATCTCTGACAGTAGTTCTAATCAATGATAAAAACTATGTAACAGTAAATAGATGTGAATATACAAGATGCAACAATAGATACAAGAGATACACAATAAGAAAATATTGGAATAAATATAATAATGAACAATATGTCAATGAACAAGAATACTAAAGACTAAGTGAGTGAGCACTAGCTTTAACATGTGATCGGCTTGGGAACTTGCACAAGAAAACTTACACAGGAATAACGGCCTGGTTAGTCATACGTACGATGTATGACCAATACTCACAGGAAAATAATACTTGCACAGGAAGGTATGATCACATATCTATACTAAATACTCCCCACCCTCGACTGGTATAATAGATCCAACCATGGTATGCTATGGCACGGGATTCTCTAGGAAGGTAGCAAATCTCTCCGAGAATCGGTGTCTGTACATGCACAAGATAATCAATAAAATAAGACTTGCACAAGATACACCATATACAAGAAATAACATCTCATGACTAGATCTGGATATACCAATCCCTATAACCATCGTGTCAAGAAACATGGATATCTATACTAGATACAATGAACATAGAGGATATCATAAATGAGAAACTATTAGAGAATATACTCGCCTGAAGTCCAATAAATAGTCTCACAGATGTCTGATACGGTGCCTTGAAGACCTAAATATGGAATACAACATCAATACAAGATTCCGGAAAGAAAATAAGTTAAACTAGTCAACTTCTAGGTCAACAAGTCAATTCTAAGTCAAAAGTCAAACTAAGTCAACTCTAAGGTCAATTATAGTCAACTATGGTCAACTGCCTAATTCTAGGTTGCATAAGTCTAACACAAAAATATTGGGTTCAAATACTAAAGTCTAGGTCACAAAACCATATCTTAAAATACTAGGATACCATATCTCCCGATACGTAAATCCATAGATAAAATATCACATACAAATGCCAAAACAATATTATTAAATAAAATCTCAAAGACAAATATCAAATAGGTACCTTAGTTTTGAACCAACTTGGTATCACAACATAAACCCATAATCTTGATACCCAAATCCAATACCTTGGGTATCCCCAATTACCTTGGTACTTACCTTGGTATCGCAAGGTAATACCCCAAACTTGTTTATACTAACTACCCATAATATACATACACACTATACTTATTTATCACACACATAGTATACAATAAATACTATTAGCATATTAGAAAGTATTTACATATATATTAAATACTATATATATATTAAATACTATATATATATATATATAATAATAATAATAATAATAGAAAACTGAAAACTGTCAAACCGTCACTAAAACCCTGCCCGATGTCGCTGAAGACTGCTGTTGATGGTGATAAACTACTGTTTTAGTGATAGTTTTCTGCAACTGTCGCTAAAGCTCCTGATACGCTGCTGATACTGCTGCTATTTCAGCGATAATTTCCTGCAACTATCGCCAACTGCTATCGCTGTTTCTACCTGCTGCTGCTGCCTTTCAGCGACGCTTGGTGTCGCTGTTGCTCTTGTGGCTACTGCTGATGTTGGCATTTGCTGCTGCTATTGTGACGCTCTTGCCCGCTGTCACTAATACGTATATATATATATATATATATATATATATATATATACAATATATATATAATACATATATATATAATACATATATATATAATACATATATATAACCCACAATATATATATATTGGTAAACGGGATATGAGCCATAGGCTCATATTCCTATATAAGCCATGCACACGTGGACCAATAGGAATGGATTCCTATATCCCATGTGCACTAGTACACTCAATTCCTATTGGTCCACAAGTGCATTGGCTCATGTAGGAATATGAGCCTATGGCTCATATCCCTTTTTTTCTATATATATATATATATATATATATATATACTACTACTACTAATAACTATACAGACACCCTCACATAGGATTATGTACATAATACACATAGTAACATACATAGTAATATGTATATATAAATATACATATATATATACGTTTAATCATTCACCATATATATATATATATATATATATATATATATATATATATATATATATATATATTTATATATATATATACGTTTAATCATTCACCATATATAACACATATTATATAATTATAATTATAACAACCCATAAATATCTATTTACATATGCATATTTATACATGCTACCATATACAATTATATATACATATATAAGAATAGCTACATACAATATATACACCTATAATATATACATAGATCTAAGACAAAAAATTACATAAATATATATACACCATCATATATATATATATATATATATATATATATATATATATATATATATATATATATATATATATATATACAATTACATTCTCCATGAAATAAGAACACAAGAATAGATCTACATACAATTTACACAAACACATGGAGTGTATCACACCGTATCCCACTAGATCTAGGATACGCATGTGACACGAGTCCACCACACATTCAAACGTACCCCAAAGGACACAAATAAGTCACATATATTATTTATGAACAATACGAAGAGTCAAACACAAATCTACGTTTCCGTGTCAAATATGACATGTACAAAGTCCCGTGTCGGAGGAAAAAATCCCAAATCAACACGTATCACCAAATTGACGGGATACGACCTACACGTACCCAATTATGGATACGACACTAGCCCCAAACACACAAGCACATGACAAATTGATCTATAGGACCAATTGACACACACAACAAATGTCAATCTTGGAATTCCCCCAAAATTGACACAAAAAAATACCATAACTTTCACAATAGGCCTCCTATGAACACAAAATCAAATCCTATGGGTAGCCTATGCATATGGGTTGATTTTTTATGGTTAAATCTCAGATTTAGAATCTAATTTTAGGGAAAAAACTGAATTATATCTATTGGGAGATGGATTCTCAATGAAACCTCCAAATATGATAAAATTGGCTTCCAACTTGTAGATCCTTGCTCCTCTTTGTAGATCCTTACTTACTCCTTCTAGATCCTTACTCCACTAGTCTCCAATGGTGATTTGGGAAGAAATTGAACTAAAATTTGGTAGGGAAATGAAGTGGGAATGAAGGAATTTGGTTGAGGAAATTTTTAGATCTAATTTCCAAATGAAAAGAGGAGAGAGGAATTTATTCCCCCTCTCTATATAGGCCGGCCCCTCTTTCTTCTCCATCAAGCTACTATGAATTGTCCAATATACCCCTTGGGGCCTCTCATGAAGAAATAATTAAGGAGGGAAGCTTCTAATCTAATGGTTTAATTAATTTAATCCATCTCCTTAATAATGGGCTTTCTAAATGGGCTAAATTTTATCAATTAATACATGTTGGTCCATGAGTCTGAACTAAACTAGTTAGGTCCACTAACACAAGTCCAAAATAAATAACTAACATCTAATAATAATTAAATAATACAATAAATAATTATTTATTATGCATAATATTTAATTAAATATGAGTTTACTAAAATACCCTTTCCTAGAAAATGTGGTAGTGACAAATCTACCCTCCTTAAAATAATTTCGTCCCCAAAATTCAAAGACGAAAACTACCCCCAAAAAATAACAGAACATAGCAAAAGAACATAACTAAAGAACATAACTAGCTATGAAAGAACATAACAATGAACATAACATAACTAGAAATGACATACCTCAAGGCACAAACAAATATGGATAACGCTCTCGCATTTCCTCCTCTCTCTCCCATGTAGACTCCCCCGAAGAGTGATGCCCCCATGCGACGCGTACCAAAGGAATAGTCTGATTTCTCAGCACCTTCTCTCTTCGATCCAGAATCTCAACTGGCTGCTCTAGATAGTTAAGAGTATGGCCCACCTCTATCTCCGAGTGATCCAATACATGAGACTAGGATCTGCTATGCACCATCTCAACTGCGATACGTGAAACAGGTTGTAAACTCCCTCCAATACAGGTGGCAAGTCTAGTCTATAAGCAACTGCACCGACCCTCTCTAAAATAGTGAAAGGTCAGATGAATCACGGACTAAGCTTCCCGCCTCTATATAATTGGTATGTACTTATTAGCATATGTGTAAATGTGAATATTGGTATATATATAAAGTATATGAACCCAATTGATATATACGTATAGTATATGTATCCCATAGTATATGTTTAATATATATATAGTATAAATTTAATTAGTGTATATACAATATATATATATATATATATATATATATATATATATATATATATATATATATATATTGCATATGTATTTAATTAGTGTATATACATATATATATTATGTATGTAATTAAATGGTATACCTGTATTATGAGTATTAATGTATATGCTAGATAATAATATGTATATTTATATATATGTACTAGGTGACCCGAGTGTAACCACGGATACCCCGTAGTTGCATTGACCTGTGACCATGTAACATGTTAACGAACTGCCATATATACACCGAAGTACTGGCAAGACCCTTATCATTGACTGTCTGTTATGCACAGCAACTACAGACGTGACATCCCCTAGCGTAGTCTCTGAGTTCATTGTGTTTTGATTGTGTGTGTCAGTGTAATATTTGATGCAATATTATATTATATGATATGTTATAGGATTGTTGGATCTTTCAGACAATACTTTGGAACCAGGACATTGGTATTGCCAGCTAAGGACCACAGACGAGTATATTCTCTGACAGTTTCTATTATGTTGATTATCTCTATAATTCTAGTTGTATAGCGTACATGATTTTGACACTGTTGTTTACACGAGTTGGCATCATCGAGACCTATCACGAGGAGTCGTAATTTGGAATCCATCGTGCTAGCTGGGGAAATAGGGAAATATTAGTAGCTTATGTGATCATACCCAACTCTACATGAATCATAGCTCACCCATACCTCACGTCGGTGCAGCCTGACCATTACATGCCTCATAGCCTGTTACATGTGATTAGCCTGACTATTGCTCGCATCATAGCTATCCGGATGGTTAGCCTGACCTTACATGAATCATAGCTAATCATATGTAACAAGCCTGATCAGTCCCAAGCCGATCACATGATATGCTAATGTTTCACACACTTAGCTAGATATTCTTGACATGTATCTCTAGTATATTGATCTAGCATCTATACATGTTCTAGTTATTGTTCTAGTACTCATTTACATTCTAGTTCATTGTTCTAGCATGCACCTGTATTTCTATTCATTGCTAGATGTACATTGATAATGGTATGCTCCAGTATTCTTTTATTCCAGTACTTCATTATTCCAGTATTTTTTATTGCCAATATTCATATCTATCTTGTATTTCTTTACACTGTGTTATAGATTTTGTCAATATACGTGGAACTGCTGTTAGTGCATGTATTTTGTTCTAATCCTGACAGGATATTTTTTCCAGAGGATCTTGAGGATTTCTGTACTACACACTATGGACTGGGTATAGATGCAGACTACACACCAGAGATTTTAGAGGAGACTATTCCTTTAGAGGAGACATTACCTGTAGCTATCTAGACAGCATTTATTTATGCATTGAGACTTATGTGAGATTTATTTCAGTTTATATTAAGACTTATGTTGGATTTTGTTTGAGACTTGTGGAGACTTTATGTTAGATAGCTAGACTGCGGTTTATCTTTATTTTGAGACATGGTGTTTAACTATGTCATTCTTCTTATCTTTTATCGTGCCTTATACTCTTATAGTTGTTGTGATTAAGTTTGCATTATGAGCTTTATGAGATATACATTGTCCTCCTTATGGAGTTGATATCATTGACAGGTTGTGAGTATTATTTAGTATTTATTGTGACCTAGACAGCGTTCTACCGCCGATGCTGCGGCATAGGCTGGACGTACCCACGACTCATGCCCAAATTCTGGGTGCGGGTCATGACACGTTTTTAGTGGTGGCCCATGCAGGTCTAGATTCGCAAGTTTTGTAATATCGTGGAAGTACGACAACTTAGTTGTACTACTGCGAGCCTACGATAGGATATAGGAAATATAATTTATGATGAGAGTATGCTCAATCAAAACTAGAAAATTTCTGATCTTTACAATGCTATGCTCAATAATTGCTTCATTTAGAATTTTACTGTCCTTCCTTGATGATATCATGTCTATTACCTTAATTGATTCTTTTTAATCTGTCTTCAGGATACCACCGAAGACTAGGTCTTTGAGATTGGGAACAGAAGCTTCTGAGAGGTCTGCCACCTCTCGACCTGACGAACAGACATCTAGAGTTCCTCCTACATCTCCTGTTCATGTAGGAGTATCTGCAGCTAATAGGATTCCTCTTCCACCTGTTCAGAGGATTGCCCCAGCTGTGACGGACAACCTTCTACCACCACCGACACCGATTCCCGGAGGTGTGCCCACTGACGGGGCACAGATGTTTGCAATGATCTAGGGAATGTTAGAGGCCCAGAGAGTAACAGCAGAAGCTCAATGTGTTCAAGCTGAGGATCAGAGGGTGCGAGCAGAAGCGCACCAGGCACAGATAGAGCTGATGAAAGAGAGCATGGAGAATGCTCATCAGGTGGCTCTCCAGGCTATGGAGAGAGGAGCACGACAACAGCAGCATCCTGGCCAGCAGCACCAGAGGCCAGGTACTATAGTGGACTTCAAGAGGATGAAGCCTCGAGAGTTCAAAGGCACCGAAGGAATACTCTATGCGGACGACTGGCTAGAGGACATAGAAAAAAACTTGCGTTTGGTGCAGATTTCGAAGATTCTTCAGATCGAGGCCGCTGGCAGTCAGATATTTGATATCGCACTGACGTGGTATCGTACAGAGCTGAGACTCGCTAACGAAGGACTTAATTGGAAGGACTTCAAAAAGCTCTTCAAGGAGAAGTTCTTTCTTGACGTAGCTTTGGGAGCATTGGAAAGTCAGTTCCATGACTTAGTCTAAGGAAGCATGTCAGTTGACAAATATGCCACAGTATTTTGTCGATTGAGTCGATTCGCGCCATCGATGATTCGAGACCCAGGAGACAGAGCATGGAAATTCAGAAAGGGATTGAATAGAGAGATCAAGTCTCGTACTTTGGGACGACGTACTGCTACATTTGAGGGTATTCTGATGGATGCCCAGATTGTTGAAGATGACTTGGACCTCAGGCCCAAGAGAGGACGCGACACTTTTGGAGCAACAAGTGGTAAAACAGGACAGGCCAAGCGCCTACACTTTCAACAACAACAACAGAGGTCGTACCAGCAGCAGCACCAGCAACAGGCACCAGTTCGAGGACACATCCAGCAGCAGCAACCACAGAGACAGAATCAGCCCATTGCCCAGTGCGCGTATTGCGGAAAGATGGGACATACTAGAGATATCTGCAGGAAGAGGTTAGGTACTTGCTTGTCATGTGGATTGTCAGCACATCAGCTGAGGGACTGCCCAGCTATTCAGACTCGCCAGGGAGGAGCAGCAGCTCAGAGAGGACCAGCCAGAGTACCTACTGTACCAAGAGGCCAGCAGAGAGGACCTCCATTTCTACCACAGCAGCAGAGGTTTGCTCAGCATCAGCAGTAGCAGAGAGGATCACCACAGGAACGAGCTTACGCCATGACTATTGAGGAGGCCGAGCCAGCTGGAGATGTGATTTCAGGTTCAGTTTCTCTCGATTCTATTCCAGCACTTGCATTATTTGATTCTGGCGCTTCCCATAGTTTCATATCTGTATCTTATGCCCTTAAGCATCATTTAGAAATGGAACCATTAGATAGGACTTGCAAGATCACGACAGGAGGAGGCATTATCCTAGTCCGTAATTATTATAAGGATCGGAGAGTGTCATTGGAAGGCCGAGAGTTATTCGTGAGTTTACTCGTCATGCCACTTCCGAGATACGATATTGTACTTGGAATAGACTGGTTGAGTAAACACCATGCTTCTATAGATTATCACGGAGGCAGAGTAGTATTTCGACCACCAGGAGAACCAGAGTTTGAGGTCGCCAGAGGAGCACCAAAGCAGAGCAGAGGCACTTTTTGTGGAGCCAGGATGGAAGAAGAGGAGTTACCACATCCTCTGATAGCGGAGTTCCTGGATGTATTTCCAGAGAAGTTGTCAGGCTTGCCGCAGACAAAGATGTTGAATTTTCTATAGATTTGGTACCAGGTACGGAGCCTATTTCGCAACACCTCTATAGAGTCAACAACAACGAGTTGTTAGAACTGAAAAAGCAAGTTGAGGAGCTGCAAGAAAAAGGTTTCATTAGATCCAGTTCATCACCATGGGGAGCTCCGGTATTATTCGTACCGAAGAAGGATGGCACGATACGCATGTGTATCGATTATAGAGCTCTGAACAACCTCACTATCAAGAACAAATACCCACTGCTGAGGATAGATGATTTTTTTGATTAGTTGAGTGGAGCGAAGGTATTTTCAAAGATAGACATGAGGTCAGACTATCACCTGGTGAAGGTGAAGAGAGAAAACATACCGAAGACAGCCTTTCGAACCAGATATGGCCAGTTTGAATTCACAGTAATGCCGTTTGGTTTAACCAATGCACCAGCAGTATTCATGAACTTGATGAACAAGGTATTCCATCAGTACCTTGACAAGTTCAGAGTGGTGTTCATTGAAGACATCCTTGTGTATTCAAAGACCCCAGAAGAGCATGGAGAGCACCTGAGGATGGTCTTAGAGATTCTCAGAAAAGAGGAGTTGTACGGGAAGCTTTTAAAGTGTGAGTTCTTCCTTGACAAGGTTGAATTCCTTGGACATATGGTGACAGGTGACAGAATTTTAGTTAACCCAAAGAAGATAGAGGCAGTGGAGTCATAGGCTACCCCCAGTACGGTAGCTAAAATTAGGAGCTCTCTCGGACTAGCAGGATACTACAGGAGGTTTGTACAAGACTTCTCCAAGATTTCAGAGCCAATGACTAGGCTGACCAAGAAAGATGTAGATTTTGTCTGGACAGAGGAATGTCAGGCCGTGTTTGATGAGCTAAAGAAGAGATTGACGACAGCACCAGTTTTAACATTGTCATCAGGGATAGATGGATTCACTATCTACAGTGATGCTTCAGGAAAAGGTTTGGGATGCGTTCTTCAACAGTACGGGAAAGTAATTGCCTATGCTTCAAGACAATTATGCCCTCATGAGAAGAACTACCCCACTCACAATTTGGAGTTAGCAGCAGTTATTTTTGCTCTAAAACTGTGGAAACACTATCTGTATGGAGAGTGTGTAGAGATCTTCACAGACTATAAGAGCTTGAAGTACGTATTTACCTAGAAGGAGCTGAACATGAGGCAGAGAAGGTGGTTAGAGTTGATGAAAGACTTTGATATCTCATTATAGTACCATCCAGGGTTAGAGTTGATGAAAGACTTTGATATCTCATTACAGTACCATCCAGAAAAGGCCAACGTAGTCGCCGATGCCCTGCGCAGGTATCCGATGGCTATGTACTTGACAACAGATAGACATTTATTAGCCGATCTTGAGAGCTTGGAAATTGAAGTACTAGTTCTAGGTATTGAGATTCAGATATGGGGATTGCAGATACAATCAGAGCTGATGGACAGAATTAGAGCTGCAAAGTATGATGATGAGACTCTGAGGAGTATCAGGGCACAAGTTCGGACATGATTGACAGATAACTTCACTATTGCGGATGATGGATCTTTACGGCATTACACAAGGATGTGTGTGCCAAGTGGAGAGATGTGCGAAGAGGTTTTACAGGAAGCATATCGCTCTCAGTACTCGATGCATCCCAGTGCCAACAAGATGTATCGAGATTTGAGGGAGCATATATGGTGGTATGGTATGAACCGCGAGGTAGCACACTTTGTATCCAGATGTTTAGTGTGCCAGCAGGTAAAAGCAGATCGACAGATGCCAGGAGGATTGCTTCAACCTTTACCCATTCCAGAATGGAAGTGGGAGCACGTGACTATGAACTTCATTTCAGGACTTCCACGTTCTCTAGGAGGAAAGGACGCGATTTGGCTCATCGTAGATAGGTTAACCAAATCAGCCCACTTCTTACCTTTCACAGTGGGTACATCGACAGAGAAGTTAGCAGAGATGTGCGTGCGATAGATTGTCAGATTACATGGAGTTTCTGTGAGTATAGTCTCAGATCGGAATAGTCATTTTACTTCCCACTTCTGGAGGAGTTTACAGGCTAGCTTGGGCACTCAGCTCAAGTTCAGTACCGCATATCACCCCCAGACAGACGGGCAGTCTGAAAGGACTATTCAGACTCTTGAAGACATGCTATGCACTTGTGTTTTGGATCTCGGAGGTTCTTGGGAGGATTATCTATACCTAGTAGAGTTTGCTTACAACAACAGCTACCAGGTCAGCATTGAGATGTCACCATTCGAGGCTTTATATGGACGAAGGTGTTGAATATCGTTATCTTGGGATGGTGTTGGAGAGAGAGCTTTGTTAGGACCAGAAATGGTTGTGGATGCAGCAAAAAAGGTGAAACTCATCAGAGACAGACTGCGAGTAGTGCAGGACAGACAACGACATTGGGCCGATAGCCACCGTAGACCCCTAGAGTTTCAGGTATATATTTTGTTATTTATTGGGTTGTGATTGTTTTGTTTTAGATTGCATGTTAAGACTATTTGTTCTAGGTTGGAAATTTGGTGTTCCTACGGATTTCTCTGACACGGGGCATGATTTATTTTGGTAGAGGCAGAAAGCTTAGTCCACGATGCATCGTGCCCTTCAGTATTCTTGCAAGGGTCGGTGCAGTGGCCTATAGACTGGACTTGCTGCTTGCTCTAGATGGAGTGCATGACGTATTCCATGTGTTGCACCTGAGATGGTACGTGGCAGACTCTAGTCACGTACTAGATCACTCGGAGATCGATGTTGGACCGACGCTTAGCTATCCTGAACAACCCGTTGAGATCTTGGATCGTAGAGAGAAGGTATTACGGAACCAGACTATTCCTTTGGTTCATGTTGCATGGAGACATCACTCTCCAGGTGAGTCAACCTAGGAAAGAGAGGACAAAATGCACGAGCAGTATCCGTATCTCTTCGAGACTTAAGGTATAATTCATTATTTGACTGTTTGCTCTTGTGCTAGTTTAGTTTAATTTCGAGGACAAAATTCTTTTAAGGAGGGTAGACTTGTCACTAACATATTTTCGATTAGGGATATTTTTGTCTTTTCAAAATTTAATGTGTAAATGATTGAATGATAATTATTTATATTTAAATTGCTGTGATTTTATTTGATTATTGCACTTTACCGTTGCTCCGATAATTAGAGCACTACACTAGCCATTGCCTTCCAACAGATTTTACACCCTTGTCCTAGACGTGCCAGAGTTTTATTTTGATCTTTGTGTGACTCATAATTATGCCTTGCTGTGCTTCATTTTAGTCGCACAACATTCGTCGCAAACGACTACATTTAATTTGTAATAAATCAAACTTTGTACCCTTGTGCGTTCCAATCGAAATTGGAGACACAATCTCGACCCAATCTGAGCAACCCAAATTAGGGTAATATTCTATTCTGAGTCTACTTCATTTATGATACTTTTGTCCCACTTAATTTTAGCCCCTTTTACTTCTGATTAATTTTAGAACACCTATTTCATTTAGTTTAATAAATTAAACAATAAACCTAAATTTGTGCAATTTTCCAATTGTTGGGCACTTTAATACAAAAGTGTATTAAGGTGTCTACCCGTTGGACACGATACGTAAATAAACCTATTTCTTCTTCATGTATATTTTTCCATAATTTTTGGGAGTGTGTAAATCAACATCAACCTCCTTAAAACCATGGCCCTCCAAACCTTGAACCAATACAACCCTAGCAATTTTATTTAAATACATTTTGAATCCTAGCCTTGAAAATATCCATGACAAGCCCTTTTCCCAAGGGTTTGACCAAGCCTAATTCTAGGTCAACCCAAATACTACCTATATATAGTATTCCTTTACTTTTCTTTTCTTTTTCAACCTAACATATACTCACAGCCGACCATATTTCTCCTTCCCATCTTCCCTGTTCCCCGACTCCACCCACCTCCACGACGCCGAACTCTGTCGACAAACCCGCTGCCCAGCACCCCCTCGACCGGACGAACCCCACTGCCTCACCGTTCTCCTCCACGCCGAGCAACACCCGCCTCTATCCCGCCCGCAGCAACCCGCTGCCAACCAGCCGGAAAACCAACAACCCGACGACCATCCCCACCTTTCCACCTCGTCAACTACTGACCTCACGACTACACAGCGTCTGAACTCGCCAGAACTCGCCTGAAGCTGGAGACGCTGCCACCCGACTGCATCGGATCTCGACCGGATCTCGACCGGAGATGCTGCCAACCCGCTGATCACCGGAGTTCGACTAGCTCGACTGAACCGAGCACCCCCTTCACGATGACCTCGACACGCACGTCTCGTCCCACATACATAGGTTCGAGTTCCTTCTTGCGTACATGAACACATATGCGTATACGCGTATTTCTCGTTAGCATGCATATGTATTTTACCATGTCTAGTATACGTATATTGTTTGGTATATGGATATATATAATTGGTATGTACGTATTAGAATATGTATTAGTATATGTTTAAATGTGAATATTGGTATATATATACATATATATATAAAGTTTATGAACCCAATTGGTATATACGTATAGTATATGTATCCCCTAGTATATGTTTAATATATATATAGTATAATTCAATTAGTGTATATAAATATATATATATATATATTGCATATGTATTTAATTAGTGTATATACATATATATATGTATTATATATGTAATTAAATGGTATACCTATATTATGAGTATTAATGTATATGCTAGATAATAATATGTATATTTATATATATGTACTAGGTGACCCGAGTATAACTACGGATACCCCGTAGTTGCATTGACCTGTGACCGTGTAACATGTTAGCAGACTGCCATATGTACACCGACGTACTTGCAAGACCCATATCATTGACTGTCTGTTATGCACAGCAACTACAGACATGATACCCCCTAGCGTAGTCTCTGAGTTTATTGTGTTTTGATTGTGTGTGTTAGTGTAATGTCTGATGCAATATTGTATTATATGATATGTCTATAGGACTGTTGGATCTTTCAGACGATACTTTTGAACTAGGCCATTGGTATGGCCAGCTAAGGACCACAGGCGAGTACATTCTCTGACAGTTTCCATTATGTTGATTATCTCTATAATTCTAGTTGCATAGCGTACATGATTCTGATACTGTTGTTTACATGAGTTGGCATCATCGAGACCTGTCACGAGGAGTCATGATTTGGAATCCATCATGCTAGCTGGGGAAAGGGGAAAATATTTGTAGCTTATGTGATCATACCCAACTCTACATGCATCATAGCTCACCCACACCTCACGTCGGTGCAGCCTAACCATTACATGCCTCATAGCCTGTTATATGTGATTAGCCTGACTATTGCTCGCATCATAGCTATCTGGATGGTTAGCCTGACCTTACATTATTCACAGCTAATCATATGTAACAAGCCTGATCAGTCCCAAGCCGATCACATGATATTTTAATATTTCACACACTTAGCTAGATGTTCTTGACATGTATCTCTAGTATATTGATCTAGCATCTCTACATGTTCTAGTTATTGTTCTAGTACTCATTTATATTCTAGTTCATTGTTCTAGCATGTACTTGTATTTTTATGCATTGCTAGATGTACATTGATAATGATATGCTCCAGTATTCCTTTATTCTAGTACTTCATTATTTCAGTATTTCTTATTGCCAGTATTCATATCTATCTTGTATTTCTTTACACTGTGTTATAGATTTTGTCAATATATGTGGAACTGCTGTTAGTGGTTGTACTTTGTTTCAATCCTGACTGGATATTTTTTCCAGAGGATCTTGACGATTTTTGTACTACACACTATGGACCGGGTATAGATGCAGACTACACACCAGAGATTTTAGAGAAGACTATTCCTTTAGAGGAGACATTACCTGCAGCTATCTAGACAGCATTTATTTATGCATTGAGACTTATGTGAGGTTTATTTCAGTTTATATTAAGACGTATGTTGGGTTTTATTTGAGACTTGTGGAGACTTTATGTTAGACAGCTAGACTGCGGTTTATCTTTATTTTGAGACATGGTTTTTAACTATGTTATTCTTCTTATCTTTTATCGTGCCTTATACTCTTATAGTTGTTGTGATTGAGTTTGCATTATGAGTTTGTGAGATGTACATTATCCTCCTTATGGAGTTGATATCATTGACAGGTTGTGAGTATTGTTTAGTATTTATTATGACCTAGACAGCGTTCTACCGCCGATGTTGCGGCGTAGGCTGGACGTACCCACGACTCATGCCCAAATTCCGAGTGCGGGTCATGATAGGAGGAATTGGAGAGCTTGGGCATTGAGGTGATAGTTCCTGGTTTGTCTATGCATATGTGGGGATTACAGATACACTCAGATTTGATGGACAGGATCAAGATAGCACAATATGAGAATGTATCTCTAAGGAGCATCAAAGCTCAGGTGAAAGTAGGATTGGATGATAATTTCACCATTGCTGAGGATAGTTTTTTGTGGCATGGAGTTAGATTGTGTGTGCTTAGTGGGGATCTACGTGAGGAGGTATTATAAGAAATGCATCGCTATCAGTATTTTATACATCCAGGTGCCAACAAGATGTATCAGGATATGCGAGAGAGTGTGTGGTGGTATGGTATGAAGAGGGAAGTGGCACAGTTTGTATCCAGATGCTTATTATTCCAGTAGGTGAAAGCCGAGAGGCAGATGCCAGGAGGTTTACTTCATCCATTACCCATTACAGAGTGGAAGTGGGAGCACATTCCTATAGATTTTGTGTCCGGACTTCCACGATCTACAGAAGAAAAAGATGCAATTTGGGTCATCGTTGACAGGTTGACCAAGTCGGTCCACTTTTTGCCTTTCAAGGTAGGTTTGTCTACGGAGAAGCTGGCAGAGATGTATGTGAGGCAAATCATCAGGATAAATTGAGTTTCCATCAGCATAGTCTCGGATCGGGATAGTCATTTTACTTCTAATTTTTGGAGGAGTTTGTAGGCGAGTTTGGGTACCCAGCTCAAGTTAAGTACTATATATCATCCCCAGAAAGATGGACAGTCAGAGAGGACTATTCAGACTCTCGAGGATATACTGCACACTTGTGTACTATATTTTGGGGGATCTTGGGAGGACCATTTTTATTTGGTAGAGTTTGATTACAACAACAGCTACCAGGCTAGTATAGAGATATCACCATTTGAAGCTCTGTACGGTTGGAGATGTTGTACTCCCTTGTCATGAGACGATGTTGGAGAGAAAGTTTTTTCTTGGACCAGAGATGGTTGTAGATACAGCGGAGAAGGTTCAGTTGATCAGAGAGAGACTTCGAGTGGTGCAGGACAGACAACGACATTGGGCCGATAGCCACCGGAGACCTTTGGAGTTTGAGGTATAGTTTTAGATTTTTATTTTGTGCTTGTTATTGGTTGTTTGTTATAGATTAAGTTCTTAAGGTTGTGTTTTGTTCTAGGTGGATGGTTTGGTATTTCTTAGAATTTCTCCGACACGAGGCACAATTTGCTTCAGTGGAGGCAAAAAGCTTAGTCCGCGATTCATCGGACCTTTCACTATTCTAGCGAGGGTCGGTGCAGTTGCTTATAGACTAGAATTGCCACCTGCATTGGAAGGAGTGCACAACGTATTTTATATATCGCAGTTGAGATGGTACGTGGCAGATCCTAGTCATGTGTTGGATCACTCGGAGATAGAAGTGGGCCCTACTCTTAGCTATCGAGAGCAGCCAGTTGAGATTCTAGATCAGAGAGAGAAGGTGTTGAGGAACCAGACTATTCATTTGGTATGCGTTGCATGGAGGCATCACTCTCTGGGGGAGTCTACTTGGGAGAGAGAGGATGAAATGCGATAGCATTATCCATATTTATTTGTGCCTTGAGGTATGTTCTTTCATAGTTATGTTATGTTCTTTTGTTATGTTCTGTTATTTCCTGGGGGTACTTTTCGTCTTTGAATTTTGAAGACAAAATTATTTTAAGGAGGGTAGACTTGTCACTACCCCATTTTTTAGGAAAGAGTATTTTGGTAATTTTATAATTAATTAAATATTATGCATGTGAATAATTATTTATTGTATTATTTAATCATTATTATATGTTATATAATTTTTTGGGACTTGTGTTAGTGGACCTAACTAGTTTAGTTTAGACTCATGGTCCAACATTTATTAATTGTTAGAATTGAGCCCAATTAGAAGCCCATTCATTAGGAGGATGATTAATTTAATTAAACCATTAGACTAGAACTTGCCCTCCTTAATTATTTCTTTATGAGAGGACCTAAGGGATATAATGGATATTACATAGTAGTTTGAGGAAGGGGCAAGGGGGCCGGCCTACATAAAGAGGGGGGAAAAGTTTCTTTCCTCTTTTCATTTCAAATCTAGATTGAAATTTCTCTCAACCAAATTCCTTCATTTCTATATTATTTTTCTACCAAATTTTATCCAAATTCCTTCCTAAATCACTATTGAAGACTAGTGGAGCAAGGATCTAGAAGGAGGAATCAAGGATCTACAAAGAGGAGCAAGGATCTACAAGTTGAAGGCCAATTTTATCCAATTTGGAGGTTGCATTGGAAATTCATCTCTCAATGGGTAAAATTCAGTTTTTTTTCTTTCAAAGGTTCTAAATCTGAGATTTAACCATAAGAAATCAACACATATGCATAGGCTACCCATAGGAATTGGAATTGAGTTCATAGGAGGCCTATTGAGAAAGCTCTGGTGCTTTTTGTGTCAATTTTGGGGGAATTCTGAGATTGACACTTGTTGTGTTTGTCAATTGATCCTATGGATCAAATTGTCATATGTTTGTGTATTTGTGACTAATGTTGTGTCCATAGTTAGGTACGTGTAGGTCGTATCCCAACAAATTGGTGATACGTGTTGATTTGGGTATTTTTTTCTCCGACATGGGACTTTGTGCATGTCATATTTTGACACGGACACATAGATGTATAATTTACTCTATGTACTGTTCATAAATAATATATTAGACTTGCTCGTGTCCTTCGGGGTACGTTTGGTTGTGTGGTGTACTCGTGTCGCATGTGTATCATAGATCTAGTATGATACGGGTACGATGCACTTCACGTATTTGTTGCATTTAAATTCTAGATCCAATTTCCTTCTTCTTAGTTATTGGTAATATATGTATTCAAATATAGAATTATAATTATTATGTTTATGTATATAAATATATAAATACTATTGAATATATATCTATGTTTCTACTTGTGTTGATTACATGTTATGCGTATATATATATATATATATATATATATATATATATATATATATATATATATTGATAAGTATATATTTAGGAGATACTATATCTATATAGGTATATGTGTATGTGAGGCTATACATATATATATGTATGGGATACTATATCGAGTAGTGCATAGGTATAAGTGTCACACACCGATCTCTCGCTAGGCGAGAATCACCGTGACAGCGCTCCCGCGGGACGATCGCTTCAGCCCATCTTGGCGTGATGCTGCACGAGCGTGAGCTGCGCCCATGCAAGGCTATGGTTCATTGGCTGGCGGTAAGAGTTCTAAGCTACAGAGTCGCACAGATTGTCCGAGTGCAGCGGAATTATAAACGCATAGGCGATTGGTAACAAGTTCACTGAATCATCAATAGCGGAAGCATTGAATAACATAAGTATGAAGTAAAAACAACTCTTTATTGATATTGAATAAGTGTTACAGGTGGTGCATAGCCGAGATTATAAGTCGCTCAAGCCTCTCTCTCTGAAACAGTAAAAGTGTGCCAAGTGGCTACATTAGTGGAATAATATACAGGCGATGTCAGAACATTATATCTGTATATGTGCTTCAGTTTCGGACGTAGCGTTCCAAGGCTCCAGAGTGTACTCCACGCTTAGCACGCATGAAAGAGGCATCTGCACCAAACGAGGTTCTCCCGCACCCTGCAAGCAATCTGATGGGTTATCAGTACATGAAAGCACTGGTGGGGAGGCTACTCGCCCGCTCGATAAACCCAAACATGTAATATAGGTTCCGTACACCAACTATTATGTTGTCTTTCTAGTTGCCATAGGATCAGTTTCATGAAAATGATTGAATATTCTAACTCGTGTGGCAGTGCGTCGTGCGATATAAGAGAAAAACGATAAGACTTACCAACTTACCATTTGTCCTTCCATATCCAAGGCAAACCAAGTTAATTTAATGTAAACCCCCTCGACCGAATTTTAGGTCTACTTAACTTAGATCGAGAGACTAGGGTTAGTTTGAAGCCAATTAAAATTTAAATCATATTGTTTTAGATTATTGTGCAATATTCATAACACCTTGTGTACCTTACAGTTGCTTCGATATTTAGAGCACTACACTAGTTATTACTTGCAAACAAATTCTATACACTTTTTCTAGACATGCCAGCCTACTATTCTTACCCTTGTGTAACTCACAAATACTCCATCTTGTGCTTCATTTTAGTCGCACAATAATCGTTACAAATGTCCATGTTTAAATCTAATTAAATCAAACTTTGTATTCCTTATACGTTCCGATCGAAATTGGAGAACCTTGACCCATTTTGTACAACCTAATTTATGATAATATTCTGTTCTGAGTCCTCTACTTCCATGACACTTGTGTCCCACCTAATATTAGCCCTAGGTACTTCCAATTAATTCAAGAACACCGTTTGTATTAATTTTTAATTTATTTAATCCAATATCCGTCTTTGTGCAATTTCTTAATTGTTAGGGTCTTTTGTGCAAAAAGACAATGAGGTGTTCCCCTTCCATTGGAGGCAAGTCATAAAGAAACCCCTTCCTACGTATCCTACGAGTTGTCATTATTTAATGCGTTCACACTACGAGACATCATTTATTTAATGCGTTCACACAATGAGCCGTCATTTATTTAATGCGTTCACACTACGAGTCGTCCAAATCAACTTCCTGACGGGAAATATTTTTCCAGACTATGCCTTAGAGGACCGGTGTCCGACATTTTATGGACCATAGGGAGAGTAGTTGCAGACTTGGACCTGGTAGTTCAGTTATGATTTCGGGAGGTCTAGCCGGAATCACTAGTTATCTAGTTAGTTTCTTTAGTAGATTATTGGTACCGGATTTGTCTCCGGCATACTTTGTTGAGACTTGGATATTTGTTGAGTTAGATTATTTATATTTAGACTTGTGTTGTATTTTATTTTATTTTTTCGATATCTTATCATGCTATAGTTATGTGATTGAGTATGTTGTTCATATTATATTATTTTACCCGTATCTCCTTATGGAGTTGGATACTCGTGCGAGATTGTCTAGATAGTGCTTGACCTAGACAGCGTTCTACCGCCGATGCTGCGGCGTAGGCTGGACGTACCCACGTACTCGTGCCCAAATTTTGGGTGTGGGTCGTGATATGCCAGGTTCCAGTGGCTTTGACAGAGGACAGAGGCCGGGATGCAGACATGATTACGCATACCCGAGGATGGACTTTGAGATATAGAGATCAAATCTACGTTATGAACGAAGAACTTCGTCAGGAGTGATATCGGAGGTGCACAGTTCAACATGCTCTATTCGTCCAAGAGGCATAAGATGTACAGAGATCTTAAGACAGTACTCATGGTAGCATAGAATGAAGAGGGATATAGCCGCTTTGTGGCAAAGTGACTGGTGTGTCAGCAGGTCAAGACTGAGCATTATAGGTCTGCGGGTTTACTTTAATCCACTCCCGATACCAGAGTGAACATGGGAGCACATCACTATGGACTTTATTACGGGTTTTTCGAGGAGTCCTAGTGATCGTAATGCGGTATGGGCGATCGTGGATCGACCTACGAAGTCCGCTCCCTCTTTACCTTTCAGAGTTCGACAATCTATAGAGGTATTAATAGATATATATATGAGGAAGATCGTGTGACCGTATGGAATCCCAGTAGGTATAGCATCTGACAGGGATACGAGGTTCATATCTTACCTTTGACGGAGCTTAGAGTTGAAAACAAGATCAATGTACTAGAGGATATGAAGGTGTGTAGGAAATAAAGGATAAGAAATATATATTGGAGTCACATAACCCAAGGACAAAATTTTTTTAATATAGACTGGAGGGATAATAATTATAGTATTGTAATGCTTTTGGAGTTTCGAGGATTTAGCACAGGTAGAAATTGCCGATCAGCCTCGAAGTACTACGAATTTCCAGGAACAAAATACAGGTTTAGATCACACACTGACTCATTAGTCAATCGGTAGACGATTACCACTATACTCTTAGATTATATATTGACACGTGAATATGGGGTATAAAAGGAAGATAGAAGTCCGACAGGAATGGCAGCCAAATATTATGGATTACACATATACTGCTTAGGAAGAGAGATTTAGACTTTTGACTCATAGGACATGAGCTTGCTAAACCAAATCCTTAGTTGTAAGTGGTGTCATTAGAACCTCTATCCTATTTGTCCTAGCCGATAAATTTTAGGATTAGTATTCGTATTCTTATTGGTTACATTTTATTCTAGGGTACTTAGAATGACTGAATAGATATTTATTATATATTTCTATATATTCTTAGTACTATGTAATGAGTAGAGGCTTATGTTGTATCTCGTTACATATACTTCTCCCAGGAATTGTTTGAGTTGAACTTCTAGACTAGGTAGGACTAACTACCTAGATTAGACTTGTTGCTGCTAAAGGCAATTATAAGAAGTTAAGTTACCTGATTCTATTATGGATACTATAGGACGATGACGTTATACCTAGGAAGAAATATTGATATATTAACCGTCCTAGTTGTAGAAGAAGGTTAGGACAGTGTTCGAGGTAGGGATCAAACAAACATCAGGCTCAGGAGTATTCCCAGTGTAACGACCCGTTCATCCCGTTCCCCCCTGCTCGGGGAGCGCGGCCAAAGAAATACTTACGACCGTCCGAACGGGACAGATTGAATCAAGATCCTTTCCTCGTTATGGATTGGTTTCTTCGGAATCAGGTCCCATAGTCAATGGATCGTGCCTCAAGGAAGGACTCGGTGGCAGAGTAAAGAGAGGCCTTTCCGTTGTGTTGGTTTTCCTTGCCCGTTTTCGATTGCCGTTTGGTTGCGAGCTTGTTGGTTTTAGGACTTGCGTTTTCTTGAACGGTTTCAATGGATTTCATTGTTTTCGTTCTTAGGATTTTGCATTTCGTATCGAGCCTTGGAGACCGAAGTAGGAGGTACTGATCATCCGTTGGTGCGTGCAGGTGATCGTGTAGACGACGCGCGAGCGGAGTCTTAGGGATCTCTGCTCCTTCTTCCTATACAACCGACTGTGTGAGTGGCTCTATTTCGATAAGCACCTTCTTTCCAAGGGCTCCATTCATAATAAAATTGACTCAGTTATGCATTCAATCAAACGATACCACTTAAGTAATAAGTTGGATAATAAGATAAGAAGTAGGCTTGGAACACCCATTGCTTGTCATATAAAACCTTGCATAAATTCATTGATGCATGCATGGTCGTTGGATGTTTAATGGGTTGGTATTTATTGATAGTTCAAAGTACTTTTCAATAAGCTCAAAGTGTTCTTCTATAAACTGCTGTATGTTATTTCATATAACTGTTGGTTGATTGTGATAGTACAGTAAAGCAGTTTCGTGAATGATGTTCTTTAACATTGGCTAGTAAGTAAACCTATGAGGTAGAGTCATAGGTATGGTCATGGGAATTCTTGTGCACAGGGGATCCAGGTTCCTGCGGACGGTTACCGGGGCACCGGGCCGTTCCGACCCGGGCGGAATCTACTTTCTTAGTACTGGGAGCGGGGAATTGTAGCGGGGCTAGCTACCCGCGCTGCAAGCGTCGCCGCCAGCCCAGACTAAACCCATGATGGCTAGTAGAACAACAAAGAAAGATGTTGTGTATATTTAAACTGTGCAGACTAACTATGTCTTCGTGACAGGGAAGGCTATGGTAAGTTGTACAGGTGGTTCAGACGGGACAGGTAAAGTCACCGAACGGTGGCACGTGAAGTTATGTTATTATGTTCTTGCATATCTGCTAAATGAAATCTGAACTAGGCAAGAATAGAAACCCACCAAAAAGCATAAATGTTGCATGTTCATTTAAAACTCATCTAAAGAGCTTGGTAAAGTTGAGCAGCTAGCCTTCACCAGTACTTTTCGAAGTACTGACCCTCGTTGTAGCAGGTTCCCCGGCGCAAGGCAATGCGGCGAGGAGCGGCGAGGAGCTGAAGCTCTCTCTGGACTTTCGGGATTCTTGGCTGGTCGGGGCCAAGACTTTGGAGGCTCAAGCTGGAAGCCTTCCCCTCTCTCTCCGTGGCGGAAATGACGCTAAAGCGATGGTGCTTCCCCGCTCAACAAGAAGTTTTGGGTTTTGAAACTATGTAAAGGGTCATAATGTATGGATCGGCTATCTCATTTTGCGTCCAAGTTTGTAAGCCCGTGGGGCATTTTATACTTTTGAGTCAAGCAATGTAACCGGATGTTCATTATAAATAAAAGAGAAACTTTTCTATGCCTCAATCTGGTGTTATCTTATTTGTCTACTCTGTTGCATTGATCTAAAGAATATCCTTATGCCTAAGGCCTGGTGCACGCGCGCCCTACGCGTGCACGGCATCACGCCCGGGGGACGATTATCGATTAGGCAAAATCGGGGCGTGACATATTGGTATCAGAGCGTGCTTCAGATCCTTTGATCTCTCAAAAGAAAGTTTCTAAAGAGGACTTTGTTCCTTCCGAGTAGACCCTTGAATTCGCTTGGCCAAAATGAGATGCGTTCCATACAATAAGTCTGAATATTTTTGAAAAGTGCGCGGGAGTTATACGATTGCTTGGACGGGATTATGATCTGAGGACTTTTGTCCCAACTCATAGAGGATGTTGTGAGAGGAGACTCATGTTATAATCGGCAAGTTATATGTCTATATAAAAACGCCGAACGAGTAGAGAGCGAGATAAGAATATCGTTCAGACAATAGGCTATGCACATGGCCTTTTGGCCAAATTGTGTTGAGTATCGTGCACCAAGACCCTTGGTGCTAGCGAGTTGCAGAAAGATTTGGGTATTGCTGGGATGAGAATAAAGTTGACTTAATGGGAAGTCGATAGAGACGTTATCGGATTACCGCTAAGGCGAGTAATGGAAATTGTGTAGGGAATTTTCGAAAATAGTCGGACGGTTATTCATAGCGATAAGTTATGATTTGAAGCATAGTCTGTATAGAGGACTATGAATACAGGTGTGTACGAGTCCAAGATCGCTAAGGCGATAAATAGGGACTGTGTTGGAGTCATAACAACGGTTTGGGTCAGAGAATCGATTTCCGTTCTAAGGAACGAATTAGGCATACGAATGAAGGATGCGAACGCGAATCAGGAGTTATTAGGATGACTCAATTCCTGAGTAGTGTATGCGATAAGTTCCCTGTTCGATTATGCGAATTGTGGATATAATGAGTTGTAAGGATTCAAGGAATATAACTCGAACCCTGAGTGGTGTATTGGTTGACTTAGAAACGCTTGAACGAAGTCGTGGATTCGGAGAGTTAAGCGAGTCTAGCGACAAGCGACGAGATTGGGTAAAGCCTTAGTATAAATAAACAGTGCCTAAGCAAGTAAACGAACTCGGAGAAAGCATGCAATGTTTAGTTCGAACGAGTTACAATGAGTTGAATAAAGGATAAAGCTTACCTCGAATAGAAATTCAGGGCAGTTGGAATCGATATCATGGTCGGAAAAGACTTAGAGGATTGTACGAGCGAGTTTGAGTTGAAACAAGCAAATTACAAACTTGAGTCGAGATTGAATAATCTGAGATGCGATCGAGGTAAGTGCAATTAGAAATAATGAAGTGAACGAATGAAAGCGTGCATGAAAAATTTGGATTTGAGTAGGATATCGCTCGATAAAATTCGATTTGAGTACGAATGCGATGATTTCAAATTTTGAGATTTAGACCATAACAAAGGTCGGAAGATAGCTCGGATTGATGCAAGTTGAAAGAATTATAATTTTGATGGATTGAGTTAAGCGGTAATAGATTTGGCTTGGAGTTTGGAAGAACGATCTTGAAATCAAGTTCGGGAAGAAAACATTCGAAATTTGTCCCAAGCGAGAACGATTATCCTGCGGAGCATCGGCGTGGTGATTTCACGTACGGTGGGGATAAGCAAACTCAAGAGAACAGGCTCGGTGATATTTCCAAAACGAACTCGATGAATGGAACGTATCAATGGGATAGACTTGGGTTTGGAAATTGATCTTAGTTGTTTGAGGAATACTAAGAGTAGACTAAGAAAATGAGTCTAAGGATTTTCTCGAGGAGTTAGTCTAGAAACGTAAAGTAAGAGATGTTGGACGTTTTCATGAACGGATACATAGATTTTGCTGGGCGACTTAGAGTTCATGATATACATCGATGGTTTAAAATGGAAATGTGGCTGGATGATACAAAGCATAGAAAATGATGGATTGGTGAATTCTATCAAACGAGATAAAAAGAGATAGAGTATGTGAATCGATGAGTTGAACCTGAAACATGAGCGTATCGTGGGTTCGATTGAACGAGCGTGTTGGTGTGATAGGATGATCTGTGCTCGATGTTTAGAAATCTGAGTGAAACGAGCTTGGGTAGAATACCCGCGTAAAGGAACAATGGTTTGACCTTAGGGTGTTGGGGCGAGCGTTGTGCAACACGGTTGCACGATGAGTCGCAAAACTTGAGTTGTACCTATGACTGTGTGTGCTGGCCTAGAGACTAGGCAGACGACCCTATGCCTTGAGTTAAACTGGAGTGGCTGACTTCAGAGTATCGTTCGGGAAGAATGATAGAACTCGGGCAACAAGACCTAGAGTTAGAATTTGGAATTGGGAATGTACACGAGCAACGTTCGCGTTAAAACAAACGTAAGGCGAGATAGGACTCGGGTGATAATTGATTTGGTTGGATAGGTTACGCGACGGTAAAGGATAAGACGATAGCCGGATCGAACAAGAGTTCGGTCAGGACGATCTGCGTTTCGAAAGATTTTCACGAGTAGCTTGTCAGACTTAGCTGTCACTGAGCTTGGTTGAAATACACATATTTGGGGGACGCCTTGAATATGGGTACGATCCAGACTTAGCGATATGCATAACTCGGATGCAGCTGCAAAGGAAAATGTTCGGATTCGCATGGATGAGTATGGCAACTGAAATGACTTAGCCTCAACCAAAATTTTCATAGAGGAAAGATTGTATCATTCCTCGTGCTACCGGGATAGTTCTGCGCTAAGGCGCAGTACGAGACTGAGTTTGGGAATGCAATAGTTGAACGAAGGGATCATTCGGATAAAATGATTAAGCACTCGGGCGAACGGAACGAGTAAAAGCGGATAGGAAGTTAAGTTCGATTGGGCCTAGGGTGCAAAGGACTTGAGCGTACCCCAGGTGAGCAATTCAGCTCTGCGCTAAGGCGCAATATAGACTGAGTCAGAAAACGTTGGTGATTGGGTGCGAATTTGTTTAGTGAGATTGGACGGTGACTCAGAGGGATTTGATGCAAAAACAAGATTGGAAGACTGTCGAGATGCGAGCTTTTGGGTTAATCGTAACGACGGGTTTCGATAGGCGACGTCAAGAAATAGGCTCAATTGTGTTGGGTTCCTATGGCGATAACATAACTCGTAAGTGCCCGTTGAGTTATGGAATACCATGTGCTTGGGTAATATAGCCCTGCACTAAGTGCAGTAAATTTTGAGACGGAAGTGCAACGATCGAGTTGAGTATAACTCGATAGCATTGGACGATAGAGTCGTTCGATGAGAATTGGCCAACATTGGCGTAACGCATGGTGAGAAAATAGAGGATTGTATCATTGAGACAGTCCTTAAAGGATAAGACGAGATGCATTGGGTAGTTTAGAAGTTATGCGATAGCACGAGTTGCGCTCAGGAAGTCTCGAAGACGGAACTTGTTCTGAGCGGTATATGAAATAGCAACCTGCTCCGCTCAACCCGGAAGGCCGATTCAAACGGCACAAGTGTAGCTATTCAGCCGCCTTGCTCAGCGAGATGGCTCGTTCGATGCAAAGGCTTTCATGCTGGGATCTTCAATGGTGTCGGACTTAGGCTATAAGAAGCGCGTCCAGGAGTCTAGCTCGACCGATGCGAAACATCGCTAAGGTGAGAGACCCCGGTGAACCTGTCTCTACTTAGCTGCACACTAAGAAGACGAATGTTACGTGCTAGTTTACAGGCGATAACCTTTGTATGCTAATAAAAGAGATGAACGCACATAGCTAAAAGGGGATAACCCCGCCTTGTATCGTATAGAACATGGAAATCTTACTCGCTAGTTGTGAAGTCGACTTGGGTTAGTTGAATCTGCAAGCGGACTTGTCGTACGCGGCAGAGCCTATCTAAATTTTGAATCATAAGAAGAAGCAGTTGCGGAACCGAACGTCTCGTTAGTGCGCGTACTGTGGCGAAACCACTCGGTCGAAGAGTCGACCTGGGAACTTGAATCTGCTATGAGGGGAAAATTTTCCTCATTATTCCTTAGTGGTAGGCTCTATTCTTAAGTTTTGGGACGAAACTTCCTATTAGATGGTTATGATGTAACGACCCGTTCATCCCGTTCCCCCCTGCTCGGGGAGCGCGGCCAAAGAAATACTTACGACCGTCCGAACGGGACAGATTGAATCAAGATCCTTTCCTCGTTATGGATTGGTTTCTTCGGAATCAGGTCCCATAGTCAATGGATCGTGCCTCAAGGAAGGACTCGGTGGCAGAGTAAAGAGAGGCCTTTCCGTTGTGTTGGTTTTCCTTGCCCGTTTTCGATTGCCGTTTGGTTGCGAGCTTGTTGGTTTTAGGACTTGCGTTTTCTTGAACGGTTTCAATGGATTTCATTGTTTTCGTTCTTAGGATTTTGCATTTCGTATCGAGCCTTGGAGACCGAAGTAGGAGGTACTGATCATCCGTTGGTGCGTGCAGGTGATCGTGTAGACGACGCGCGAGCGGAGTCTTAGGGATCTCTGCTCCTTCTTCCTATACAACCGACTGTGTGAGTGGCTCTATTTCGATAAGCACCTTCTTTCCAAGGGCTCCGTTCATAATAAAATTGACTCAGTTATGCATTCAATCAAACGATACCACTTAAGTAATAAGTTGGATAATAAGATAAGAAGTAGGCTTGGAACACCCATTGCTTGTCATATAAAACCTTGCATAAATTCATTGATGCATGCATGGTCGTTGGATGTTTAATGGGTTGGTATTTATTGATAGTTCAAAGTACTTTTCAATAAGCTCAAAGTGTTCTTCTATAAACTGCTGCATGTTATTTCATATAACTGTTGGTTGATTGTGATAGTACAGTAAAGCAGTTTCGTGAATGATGTTCTTTAACATTGGCTAGTAAGTAAACCTATGAGGTAGAGTCATAGGTATGGTCATGGGAATTCTTGTGCACAGGGGATCCAGGTTCCTGCGGACGGTTACCGGGGCACCGGGCCGTTCCGACCCGGGCGGAATCTACTTTCTTAGTACTGGGAGCGGGGAATTGTAGCGGGGCTAGCTACCCGCGCTGCAAGCGTCGCCGCCAGCCCAGACTAAACCCATGATGGCTAGTAGAACAACAAAGAAAGATGTTGTGTACATTTAAACTGTGTAGACTAACTATGTCTTCGTGACAGGGAAGGCTATGGTAAGTTGTACAGGTGGTTCAGACGGGACAGGTAAAGTCACCGAACGGTGGCACGTGAAGTTATGTTATTATGTTCTTGCATATCTGCTAAATGAAATCTGAACTAGGCAAGAATAGAAACCCACCAAAAAGCATAAATGTTGCATGTTCATTTAAAACTCATCTAAAGAGCTTGGTAAAGTTGAGCAGCTAGCCTTCACCAGTACTTTTCGAAGTACTGACCCTCGTTGTAGCAGGTTCCCCGGCGCAAGGCAATGCGGCGAGGAGCGGCGAGGAGCTGAAGCTCTCTCTGGACTTTCGGGATTCTTGGCTGGTCGGGGCCAAGACTTTGGAGGCTCAAGCTGGAAGCCTTCCCCTCTCTCTCCGTGGCGGAAATGACGCTAAAGCGATGGTGCTTCCCCGCTCAACAAGAAGTTTTGGGTTTTGAAACTATGTAAAGGGACATAATGTATGGATCGGCTATCTCATTTTGCGTCCAAGTTTGTAAGCCCGTTGGGCATTTTATACTTTTGAGTCAAGCAATGTAACCGGATGTTCATTATAAATAAAAGAGAAACTTTTCTATGCCTCAATCTGGTGTTATCTTATTTGTCTACTCTGTTGCATTGATCTAAAGAATATCCTTATGCCTAAGGCCTGGTGCACGCGCGCCCTACGCGTGCACGGCATCACGCCCGGGGGACGATTATCGATTAGGCAAAATCGGGGCGTGACACCCAGTGTGCCAATAGAGCCCAACAAATAGTGCAAAGGCCAACTCCACCGGTTCTAGATATGTCCGTAGCATTGCTAGATAATTTATGGTTTATTATGGGATATTTTAATTTCGAGGACGAAATTCTTATAAGTAGGGTAGATTGTAAACCCCCTCGACCGAATTTTAGGTCTACTTAACTTAGATCGAGAGATTAGGGTTAGTTTGAAGCCAATTGGAATTTAAATCATATTATTTAAGATTATTGTGCAATATTCGTAACACCTTCTGCACCTTACAGTTGCTTCGATATTTAGAGCACTACACTAGTTATTACCTGCAAACAAATTCTATACACTTTTCCTAGACATGCCAGCCTACTATTCTGACCCTTATGTAACTCACAAATACTCTATCCTGTGCTTCATTTTAGTCGCACAATAATCGTTACAAATGTCCATGTTTAAATCTAATTAAATCCAACTTTGAATTCCTTGTACGCTCCAATCGAAATTGGAGACACAACCTTGACCCGTTTTGTACAACCCAATTTATGATAATATTCTGTTCTGAGTCCTCTACGTCCATGACACTTGTGTCCCACCTAATTTTAGCCCCAGGTACTTCCAATTAATTCAAGAACACCATTTGCATTAATTTTTAATTTATTTAATCCAATATTCGTCTTTGTGCAATTTTTCAATTATTAGGGTCTTTTGTGCAAAAAGACAATGAGGTGTTCCCCTTCCGTTGGAGGCAAGTCATAAAGAAACCCCTTTCTACGTATCCTACGAGTCGTCATTATTTAATGCGTTCACACTATGAGCTGTCATTTATTTAATGCGTTTACACTACGAGCCGTCATTTATTTAATGCGTTCACACTACGAGCTATCATTTATTTAATGAGTTCACACTCTCTTTCTCCTACATACTATACTCTTTCTCTCTCTACAAACACCTACACCAGCAGCCAACACCTAAAGAAATCCTAAAATATCACCCCTCTCATCAAATCCTAGTCCTGTATTTCAAACCATGCGATCCTAGCCCTCTAATACCTTCATGCCAAGCCAAGGCCCAATTGCAAGGGGATGTTGACCAAGTCAACACCAAAACCCAAATTCTACATACACCTAAATAAATACAACTTTTCATTTTCTTTTTATTAATTCCCCTAAACCTAAACTACTCCCAGCTGACATCAACCACTCCCCTCTGACTGTTCATCATCCCCTTCCTCCAACCCCCGCCGACCGGAGCCAGCCTCCATCGGAGCAGCAAGTTCGGCCAACCCCCTTCTCCTCCGGTCCTCGACATCTCCACCGCCAACCACCATCACCACCGCTGCTCTCCCTCTCCTCCCTCTGGTGATCACAGTCCATCACCGCCAACACCACCTCCCTCCACCGCCGGACCACCATCACCGCCACCAGCCCGACATCCTCCTCCGCCAGTCCCCACCCTCGACCACCGCCAACATCCCCGCCATCAATAGCCACCGCCATCATCATCACTGATTCCTTCCCTCGACCCAACTCCCCTTCGCGCATCTCCACCACCTAAGCCACCGTCGACCTGGCCGCCTCCACCACCGCCACCCCCGACTATATCCACCGCCATAATAGTCCTGCCCCCCGTGGCAGATCCACCGCTGCCATTGCTTCAAGCTGCTGCTGCGAGCTGCTACTGCCAGTGTTGCTGTTGTTGCTGCTGCTTCTACCGTATTGGTCAGAGCGGGCCGCCGAGAACTGCCCGACGGCCACCGAGCACCTCCGACGACCGACGATGCCCCCCCCGGGCTTCCCCTCACCTTCTCCTCCTCCAGAATGTCGTCGTGACGGCACACCCTTCTGCTTTTACTGTTCATCTTCTTCTTCAAATTCGCGGAACCGAGCCTCGACCAACCCACTTCACGGTGCGATCACGCCTCCATACCTCAACCATTCTGCGAGCTATCTTCGCAGGTGTGTTCGCTATATAACCCTCTTTCAATGTATTTAATTAGAATGATTTAATTTGATTTATATTATTTGTAAATTAAAAATCGAAGAAAAATAGTTTTTAAAACATTAAAATTCTCCGGTACGGAGATGGTCCCGTCAATTTGGACATCCTCGTCATGTACTGATGTTACCGAATAGTGCGCACTGTCAATACGGATGTGTGAGATTTTGCGGAAGTTGATTTGGATGTGCGTGCACACTAAAATCAACGCGTATCCGTCGACAACACCCCATATCGGCCCTGTTCTGGAACTCATAGTAACTTCGTGTGTGCTTGTCTTTTCGAAACGAAACTTGCGCCATCGGACTCGTAGCGATAAGCTGATCCTGTGACCCAAGTTTGGTTCGATTCTGAGAACGTTGACAAAATCCCTTATCGTGGGCCCCGCGGCTCCACTTGACTAGCGATTTAGTGATCGGCTCATCGGAATCTAGTTCTGGACATTCCGTTGGGTTCGTATTGTCGTTCTGGATTTGTTGACACTATGTTTGACGAATTTGGAGAACCTTATCTCTGGCATATTTTTTGGTGCAAGACGGGCCCACTTGTAGACCCCGTGTTGACCAGAAACTGTATTTTTGCCCCTGTGTCCAAATTGGACGTATGTATATATTTTTTTGAGTATCTTACTCATTCTGGGACTGTTTGTGATATTTGTGACAGTATCCGGGGATATCCGATCCAGTTTTCATTGTTGCACTGCTACTTCCATGGCTAGTTCGTGTTCGAATCTTCGCCTGGCTTCCAGGCAAGTATACCTTGCCTTGTTGTACTGTTTAAATTTAGTTATTATTTAGTTGCATATTTTATTATTTTAATATTATATAACTATGCGCGTTCGAAAATGACTCGAGTGTAGTCAACGAAGACGTTGACGTTAGGACTTGTGTCTGACCTAGTGTCTAGTGGACCCACCTAAAGTTGTGGAGTTCTCAACATGACTCCCCAGGCCTTGACATGTATCATTGCACATCACAGAGTGAATTCGTGTAGGGACGTGTGCTTCATGCTTGACTGGCCATCGGTATGAGCAGCACGTGTGAAGGTATTTAGCTTAGTCGCATGTTTCTTTAGTGACTTGCATTGTAGTACGAGATGTCCAAGCAGTATTCGGGGCATATACATTGGCATTGGGCGGGGAGGACGACTAGTAGGCGCTTAGGACACCAACCTCCTTTATACAGATACCGCATTCTTCGGAGCGATACAGACATATATATTATATTGTAGATACCGCGTTCTTTAGAGTGTTGGACGTTACTTGTGATTTTGCAGATACCACATTCTAAAGAACGTTGGACGTTATAATATACTATTACAGATACCACGCTCCTCGGAGCTGGAAGTTATTATATTGCAGAGCGCCCTTGTTATGGGGGCATATGTGGTATATACTAGCCAGTCACGACGGTTGGTGAATTACGTCACCATATGTCTAGCCTACACTTCCCATACGCACTAAGTTATCCTTAAATTGCATTTCACTTAGCTGGATAGTTCACCCTTGATTTTTTACAGTATTTACTTTATGGCATGTATTTTTGTATCTTGTTACGTCCCTCTAAGGACCTGGTTTTCTTCCAAGTTATTTGTGCAGTTTGTAGGATACTGGATATAGTGGAGTGTGGACATCATTGCAGGTATCTTTATATTTCCAGCTATTACAGTCATGTACTACTTTCCATTTTGATTCTGCTTTTATAGCCTAGTGTTTATAGACCTATGTTATTCTTTTGGTCTATTCGAACGAATATATTATTGGGCTGCAGACTGATGATGTGTATCATTCTTTCTTGAGATTATTCACTATGGATTCAGATTTAGTTTTTAGTTGTTCATGTTAGAAATAGATTAATTATTGGATCACTGGACCATGGACAGCATAAGTGCACTTCGTCGGGTCCATTAAATTAGAAAGCCCTACGGAGTTGTACCAGCTGGCCATTGCCACGTGTCTGGTCCCATAGATTTTCGGGACTGGGGCGTGACATTTAAGCACGAGCATTTATAATGCAAACCAAGGCAATAGCATACGCAAACACAAGTGTTATAAGCGAGACTATGTTTTGGGTGCACGAGTATACAGGACATCCAAAAGTGGTACAATGGATGTTTAAGTGTTTCTATGGATCGCTCGGGTTACTCCATTTGTATAAATGACTTATTCTCGTTTCATTCAGGAGATTCCGATGTCTTGGATGTGATGCAATGACTCGCATGCGGATTGCCGCTAAGCGAGGATGACTTATCTATATGGACATGAGTTTATTAGCATAGCCATAAAGGACGCCGCATAGTCTCGGACGATGATGAGGCATAACGAAAGAGTCATTGGGCGTTAGCCATCATCCCGACCAAACAAGTGAGACTATTGTTATATGGAGTCAGTCGGATTATTTATTGGTAGGATGCCCTACTGAGAGTCCGGTCGCTGTATATTGTGCACCCCAACCGGAGGGTATCCTGTCGATTGGCCATGCAATACCATATGTCCCCCTAGGACGGTACGATCCCAGTGCCCCGGTGATTGTCTGAGGAAATCCATGTTATTACCTCGTGCACGAGTTATCCGTGACCATGTAAGCCTTGGGTCTACCAATTTTATACCTTGATATGATAATTCGTGATTCTTTTTTCTGAACCAAGCATTTGCTCCACGAGCTGTGATTCTTAATTTGCTTGACATGATTCTCGTTCAGAGGTAAACTTGATATGATTATCATTCCGATGCATACTTGACATAATCCTCAATCAGTGATCCACTTGTCTTGATGCATTCGCCTGGTTCGGGGACTGCCTTGGTGACCTAACAGTCTCGGATACTTTCAGGTTCATACTTGCACGGAACGACTATTAGATAGTCTTCCGAGAAGAACTAGATGAATGCATGACATGCACAGTGTTAGACGATTGTGGCATAGTTTATGCGACAAGCAATTGAAATAAAGCAACCATATAAGTTAACATGTAATCAGGCAAACATTGCATTCATAAGGAAACTTATGCGTTTACGTTGGCTCGGGCCCGAAGGTAAGTCGAGGAGTGAAACCGTAAAGGGACTTTTCGAGCTACATGATCTAGGGTCGTGCAGTGTAGGAAGTGAACAGTGCACTACGGAATATATGTATATCATTCTACTCGAGGCATAGCGGAGTCTAATTGCACAAGGCAAAGGTAGCATACGTGGGTCGGTATATAAGCAATATTTTATTTCCATATTCTAGCACAAGCAATACAAGTTGGGATTATTCCCTTAGCTAGGTGCGTTGTATTCTTATTAGCATGCAGGGGGTGATTCACCTAGCGACTAGCATGAAACATCCATATTTTAAGTGTGTTAGCTAAAATGACAAGTTCATCGTAGCCACCCACCTTAGCGATAATTCGCCTTGGTCGAGCGATACTCCGAGCGAGCCTCTGAAAGCCTAAGCCGGAACTCATGAAGGTCCAAGTCTGAAAATTCTCTTGCCTCAAACGAGTATTCTCGCTGAAGCAAAGTGGTTCGGGACGTTGCACTTTTGCCATTTGAATCGGCAATCCGCTTGAGCGGAACGGGTCATTATATCATACATCACTCAGAAAAAGTCTCGTTCTCGAGGCTTCCTGAGCGCAGGCCGTTCTATCACATTATTGAATCTATCCCAAGCATAGCAATCAGTACCACTAGATCCAATTTTGAACATAATCCCCTACTCGATCCTTACATCATGTTGCGTGTGTGTTGAGTCAGTCTCAATTGCGCCTTAGTGCGGGACATATTGCTTAACGCAAGGTACGCTTTAATCGATCTTGATTAACGATCTATGGATGAGGCAAACTTATACAACTTATTATACTTGTTCATAGGGATATTCACTTGCATTAGCATTGAGATCGGCATATCGCGAGTCTTGGATCGTGCATATATTCGAAGCGCTTCAAGCACATGCATGTCAACCAACTTAGCAATAGCAAAATCTTAGCACTCGAGTTTCACATGTCTTAAGTCTTGGATCGTGCACACGTTCAAGGCGTCCCTCAAACATATGCATTCAACCAAACTTAGAGATAGTGAAAATCGGACAAGCTACTTGCGAAAATCTCAAAGATTCTCATTTTACTGAATCACGAGGATACTTCCGATAGGGTCAATCAAACTCTATATCATTTTCCATTCCAACTCGATCTCAAGTATTTGGACTACCGTTAAGTACGATCTATCCGATCAACCGACTAGCGTCCATCCATTCGGGTCAAATATAGCACACGTTACCGTTACAAGTCTAACCCTAAGTCTTGTTGCCCCAGTGTTATAACTTATTCAAGCAATGTGGTAAAGTCGGTTACTCTGGTTCATTCACTCGGCACAGGGTTGTCTGCCTAATTACTAGGTCAGCTCACAAGGTCATAGGTACAAGTTCAAGCAAGCAATTCATCTTGCAGATTCGTCGCACGATGCTCGCCCTAATTTCTAGGGTCAAACTATTATTCATTTGCACGGGGTATTCCATCCAAGCTCGTTTTACTCAGATTTCTAAACATCGAGCACATATTTTCTACTCTCAATAATATGTTCGTTTGCACGGGGGATGAGTCCGTTCAGTAAAATCTACTATATCCAAGTTGTTAGATAATCCTAGTGATTTACATAGTCTATCTCTCCAAATATGTTTGATAGAATCCATATCCATTCCAAGTCAAATCCACCAAGCCAAGATTCAGTTCTAAACCTTTAGATTATAATTTTAAGTTATTTCAGGTTCTAGGCTAACTTATCCATGAAATATTTTTGATCACTTGTATTCCAAATTCGTCTTATCATGTCGAACCAAAAGTCAAGACGATCCATTAGTTGTCATGCCTCAATCTCTCGTAAGTTCGATCACCCTCATTAGACGTGAGGTCACCACATCAACGATTCCGCTGGGTAATCGTCCTAATCCGGGCGTGACGCATGTACGGGAATAAAGTTATGCTCACACAAGGCAAGAAAGTTTGAATGTTATGGTTTTCTTCAGCACGATTGAGACACCTTATATTTTTACTTTGCTCCATCAATTTATATCAAAATCCACCAAGTCATGTTCGTTTATACAGTGATCATTATTCGTCTAGTAAAATCATCCAACTTCACTATTTCTATTCGATAAATTTATAGTCTACTTCTTTCATTCCTATAGCAACTACATTTCAAATATTCAAGCCCAATTCTATTCCATTTTGATACGTTCCATTCATCGAGTTCCTTTAGAATAATCACCGAACATGTTCCCATGAGTTCGATCATCCCCGCCGTACATGAAATTACCACGTCAGCACTCCAGCAGGATAACCGTTCTCTTGGGACTGATTTCGAGAGTTATCGTTTTAAATTTGATTTCAAGATCGTTCTTCCAAACTCTAAGCCAAATCAATTATCGTTCATCTCTTTCATCGAATCAAGATATTTATTTTCGGCTAACTTTTATTTGAACGATATTGTATTCAAGTTTAATCTGTTTATTTCAATCTAAAATCGCTCATACAATCCTCCAAGTTTACAACAAGTTTTCCTTAACCAAGATATTGATTTTCATTTCCACAAAAGTCTATTCGATATAAGCCTTATTATTTATTCAAGACATTCCTCAATTCGTTCAATCCGACTATCGCACGAGACTACGAATCCGTTTGGAAATTTTTAAATGATCCATATACTACTAGGAATTGAGTCATCCAATCAAATCCATATTCGATTTTTATATTTCGATACGAATTACAGTTCGAGCTATTTCTCAGAGTCCAAGAACGGTTCTCTATATTCGCCCAAGCGATAAATCCGAGAATGTTCTATCGGTTGGCATTCTAAGTCTGACTTATCTTATTCCTGAATGATATCTCTTTCTCGTTAGCAACTTGCTAGCACCAAAAGGGTCTTGGCGCGCGATAATCTACACAACTTAGCCGAAAGGCTGTGTGCAAAGCTAACTGTTCGAGATAATATCTGATTTTGTACTAACCAGCTGGGTAAACACATATAGGCATTTCGGGTTCGCACATAAGTCGCTATTCTTAGCACGAGTCTAATCCTAAAGGGTCTAATACAGATCGGCATAAAGGCCTTAGCATCACAATATCGTACAAGCAATCATATTATTCACATACACTTTTCGAAAGTATTAGACTTATTGTTTGGAAGATTCCATTGGGACATTGAGAGAGAGTGTGCACATAACCCACAAACAAGATTTCAAAACTGAGAAAAGTAAAACAAAGTCCAAAGGGGTATAGCTATTGCTCTGATACAAATTTGTCATGCCCCGATCTCCCGCAGGCTAATCGGTCGTCCCCGCTAGGCGAGAATCATCGTGCCAGTGCTCCCGCGGGACGATCGTATTGGCTCATCTGGGCGTGATGCCACACAAGCATGAGTCACGCCCGTGCAAGGCCGTGGTTCATTAGTTGGCGGTAAGAGTTCTAAGCCACAGAGTCGCAAAGATTGTCCGAGTGCAGCGGAATTATAAACGCATAGGCGATTGGTAACAAGTTTACTGAATCGTTAATAGCGGAAGCATTGAATAACACAAGTATGAAGTAAAAATAACTCTTTATTAATAATGAATAAGTGTTACAGGTGACGCATAGGCGAGATTACAAGTCGCTCAAGCCTCTCTCTCTAAAATAGTAAAAGCATGCCAAGTGGCTACATTTGTGGAATGATGTACATGTGATATTCTAATATTATGTCTTGTATATGTGCTTCAGTTTTGAACACAGCGTTCCAAGGATCCAGAGTGTACTCTACGTCTTAGCACGCACGAAAGAGGCATCCGCACCGAACGAGGTTCTCTTGCACCCTACAAGCAATCTGGTGGGTTATCAGTACATGAATGCACTGGTGGGGAGGCTACTCGCCCGCTCGACAAATCCAAACATGTAATATAGGTTCCGTGCACCAACTATTATGTTGTCTTTCTAGTTGCCTTAGGATCTGTTTCATGGGAAATATTGAATAGCCTAACTTGTGTGGCAGTGTGCCGTACGCCGTGCGACATAAGAGGAAACACGGCGAGACTTACCAAGTTAATTTAAGCACGAGCATTTATAATGCAAACCAAGGCAATAGCAAATGCAAACACAAGTGTTATAAGCGAGACTATGTTTCGGGTGTACGAGTATACAGGATATCCAAAAGTGTTGCAATGGATGTTTAAGTGTTTCTATGGATCGCTCGGGTTGCTCCATTTGTATAAATGACTTATTCTCATTCCGTTCAGGAGATTTTGATGTCTTGGATGCGATGCCACGACTCTCATGTGGATTGCCGCTAAGCGAAGATAACTTATCTATATGAACATGAGGTCACTGGCATAGGCATAAAGGATGCTGCATGTCTCGAACGGAGATGAGAAATAACAAAAGAGTCGTTGGGTGTTAGCCATCATTCTGACCAAACATGTGAGACTACCATTATATGGAGTCAGTCGGATTATTCATTGGTAGGATGCCCTATTGAGAGTCCGGCCACTGTATATTGTGCATCCCAATTGGAGGGCATCCTGCTGATTGGCCATACAATACCATATTTACCCTTAGGACGGTATAATCCCAGTGCCCCAGTGATCGTCCTAGAAAATCCATGTTATTACCTCATGCACGAGTTGTCCGTGACCATACAAGCCTCGGGTCTACCAATTTCATAACTTGATATGATAATCCGTGATTCTTTTTTCTGAATCGAGCATTTGCTCCACGAGATGTGATTTTTGATTTGCTTGACATGATTCTCGTTCAGAGGTAAACTTGATATGATTATCATTCTAATGCATACTTGACAAAATTCTCAATCAGTGATCCACTTGTCTTGATGCATTCCCCTAGTTCCGGGACTGCTTTGGTGACCTAACGGTCCCGGATACGTTCAGGTTCATACTTGCACGGAATGACTATTAGATAGTCTTCCAAGAAGAACTAGATAAATATATGATATACACAGTATTAGACGATTGAGGCGTAGTTTATGCGACAAGCATTGAAATGAGGAAACCACATAAGTTAACATGTAACCAGGCAAACATTGCATTCATAAGGAAACTTAAGCGTTTACGTTGGCTCGGGACCGAAGGTAAGCCGAGGAGTAAAACCGTAAAGGGACTTTCCGAGCGACATGATCTAGGATCGTATAGTGTAGGAAGTGAACAGTGCAATACATAATATATATATATTGTTCTACTCGAGGCATAGCGGAGTCTAGTTGCACAAGGCAAAGGTAGCATGCGAGGGTCTGTATATAAACAATATTTTATTTCCATGTTCTAGCACAAGCAATACAAGTTGGGATTATTCCCTTAGCTAGGTGCGTTGTATTCTTATTAGCATACAGGGGGTGATTCACCTAGCGACTAGCATGAAACATCAATATTTTAAGTGTGCTGGCTAAGAAAAGACAAGTTTATCGTAGCCACTCACCTTAGCGATGATTCGCCTTGGTCGAGCGATACTCCGAGCGAGCCTCTAAAAGCCTAAGCCGGAACTCCTGAAGGGCCAAGTCTGGAAAAACTCTTGCCTTAAACGAGTATTCTCGCTGAAGCAAAGCGGGTCAGGACGTTGCACTTTTGCCATTTGAATCGGCAGTCCGCTTGAGCGGAATGGGTCGTTACAATATGTACATATCTATATGTGTATAGTTATATTTGTATACATTGTATTGATGAGGGTATGATTACTTGGGTATATATGTATATATATATTGATAAGTGTTTATATATCTATGCATATATATGTAGAGGAATCCATATGTACGTATGTGTGTTATTGTGTGTGTGTGTAAGAGGGGCATTGAGGCTCGGCTTACAAAAGCTGCAGGGGCAGCAGCAGCAGTTTCCAGCAATAGCAGTCACAGCTTATTGAAGCAGCAGCAGCAGTTACCAGCAGCTTCCAGCAACAGCAGCCACAGCTTATTGAAGCAGCAGTAGCAGTTACCAACAGCAGCAGCAGCAGCAGCTTCCAGCAGCAGCAGTCGCATCTTATTGAAGCAGCAACAGCAGTTACCAGCAGCAGCAGCAGCCACAGCTTATTGAAGCAGCAACAGCAGTTACCAGCCACAGCAGTTACCGGCCGCAACAGCTCTCTGTAGTAGCAACAGCAGCTTGCGATAGCAGCAGTAGCTTCTCGCAGCAGCAGCAGCAGTTTACATCAGCGGGCAGCAGAGTTTTTATGTTAGCTAGGTAGCTACTAGTTAGCTAGTTTTAATGTTTAGCAAGTAGTAGTTAGCTAGTAGCTTGATATATGTATATATATATATTGTTAAAATAGTTGGTGTATGTAGTATATGTATCCATGTATTGATATATATTATATGATAAAATAGTTTAGCTATAAGTTAGCATATAGGTTTGTATTTGGGTAACTAATATATACTAGATATCACATTTACCTTGAGATACCAAGGTAAGTGTCAAGATATTTGAGGATACTCAAGACAATGGGGTTGGGTACCAAGATGAGTATTTAGTGGTGCGATACCGAGTTGGTTCAAAGCCAAGGTATCCATATAACATTTGGTAGTTAGGATTAGTATACATATTATTGATTGAATATGCATATGTAATATTTTCAATCTCTTGTTTGCGTATCTTGCGATATGGTATCTTAGTATCCTAGATTTAGCTTGTATGACCTAGTTTCATAGTTTATGAACCCAATATCATTGAGATAGACTCATGCAACCTAGAAATAGGTAGTTTGACCAAGTTTGACCGATTTAACTTAGAGTTGACCTAGTATGACTATTTTGACTTAGAAATGGCTCTTTGACCTAAATGTTGACTAGTTTAACTTATTTTTATTCTGAAACCTTGTATTAATATTATATTCCCTATCTAGGTCTTCGAGGCATCGAATCAGTCATCTGTGAGACTATTCCTCGGACTTCAAGCGAGTATATTCTCTGATAGTTTCTCATTTATGATATCCTCTATGTTCATTGTATCTAGTGTAGATATCCATATTTTCTTGATATGATGGTTACACGGATTAGTATATCCGGATCTCGTTATAAGATATTATTTCTTGGTATATGGTATATCTTGTGCAAGCCTTATTTTATTGTTTATCTTGTATATGTACAGATACTGATTCTCGGGGAGAGTCGCTATCTTCTTGGAGATTCCATGTCATAGCGTACCATAGTTGGATCCCCTATACCAATCGGGGGTGAAGAGTATTTTAGTGTAGATATGTGATCATACCCTTCTTGTACATGTCTTATTTTTCTGTGAGTGTTGGTCATATACTGCACGTATGACTAACCAGGCCATATTTTCTGTGCAAGTTTTCTTGTGCAAGTTCCCAAGCCGATCACATATTAAAGCTAATACTCACACACTTAGTTATTAGTATTCTTGTTCATTGTCATATTGTTTATTCTTGTATTTATTTCCAGTATTTTATTTATTGTATATCACTTGTATCTATTATTGCATCTTGTATATTCACATCTATTTACTGTTACATAGTTTATATCATTGATTAGAACTACTGTTAGAGATGTATTTTGCTCCTTTCCTGACTGGATATATTTTTTCAGATGACACTGAGGAGTGGTACCTTACATATTACGGTCATCAGGATATTGCGGGCTTAGAGTCAGAGACCCTGGCTTAGGAGGGACTCATCCAGACTGTGACAGATGACCCGGGACTTGTAGCTTCTTAGTATTCTTTTGTATTGGATTTGTCTCCAACTTATTATTTAGTATTTTTTAGACTCATTGATGTTATTATTAGACTCATGAGTATTTTGTGACTATTTTATTCTTCTATCATATTCGTGCTCTTTTCTATCTTAGATCTGTGATTGAGTATATTGATATTGTTGGTTGCTCATTAAATTGCTAGATAGATTACCCAAACAGTATTCTACCGCCGATTCTGTGACGTTGGTTGGGTATTGTTCCCGACTTGCATCCTTACACCGGGTGCGGGTCATGACACGAGAACCCCTTATTCAACCCTCAAACCTACCATATATAACCCAACATTTTCTCTCTCTCTCTTCACTTCTTCATTACTTCCTCTTTGTTTAGTTTTCTCTCCCCATTTCCATAGGCAAGTATACCTTGCGTGAGGAATGGAGAAATCCTCCATATTATTGTTCTATTATCTTTATTATGTATTTCTAAGCACTTTTAGTTCATGAAGTTTTTGTTTTGATGGATGGATTAGTGTAGATCTATATATCTAACTTAGGATTTCATGGGTTTTAAGAGTTTTTCTTGGTTGTGATCTATTAAACTTGTATCTTTGAAAACTAGTTTTTGCTATATGATAGAGCTTTCAATTTAGAGCATTTTATCTTTTGGTTCACCCGATTTGGACTTAAAATAAAGATTTCATGGACAAAACAAGATTTCAGTTTTTGGAGATTTTTTGCCCTGTCCGAACCTGCTGTTGTAGAAGACAAAGTCACATGCCGCCAGTGAGAATATGCGGCTGAGAGTGCCATGCGGCCCGAGAGGGTTATGCGGCCTAAATAATGGCCGTATACTGACAACATACTGTCATCTTGTTGGACGCATGACTACTAATTTGCACAGTGTCCTTGAACACCTCGTGCTTTCAGTCGTTGAACAAATAAAAAATTTGCTAAGTCCAAGAGACCTCCATGCGGCATCGACTCTATGCGTCATCGAACCCCATGCGGCACCGATACTCTTGCGACCTGGAGAGCATGCGGCCACTATTTTCTTAGATGCATGGCTCTGAACTGTTGGCACTTATTTATATAGTTTTATCTTTTTCTTTCTGACACATTTTATGGCTTGTCACCTCCGTCACATTAGTCACTTTATGTCACATCACTGACACTTTATTTATTTGACTGTTACTTCAACACTTATTCCAAGAAGTAGACCTTAACCTTGAGCATGCGGCCAAGTGACTTTATGCGGCCTGACTTCATACGGCCCTGACTTCATATGCGACCTGACTTCATATGCGGCCAGGATTGTCGTGTGACCTGACTTCCCATGCGGCCTAGAGACCCATACGGTCCTGCTTGTTTTGATTGAATATCTTCTTGATTCATGTAACCCAATGTATAATTGGTAATTGGACTCGAATATTGTATTTGTGCTGATACCATTATTGCCTGATTATTATTCATGATTTAATGTGCGGCAAGGTACGACACATCATGCACGTGTTAAGTGATTATATTTGGGTTGTGCGTCAAAAATGCCTCTAAATTCCTAAATGCGTGATATTATAAATATATATATTATTTTCCAGCACGGGCATAATAAGCGAGTAAAGTACCAAAGCGTGACTAGGATATTGATTGTCTGATTGTTGCATACACGCTCGAGTGAATCCAGATTTGACTTCCTTGGATTCTATCAAGCATGCCCGTACTTTGTACAATGTCTTAAGAAAAATTCTCATGTGACCATGCCTTGAGATTTCAAGCATAACATATGGCTAATTAGGTAACTAAAAGTGCAATTAACATTTGGAGGGAATAGTATTCCGAGATCATGCCAACGAACCTTCCCATAAAGATTTATTCTAAGTGCGTTGTGGGCTGGCCACTACAGATACTGTATATCATCTGCCTTAGTGGAGTGCAGTATTTGACTATTATTATGCCAACCCATTATTTTAATATAGGAACACTAGAACCGCTAATACTGTATTTTTAGCATAATGGCCCAACGGGGGACTAGTGCATCTTGCAAGTGGCTATTTTATTATATTGGTTCGGTTAGCTCATGTTCAGTACTGGCATAATCTGAGGATACTTATTATACATTATTTTGAGATAACCTCAGACTCCATAAAAATAGCAAGTCGTATAAATGATTGACCGATTTAGGAAGAAATGGAATTGGTTGTGGTTATATTTATTCAGTTAGTAGCCTAGGGAAGTGGACTATCATAGTGTGGTGGTTCAACCCTTGTCCTTGTTCGGTTGTAGGGTTGGACCTTCGTGCTAGGATATGCCATGGACCTAAGTTACGATACTGAACCTATGTATTATTATATATTTTCCTTGGGTTTTTGTTTTTCCATTTTGTGCTTCCTTTGTGGTACTTTCTCTTTGAGGTCTAACCCCACTGGTCTTGCATGGACAGGTTTTAAGCCAGTACCCGAGGATCCAGCGTTCTTTCCCCAAACTCATGGCGCATACCAGGACTATGGTCGCAGGGGATAGCGAGTGGGTTTTCTTCTTCCCTGCTCGTCTTGTACATTTACTTCTTTTTGGCGTTTAACCACCGTCACCTGTTAGCCGGCTCATCTGGACATTATTTTTTCTTACATGATTACATTAAATAAGACTGCAGCTTAATTACTGTTATGTACTTTTGTAACTCTTTTAGCTTCTTACTTTGAACCGTTGGACTCCAGAATATTTTGAGAAAGCATTTGGGACGTCTTTTTGCTTATCACATATGCTCTATGCTTACATGATTCTTGTTTGAATGATTGAGACATAAAAGTTATTGACCATATAAGAGTTGATTGTAGCATGCACCCCTTGTCTTTTACAGCCGTGATTACCATACGACGTATAGTACCTTGTACGGGGTAGCTGGCCATATCTATCTCCGTATTCTGGTACTGGGGTGTGACATTTGTTCAGAGGTACGAAGGACATGGCAAACCCTATTGGAGAGGTGGTGAGAATGATAGCTCGGAGGTGACATAGACGTGAGCGGATCGATTGTCTTACCGGGAGGTTAGGCATGATCCCGGTATTTTTGGTGGAAGAAAAAAGAAAACGAGCCAGAGGTAATATGGACGTGGCTGTTTTCTTTCAATGGAGAATAGGGGCAGCTCATAGTTCAGAGGTAATATGGATGTGAACTATTTGCTTCTATTGAGGACATCCCACTGGGGAACTTTTGGGGGACTTGTTACTTTTTGCGCATGAGAGTGCAAGTAATAAATTCAAAATTGGCCTTGGCAGAGATAGTGGCAAGTTTGGTGGCAAGTTTGTTGGACTTAACACCGTTGGAACACTTAAATTTAAGGCAGGTGATAAGTTGAGATGACGACTGGTGTTTGCTCAAAGGTCACTTGGACGTGGCAAACTATCGAGGGAGGATGTGAGGACGATAGCTCAGAGATGACGTAGACGTAAGCTGATTAATAGTCATACCGAAAGTTTAGGTACGATGCTGGTATTTTTTTTGGAAGGAGAAGGAAGCGCACCAGAGGTAGTATGGACATTGCTATTTTCTTCCATTGAGAAAATCACATTGGGGGATCTTTCGTAGAATTATTACTTTTTGCGTAGTAGGGTACATATAATAAGTTCAAAAACAATCCCTATCATAGGTAATATGGACGTGATAGATTTTGTGGAACTATTAATTTTTTCGTATGTTAGTGCAACTAATAGGTTTCAAACAAGCCCTGCTAGAGGTGATATAGACGTGGCAATTTTTGTGGACCCATTATTTTTTGTGCATGTTAGTACAAGTAATAGTTTTGAGACAAGCCATGCAAGAGGTAATATGGACGTGGATGTTTTTATGGACCCATTACTTTTTGTGCATGTTAGTGCAGGTAATAGGTTTGAGACAAGCCTTGCAAGAGGTGATATAGACGTGGTAGTTTTTATGAACTTAATACCGTTGGTGTACCTTGGTGAGTACGGGTGATAAGTGGGAATGACAACCGATATCAGCAGTAATATGGACGTGATGATTGATAGCCAAGATCCGGGAGGTTTGCTCAGAGTTAATATGGATGTGGCAAACTCTGTCGAGGAGAAATATTAGGACAATATTTTAGAGGTAATATGGACGTGAACCAATGTCCGAGAAACTCACTAAGGAGTTATTTACTGGGTGTGGTCTATCCGAAAATAAAAATAGACCTGAGTATTACTCTACTGGGAAGATTATTAGGATGATAGCTCAGAGGTAAATGTGAACATGGCTAGCATCTAACTGGATTAGTTTGAGTGGTTACTGCTGGAGTACGCAAGTGGACCTGAGGACTGCTCCAATGGGGAGACTTTGAGGATCCATCATCTGTTGGGTATCCAGGACTCCTGAATACAGATAATAGCTTTTATGGTGATTCGTGTATGAGAAGTGCATATTGTACTTATGCACTTGCTGGGGCTAAACAAAATGTAGGCACCTGTACATTTTGTATTTGCTCGAGAATTTTTCCCCTGATTAGCAAATCTTCATTAGGCTTTGCGAGCCTGTATGCACTTTTGAATCGAGGAAACACCGTCCTTGATGTCTTTGATAGAAGGTTGGATCAAGAAAACATTATCCTCGATGTCCGTCTTGTCAACCATTGTGAGAAGTTTATGATTTTGGAACTCTAGCCCTACAGGTTGTCATCTTGTTGGAATGATGACGCGTACTAGCATCTTCATATCCTAGCCCTCTGCGAGTGCTGTTGTAATAACTGTCAGATTATAAAGGAATACGTCATCCTTACCAAAGTTCAGACCTTTAGCTTTTTGGAGGTCATAGCCCATCTTCTGCATGAGATAGACTGATTGTTGGTTGTAATGATAGAACTATGGTAGCTCATCATTTGTTGCATTAAATACTTTTGATGAATTAGCTTGTGCAGAATAAGAAGCTATATGCACAGAAAAACTGCCACGTATACATGAGAGAGTTGTCTGAGTTATGCGCGTAGGATCACTGTCGCATGCGCACGATTGTCTGCCACATCAAGGACCACCACTTTCCGCATATTTTTCTATATCACATAGGGGAACACTTCCTGTTGCCCATAAGGATTTATTACGAAGAGAAGTAATATTGTGTGTGCATGAAGTATGATATATCCTTGCATTGAAGACTTGCTCGGACGCATACAATAGAATGCTACCTTTCATGCTTCATAGCTGATAAGTCATGCGAGAATTTGCTTTTGTGCACAGGGAGACTTGTTAAGCTGCGTTGAGCATTCGAAGTCTATAATTTGTATTTTTTGAGGAAAGGAAGATGCGGCCCAGCCTGTATTACTTTCCCTATGACCTGGTCGTTGAAGGTACAACTTGTGGTTCATTTTTTGAGCAATGACCTCACCTATTGGGGTTGTGAGTGATACCAAGCCTGCTAGTTGCTTGCGAGCTAGCATGAGGTTGATGAACTCCCTGGTTGCCTGGGCTTCTATCACTAGGAAGTCGCCGAATTGGAGGGACACTATGTTCGCAATGACCATCTTATCCTCGAATTCGGGGGTGAGATCATTAGCATCAATTAGTTGTTGGATACATATCTTCAACACCGAGAAGTCTCTGGTTGGATGATGGATATACTGATGAAAGAGACAATATTTTGGGTTATCGACCTTGTCAGCCACTTCAGGGCCTCTGATGTTGGGTAGCAGGAGTTTGCTTCCCTTCATCAGTATATTGAATATTTTATTGATGTCATCATCATCGAAGGAGAAAGTCCCCTTTGTCTTTAGGGCTCCTGATTCCTTAGTCGCGCGGTCCTCAGTGGAGACGGATAATTTTGTATCATCTTCGGACTTGGAGGGAATGCTACCCCCAGCTTTAGTTGCTGCTCTGGCTTGTCGAGGCAGGCTACCCCCAGAAAATGTGTTGTCTGGTTCTTAGGAATCACTGTCCTCATGGAATAACGGGTTGGTGTGGATCACCAGTATATTTGCTACTCCCGGCTTGCGGAGTTACTGCTGGCCTTGAGGGTGGCAGGACCATGTTTGCCTTGATGTCTAGTATTGCCTGGACCAAAGTCGCACTGTCCTCAGGGAAGATGGGCATTGTTGCATCCTCTTCAGATTAAAAGAGGATGCTACTGCCAGCTTCGGATGATGCTCTGACTATTCGAGGGTGACTATCCCCAAGCATATCATTGTCTACTCCTTGGGAGTTACAGTCTTCAGAGGAGGTAGTCATTATCGCACCATCTTCCGATTCCGGAGGATTGCTACCCCCAGCTCTAGATGCTGAATTAACCCTAGGCACGTTGCAGTCAGCTTCCTCGAAATTGCTATCCTCAAGAAAAGCCAAAAGTGCTACATCTTCTTCAGAATCGGAGGGAATGCTACCCCCAGCTTTGGAAGCTGCATCTTCTTGATGAGGGTGATTACCCCCAGAGAACTCGACATCTGTCCCTTGAGATTCATTGCCTTTACGGAACGCTGGGTTATTGCATAAGTCCGTGGGATTACTACCCCCAGCTTGTGTAACCCTCAGGGGTTCTGAGGAAGAACTACCCCAGCAGATGATAGCTTCTTCTTTGAGCATGTACCCTAGAAAATACCTATCGTAGGTCCCGCTGCTGGTCATCCTAGTAGTCGCCTTCTCAATGTTCTGGTTGAGAGTAATGAACTGGAGGTGCTGGACTTCCTTTCTCTCATGGTGGAAGGGATGTCACTACCACATTCTGAAAACAGGGGTATTTTCGACTTTTTATTTATTATTAATATTATGGTATTTATATTAAATGATTCTCAATAGTGTATTTAAATTAAATAATTGCATGAGGTGTGTATTTAAATATATTATATTATATACTGTGTTCTTAATGTCTGAGCTGGTAGATTTGATCTAGAGGCCACTAGGCGAACACCTGATCAAACAATGGGGATTATGTATTTAATTGTTTATTTTAGAATTAATTTATTTGAGGTTGTATTTAATTACCGTAATTTATTTAATTGTTGCGCGCTGTCGTTGCTTCGATATTTGGAGCGCTACCTGACTTTTGCCTTCCAACAAATTTCACAATCTTGCCCTAGACATGCCCGCCTTCCATTCTGCTATTTTTGTAACTCATAATATAGCTCTTTGTACCTTATTTTTAGCCGCACAAAAATCGTCGCGGACATTTATTTAATTCCTAAATAAATTCCTATTTTGTATCGTTGTGCGTTTCAATCGAAATTGGAGGCAAATCTTGACCTATTTTTCGTACGACCCAAATTAGGGTAATATTCTGTTCTGAGTCTTCTTCATTAATGCTATTGAAGACCCGACCTGATTTTGGTTCCAGGTACTCCTAATTAATTTTAGAACACAGCTTGCATTTTATTTCTAATTAAATTGAGGATAACATTTTGATTGACTTCATAAATCCTAATCTAATTTCAGTACCCGATTATTTAAGCCCGTACCAAACACACGGTGCCCCCTCACCCTACAAAACGTCGAACACCGAATCGCCCGCCAAATTTTTATCATTGTATGTGTCCGTGCAATTTTCCAAATTTAAGGGGGCTAATTTGTAAATTTACATTTGGTGTAAACACCCCATTGGTTCAACCAATGGAGGAGCCCTAATATTGTTACTAATCAACCCACACCCTCATCCCCACATGAAAATTCATTCATGTTTAATCTAGACTACCCATTTAAATTGGGTGCATCCTCACCCTTGATTTCACCCACACTCTCCCCCTATTTAATGTCCTATCTACACTAGCCCTAATCCCCAAATTTCCTAGGGAAGCACACCTCCCCTCTCTCCAACGTAGCCTCCTTCATTCCAAAATTCTTTCTCTTCTTCTTCTCTTTTTCTTTCTTCTTCTTCTACTTCTTCTTCTTCTTTTCATTACTTTGATTTTTGAAATTGAAAAGAAGGGGGGGGGGGGGGGGAACTTGAAGCCACTGTTCACCCGGCGGCCAACCACTCAGGCCCGACCCCGCCTCCGGCGAGCTGCCCCAACCAAGCCCCGACCCGCCGGCTGCTGCTGTTCGGCCAACCCGACGGCTGCACCTACCACTACCTCTCCTTCACTCCCTGCTCCGGCGGCCCAGACCCGAGCTCCGACCGACAGCACATCAACTCCTCCTCCCTCTGCTGTTCAACTCCGGCGGCCCCCTCACGAGCTCCTCCCCCGCGGCTCCACGAGCCGAGCTCCTCTCCGGCAGGCCTAGCCCCCGGCCTGCTGTTCCTATCACCACCATCACCGCATCGAGCAGCAGATCTTGCGACCATGGCGAACCTCGGTTGATCGAAGCCGGCGACCAACGAAGCAGGGCGATCGACTCCGAGTTCGTCGACGAAGCCCGGTGGTTGACCTCTTCCTTCGTCGGTGATCCTTCCTCCTCCGCCGAGCAACTCCGTCGACGATCTAAGCTTTCCAGGCGGCGAGCAGCAGTCTCTGGCCTCGACGCACAGTCGTTTGTTCTCCAAACAGTGATCGGCGTCACTTCGAGATCGATCGAGAACTCCGGTCATCTCCCTACTTCGACGAGTACACTTCCCTTCCACGACTACTCCGACGAGCTCAACTAGATCTGGTGAATCATCTGCCTCTTAATCATTGATTCTGATTTGTTCTAAATCAATAGAAATTAATTCAAATTCTAAACTTCTCTTTTCAAATCTTTACTACAACTGTATGATGATTTGTCTGAGAGAGAGAGAGAGAGCCAGAAGCTTGAATCGGACACGGGAACCTCGTATCCACGTGTCAGGACACTGGTATGATCTCCCCTGAGCTCCCTCGGCTGCACTCCGGCGCGGCCAGCTCTTTCTCTGGTGGGCCGTGCACCAACCCCGGTGAGCCTCTCTTTTCCCTCCTTCTTTTGAATTTAAATTCTATGTAAGTTATGGTATTAGTATATGTATTCTTATAGATACATATATGTATATATTATTTTTATGTATATGTATTCATATATATATATATATATATATATATATATATATATATATATATATATATATATATATATATATATATATATACGTATATGTATGTACATTTTTATTAATTGTATTTATATATATATATATATGTATGTATATTGGTATTCTCCTATACGGTGTATATAATAGTATATATATATGGTTAATAAAAAATTGATATATACGTATTTAATACGTATTTAGTAAAAATTGGTATATGTATATATATTATTTGTATATATACCTAGTATATTTTTAAATTGGTATATATGGTATATAAATATATTGTTCAACCTATATATATATATTATACATGAATTAAATGGTACGTATATATATTTTGGGTGCAAGTACATATTGTAGGTGTTAATGTTAGTTAATAATGGGTATATGTGTGTTAGATGTCTATCTACTAGATAACCCTAGTTGACCCGTACCGTACCTGGCATAGCCCCGAGTTATGTATTTGTGTTGTGTTAGTGTAGCACCTGATGCAAATGCTGTATTGTTTATTATATGTTATAGGACTGTTGGATCCTCCAGACGATACTCTGGGACAGGACATTGGTTTTACCAGCTAAGGACCCAAGGCGAGTATATTCTCTGATTAGTTTCTATTTTATGATATCCCCTATGTTCACTGTATCTAGTGTAGATATCCATGCTCTTGACACGCTGGTTACACGGATTGGTATACACGGATCTCGTCATGAGATATTATTCCTTATTCATGGTGTAGCTTGCACAAGACTTGTTTCCTTGTTATCTTGTGCATGTACAGACACTGAGTCCCGGGGAGATTTGCTACCTCTCTAGGGAATCCCGTGCCATAGCGTACCATGATTGGATCTACTATACTAGTCGGGGGTGGAGAGTATTTTAGTATAGATATGTGATCATACCCAACTCTACATGCATCATAGCTCACCCCACATCTCACGTCGGGTACGGCCTGACCATATATATGCTTCATAGCTGTTACGTGTGATTAGCCTGACCTCTACATGCATCATAGCTAACCAACGGTTAGCCTGACCTTACATGAATCATAGCTAATCACATATAACCAGCCTGATCAAGTTTCCAAGTCGATCACATGTTTAAGCTAGTACTCACACACTTAGTCATAGGTTTCTTGCTCATTGACATATTGTTTCTTTTCCTGCATTTACTTACAGTATTTCCAGTATTTCTTTTATTGTACATTTCCCGTACCTATACATGCATCTCGTATATTTCCATCTAGAACTGCTACATAGCTTATATCATTAATATAGAACTGCTATTTAGAGATGTACTTTGCTCCTTCCTGACTGAAAAATATTTTCCAGACTATGCCTAGAGGACTGGTATCAGACACTGGTGGACCACAGGGTGAGTAGCTGAGACTTGGATTATGTTGAGTTAGATTATTTACAGTTTAGACTTGTGTTGTATCTTCATTTCTTTTCTCCGATTTCTTATCGTGCTGTAGTTGTGATTGAGTATGTTGTTCATTTATTTTTGTTATCCGTGTCTCCTTATGGAGTTGGATACTAGTGTGAGATTGATTAGATAACATTTGACCTAGACAGCGTTCTACCGCCGATGCTGCGGCGTAGGCTGGACGTACCCACGCTCTCGTACCCCTACATCGGGTGCGGGTCGTGACACATTTTTAGTGGTGGCCCATGCAGGTCAGACTTCGCAAGTTATGCGATGTCGTGGTAGTGCGACGTCTTCGTTGTACTACTGCGTGCCTGCTATAGGACATAGGATATAGGATACTAGGATGAGAGAGGATACTCAATCACAATTTATTTGAAAGATTTCCTGGGATGACCCCATGAGAATCTTATTATAATTTCCAATTTAATTCCTTCGCCCTTGTTTCCGTCCGTCCTCACTCGTTGATATTGAGTTTGATTCTTGTTGACCAGTTGTTAAATTTAATTATTGGTATCGTTGTTGAGTTAATTTTATATCAAGATGAATTTTACGGGCTAAAATTTACGGTATCATCTGATGACATATGTTGATGAGTACAGTGAGAAAGGTAAAACGTCTACTTTGGTTATGAAACCTAGAGTTTATCGCAGCCATATTAGCTGTCGTGACGAGAACGTAGGAACCTGACCTGGATGTACATATTGTAGTTATGAAACTGAGAGTCTCTCACAGCCATACCGGTTGGCGTGGCGAAGAATCTAGATGACATGATTATAGAGTTGCATACCTTAGTTACGGAACCTGTCGTTTATCGCATCTATGCTTACTGGCGTGGCGAGGATTCTAAGTGTCATGATTTCTGACAGACGTGTATGATTATCAGGTTGTATCTTAAATTGGTTCTTAAAGTATCATCTCAACACTTATCTATTTCTGTTATTACAGGACTTTATTTTATCGCTTCTTTTGTTTGCTAGCAGTAGAAATACCTTCAGTCCTCAATCCAGTTCTTTTGAGCTCCTATTCACTGAGGATTCCTTGTCAAGTACGATGATTAGTGACTTGTAATTATGTCTGTGTCTTGAGTATTAGTATTGACTGAGTGTTGCTTGTGAGTTTGTAAGTGTTTCCTAGTTGGACATGTGAGCAGTAGGCATTAATCTAGAGTTAACCCATAGCGTAGTGCCTTGTAGCAATAGTTTTATGATAGGTGTGTTATAGTTAGTATTGGCACTATAGATAGAGGAGAAAGAGTATCAGTGATGATGATCATTTGGAAGTAATAGTGCAAATAATTCGGGCAGTACAATTTTCGTACACAGTTGAGGTTGTAAATAATTGGTGTATTAGTGTGCACCTTGAATATTAGAGACTGTGAGTATTTATATGTATACTTGTGGATTCAATTTTATCGTTTGAAGAGTGGAATGAATTGCAATTTTTAAGAATTTTAAGGAGTTGAGGTTTTTATGTTATTAAAATGTTTGAGGATTCAATTTGATTAAATAAGCTTAGACAAAGCTGTAAGGATTTTTGGAAGTGATTAAATTTTTGTTTCAGCTTCTGAACATCTGACTTTGAGGAAAGTATATGCATTTTACTTTAAATTGTTCGAGGAGTTAGTTTTGAGGACCTTATTATGAGGATAAATTTTATAATGGAAGAGATATAAATTAGTATATGAGTGGATGAGGTGCATGTGTAAGGATCTGTTGACTTGGACATGATTCAGATGATACCGCAAACAGACTTGGGTGTCCATTTAGAGCTGTATTAGGGAGAACAGTACTTAGTATGGTGTGTTACATTTGATATGCACTTGAGTGATAAGGATAGCTAGTATCAACAATTATAGTAGGCAAGAGAGCTAGCAGTGAGTGTGTTGTTAGTAAAAACTAGGGTACTAAAGAGATAGAGGTATCAAACCTTGGATGCATTATTAAACCATGGATATATTAAAGATTCTTGGTATCAGATTTAGGTATCAATAGGCAGGTGTATGCAATGAGGATGTAATCATGGATGTCTTGTGGACTAATGATTAGTTGATATGGATATCAGTGTACAGGAATATGAATTAGTTAGTGAATGTGCCAGAATTAAGTGTATGTTAGAGATAGAAGATACTGCAAGAATATGTTAGTAGGTCCTTCTTTCTTTCCTCATATTCTTTTTCGTCTTCTGATCGATTGATTCCCTAGTACTGTAGCTTGTATTCATGATTTTTGTTAGAATGTAGTTAGTAGTACACCCTGATGCAGAGACTGTAATACCATGACAAAAGACACATGACCTGTCACGACCCGCACCCGGTTTAGGGGCACGAGTGCGTGGGTACGTCCAGCCTACGCCGCAGCATCGGCGGTAGAACGCTGTCTAGGTATTGATACTATCTAACTAATGTCACGCAAATATCCAAACTCCATTAGGAGGCACGGATGACACAAATAGATGAACATATACTCAATCACAGGATTACAGCACGATAAGATTTCGAATAAAAAAAACTAAAATTAAACACAACACAAGTCCACAAGAATAACTTAACAATATCCAAAAAATCATCAAAATGCCGGAGACAAATCCGGTACCAAAAAGTCTACTAAAAGAACTAACAAGAAATAATAACTCCGACTAGACTTTCCAGAATCACAGCTAACTACCAAGTCTGCAGCTACTCACCATAGTCCATAAAGTGTCGGACAGCGGTCCTCTAAGGCATAGTCTGGAAAAATATTTCCAGTCAGGAAGGAGCAAAGCACAATCTCAAATAACAGTTCCTTTAATTGATAATGTCTATAATACAATAATACATGTCATGCTAGCTACTGAGAAGACAGTGAAATAAATGAAATGGCAATTTTTAAGAGAGACAGGCAATATGACATAGTCAGTGCATGTATGGAAATAAAAGAACAAGGAACAGTATCATATACGGGTGATGTAGTATATGAATAAAAATAGGGAACTGTAATCTATTCTAAGTGTTTGAAATAGTAGTTTCAAAATGTGATCGGCTTGGGAACATGTACAGTAGCTACAGGGCCTGGCTAATCATGGGTGAAGAGCATGATCAACACTTACAATTTATATATTACAATGAGAGGTTATGATCACATTTCTTACTAACTACTTCCCCGCCCCCAACTAGTACTGTGGATCCAACCATGACACGTCACGATACACGAGCAAGTAAAGTCTATCATGTACGGTGTCTAAATATACATGTCGTGTACAATGTCAATACGATAATTAAGGTAACATCTCATGACTGCAGATCCAAGCTATACTAGTCCGTGTAGCACAGTGTCAAAGATTCAGTTGTAACATTTCAAGATCATTGAACTTATAGCAATTATCAAGAATTGGAAATTATCAGAGAATGTACTTGCCTCGGTCCTTAGCTGGTATTTATGGATGTCCTGTCCCAGAGTATCCCCTGGGTAACCCAACAGTCCTATAAACATATCACAATAACACTTGTATCAGGGGCTACGCTAACATACAGTCAAAACACTGGGTTCGGGACTTCTCTAGGTACGATAATGGTCATCTAGGATCATCTAAATATACATATCTTAACTAGTTTATATACTTTAAAATTATGTTTTTATTAAACATATAGCAAAATAAGTAATAAGTGTATACCAAATATATATATAAATATATATTTACCAAAATATGGATATACATATATATACCAATTAAACATACCTTGAAAATATACTAAGTATATATATATATATATATAAAATACATGTAGTAGAACACGTATTTATATATATCAGTCATATATATATACATAGAAATATATTAAATGTATGTACAAGAATATATATATTTGAAAATATATCAAGTATACATATATACAAAATATATATATATATACCAAACTTATATATTTTTATACCAAATTACACATATATACATATTAAATGAAGTACACATATACATATTTAAATACGTATATATATAGATAAATCACATTAAATATATATATACATATACATATACATATACAACAAAATACGTATATATTTATATACTAATAAAACATTTAATTAAATAGATAATATATATGTCACATATTAAATTATACATTACTAATTTTATTAAACATCAATTAAATATATAAACAAACATATATATATATATATACATTAGATACATATATACATATATATATACATACTCTATACTATACATATTTAATAATAAAATAAATAATACACGTATACATGTTTTAAATACATACAATATATATTAAACATATACTATACTATGCACATATACATGTATACATTAATTTAAAATTACAATTACATATACATGTTAATATATACATATACGTATATATTAAATACTTACATACATACATACATTAAATATATACTCACTTATATACGTATATAGTTATATATATACACATTTATATATATATATATATATACACAGGGAGAAAGGAGAAGGAAGAAGGAAAAGGGAGAAGAAGAATACTTACAGTGTGGTGCACGCTGGCCGCCGGACCGGAGGGGGAAGCCGCCGGGGCTCGCACTGGAGGAGGCCGGAGTAGGATCGTGAGGGGGCCGCTGACCGGAATACGGCAGGAGGTAGCCGCCGGGTGCAGGGGGATCGAGCAGCGGCAGAGGCCGGGCTTGGCCGCCGGGGGTGATGAAGATGGGAGGTGGTGGTGATGGTGGTGGATGGTGGTGGTAGTGTAGATGATGGTGGTGGTGGGAGTTTGGTCGCTGGCCGGAGTACACAGGGAGTCGGGGTTGTTGGCAGCGGAGTCGGAGTGACAGGGGCCGCCGCCGGGCTGGAGTGCACAGGTGGAGGGAGAGCCGGGGGATGTGCAGTCGGGTCGGGATGCTCGCCGGGCCGGGAAGTCGGTTCAGGAGGCTGACAGGGAGGGATGCGGGGGAGAGCCGGACCGGGCAGTCGGTTCAGGAGGAGGGGATGGGTGCAGCAGCCGCCGTGGAGAGTTGTCCGGCGGGGAGGAGTTCGTGGGGAGGACCGCCGGCCGGGAACAGGAACTGTGCGGGGGGGGGGGTGAACAGTGTTCCCCCCCCTTCTTCCCTTTTTTGAATTTCAAAAGAAAGAAAACTTAAAGAAGAAGAAGGAAGGAAGAAGGAGAAGAAGAAAAGAAAGAGAAGAAGAAAAGAAGAAGGAAGAAGTTTTCCAACGTAGGAGAGAGGGGGCTTGTGAGGAGGTGGGGTTTTCTATGTTGCCTAGGGATTAGGGTTTAGGATGTAGACATTATATTATATAGGATGAGAGAGGGTGTGATGTAGGGTGATGATTCCATCCCTTGAATGGGTGGCTAGGATTGAACATGGAGAGAATTAATTCATGTAGGTAAATAAGGGTGAGGTTTAATTAAATTATTAAAGATTCCTCATTGGTTAAAATAATTGGGTGAGGCCACAAAATGCCAATTTGCAATTTAGTCCCCTTAAATTTGGGAAATTGCACAAACACATGAAATGACGAAAATTGGGCGGGCGATTCGGAGTCCGGCATTTTGTAGGGTCAGGGGGTGCTGTAAGATGGGTATGGGCTGAATTTGCAGGGCACTGGAATTAAATTGGGATTTTAAAGTCAGATAAAATAGTATCTCAATTTAAATAGAAATAAATGTAAGTTGTGTTCAACAATTAATTAGGAGTACATGGAGCCAAAATCAGGTCAGGTCATCAATACCAATATTGAAGAAGACTCAGAACAGAATATTACCCTAATTTGGGTCTAACGAAAAATAGGTCAAGATGGCCTCCAATTTTCGATTGGAACGCACAACGATACAAAAATAGGAATTTAAAAATAAACGTCCGCGACGACTTTTGTGCGGCCAGAAATAATGTACAGGAAGCATAATTATGAGTTGCAAAAATAGCGGAATTGAAGGCGGGCATGTCTAGGGCAAGATGGTAAAATTTGTTGGAAGACAAAGTCTGGATAGTGCTCCAAATATCGAAGCAAAGGCAAAGCGCAAAAATATTAAATAAAATACAGTAATTACTTACAAACTCTAAGAATTAAATTCTAGAGAAAATAATAAAATCCAGAACTCTCTAATTCGGACAGGGGTTCGTCTACTGGGCTTCTAGGTCTAGTCTGCTAGCTAAAATAAAATAATTAACACTGCATATAATTACATATTTAATTACACATCACACATAATAATTATTTAAATCAATATACTATTATGCAATTAATTAATTATAAATAACAGTAATATTAAATATTGTAAAAATTCGAAAATATCCCTGTTTTCAGAATGTGGTAGTGACAAGTCTACCCTCCTTAAAAGAATTTCGTCCTCGAAATTTAAAATCCTCATACTAGTGTTTAAATCATACACACTATTATTCCCTCAAAATTTAAATCCATTAACCATGAAATCAGGTTATAATCTGCAATGTCTTTTCACAAATAAAATTTCTGTAATTATTTCATTCCTCGGAATAAAAATCAAAGTCCATTTGTCCAAATTTCCTTGAAAGTTTGAGTTAATAATTCAATACCCGGAATTTAATATCCACTCCTCAAAGTACTCAACAACATGATATTTAAGGATTCTCCAAATGTCACATTCAAATATGAAGTTCTAAATTCATAACTTGCAATTAAATAAATACATTGATAAATCTCCAAATTTCCAAATTAATAACCAACTTAAACATGTCATAATCTTTCTTGAAATTTATTAACCACCAATTATGCCATGCAAATTTCTTAACCATTTATTTAAATCAATAATTATCCTCAAATTTTAATCATCTTGTTCCTCTTGTCAAGTCATAACTCCTTCATGAATTTTCACTACAGTCAACACCAATAATCACGGTCTAAGAAAATTCTACCTATAGTCGTACCACATACAATCTAGGGGGAACATACATGGTTATGGTCTCATTTGTTAAGGTGTTACAGTCCATGTATCAGGGTGTACTACTAACTACATTATAACAAGAATCATGCATACAAGCTACGGTACTAAGCAATCAATCAATCAAATAGATAGGAACAGAAAGAAGGAAAGAACAGAAATTGCTAACACATTACCTGCAGTATCGGTCTCCTCGACCGTCATCGCAAATGCCTGTCCTGCTGGGGTGGTTCCCTTTGCAGGTACTGAGCAATGTACGGTTCCACAGGTAGCCTAACTGGATCTCTATAGTCTGAAGCTGCGTGATGGCTGAGAAGATGAGGGACTCGAAGACAATCCCTTACTCGATGTCCCGCAGCGCCACAGTGCAAACAAAGTCCTAGCCTCGTTCTACAGCTCTCCCAAAGGTGACCTGGCTTCTTACAGAAGTGACAAGTTCGTTGATCCTGCTGTACAGGAACTGGTGCCGGGTACTGCTGTTGATACTGAAATGCCCAGGGCTGTCGCTGGATAGGAACTGGTGCTAGGTACTGCTGTGGATGCTGAAATGTCCATGGTTGTTGCTGAACATGAAATGGTACTTGGTACTGTTGTTGGTGCTGAATACGGGGATGCTTGGCCTGTCTTGCGCTATCATTCGTATCTCCAAAGGTATCGTGACTCCTCTTAGGCCTGAGATCCAGATCCTCTTCTGCGATCTGAGCATCCATCAAGATAGCCTCAAAGGTAGCGGTACGACGACCAGAAGTACGCGACTTAATCTCTCTTGTCAGTCCCTTTCTAAATTTTCGGGCTCGATCTCCTGGGTCTCGAATCATAGACGATGCAAAACGGCTCAATCTACAGAATTCTGCAGCATACTCGTCGACCGACATGTTTCCTTGAACTAAGTCATGAAACTGACTTTCCAAGGTTCCCAATGCCACGTCGGGAAAGAACTTCTCCTTGAAGAGTTCCTTGAAGGTCTCCCAAGTAAGTCCTTGTGCAGTAATTCTCGGTTCTGTGCGATACCACGTGAGTGCGATATCGAACATCTGACTGCCAGCGGCTTCTATCTTTAAGTTTTCCGGAATCTGGGTCAATCGCAGGCTTCTCTCTATATCCTCTAGCCAGTCGTCAGCGTAAAGTATCCCTTCGGTACCTTTGAACTCTCGAGGCATCATCCTTTTGAAATCCACTATAGTGCCTGATCTCTGCTGTTGCTGGCCAGGAAACTGCTGGTACGGTGCTACTTTCTCCAAAGCTTGGAGAGTCACCTGGTGAGCATTCTCCATGTTTTCTTTCATCAGCTCGGTTTGTGCCTGGTACGCTTCTGCTTGCACCTTCTGAGCCTCAGCTTGAACTCGCTGAGCGTCTGCCGTTACTCTCTGGGCATCTACCATGCCTTGGATCAAGGTAAACATCTGCGTTCCGTCAATGGGCAAACTTCCGGGAATCGGAGTCGGTGGAGGAGGAAGGTTGTCCGTCACAGCTGCGACAATCTTCTGAACAGGTGGAGGAGGATCACTTACGTGCATCGGAGATGTAGGAGGAACTACGGATGTCTGTCCATCAGGTAGAGAGGTGGCAGACCCCTCTAAAGCTGATGTTCCCGCTCTCATAGACCGTGTCTGCGGCGACATCCTGAAGACAGATCCCAAAGAATCAATTAGGGTAAAATGCGATATCATCAAGGGAGGACAGTATAATTCTAAAGAAGCAACATTCAAGATAGATAGACTGGAAATAAACCCTAGTTGTGATTGCATGGTCAAGATGTATCCATGGTCTGATACCTCTATCCTTATAGGTACCACAGTTCTATCACAAGCACACTCACTGCTAGCTTCCTTACCTACTGCAATCGCTAATACTAGTTAATCTTATCACTCAATGCATATCAATTTCAATATACCATACTAAGTACTGCACTTTCTAGTACAACCCTTGATGATCACCCAAGTCAGTTTGCAGTGAATTCTCAATCATACTCAAGCCAACCGATCCTTACGCATGCATCTCACCTACTTATATTATAATATATCTCCCACTATAAAATCTTATCCTCAAATAAATTTTCCTCAAAAATAACTCCTTGAATAAAATTTAAAGTAAAATGTATACACTCCCTTCAAGGTCAATTATTGAAATACTGAAATGAAAACTTAATCACCTAAAAGATCCTTACAGCCTTGTCTAGGTTTATTGAATCGAATCTGAATCCTCAAAATAAAATTTTAATAACAATATTTCAACTCCTCATATTTCAAAATTTTGCAATTCATTGGAATCTTTAAAATAAATTTTAATAACAATCTCAGTCTTCTTAGAATCCTAAAATTTGAAATTCATTTTCAATCTTCAATTAAAATTTTAAATCCACCTTTCGTAGTCCAATAGCCCTAATGTTAATCCTTTTCACTGTCCTCATTGACGGCATCATCAAATAATATCATAAATCAGTCTATAAATTCCTCTTAATATGAAATCAACCCTACAATGAAACCCAAAATCCTAACTTAAATACCTAATTAACAACAATCAAATCAAGTGAGACCAAAATCCTAATTTAATAACAAATCAACAACAATCAAATTCAATATCAATAAGTGAGTTCAACATTAATAAGTGAGAATGGACGGAACAAGGAAATGATTTAAATTGGAATTTTATAACAAGATTCTCAGGGGTCATCCCAGGAATCTCTCAAGGAATTGTGATTGAGTATTTGCTCTCGTCCTAGTATCCTATGTCCTAGATTCTATCGCAGGCACGCAGTAGTATAACAAGGATGTCACACTACTACGACATCGCACAACTCGCGAAGTCTGACCTGCATGGGCCACCACTAAAAACGTGTCACGACCCGCACCCGGTTTAGGGGCACGAGTGCGTGGGTACGTCCAGCCTACGCCGCAGCATCGGCGGTAGAACGCTGTCTAGGTATTGATACTATCTAACTAATGTCACGCAAATATCCAAACTCCATTAGGAGGCACGGATGACACAAATAGATGAACATATACTCAATCACAGGATTACAGCACGATAAGATTTCGAATAAAAAAAACTAAAATTAAACACAACACAAGTCCACAAGAATAACTTAACAATATCCAAAAAATCATCAAAATGCCGGAGACAAATCCGGTACCAAAAAGTCTACTAAAAGAACTAACAAGAAATAATAACTCCGACTAGACTTTCCAGAATCACAGCTAACTACCAAGTCTGCAGCTACTCACCATAGTCCATAAAGTGTCGGACAGCGGTCCTCTAAGGCATAGTCTGGAAAAATATTTCCAGTCAGGAAGGAGCAAAGCACAATCTCAAATAACAGTTCCATTAATTGATAATGTCTATAATACAATAATACATGTCATGCTAGCTACTGAGAAGACAGTGAAATAAATGAAATGGCAATTTTTAAGAGAGACAGGCAATATGACATAGTCAGTGCATGTATGGAAATAAAAGAACAAGGAACAGTATCATATACGGGTGATGTAGTATATGATTAAAAATAGGGAACTGTAATCTATTCTAAGTGTTTGAAATAGTAGTTTCAAAATGTGATCGGCTTGGGAACATGTACAGTAGCTACAGGGCCTGGCTAATCATGGGTGAAGAGCATGATCAACACTTACAATTTATATATTACAATGAGAGGTTATGATCACATTTCTTACTAACTACTTCCCCGCCCCCAACTAGTACTGTGGATCCAACCATGACACGTCACGATACACGAGCAAGTAAAGTCTATCATGTACGGTGTCTAAATATACATGTCGTGTACAATGTCAATACGATAATTAAGGTAACATCTCATGACTGCAGATCCAAGCTATACTAGTCCGTGTAGCACAGTGTCAAAGATTCAGTTGTAACATTTCAAGATCATTGAACTTATAGCAATTATCAAGAATTGGAAATTATCAGAGAATGTACTTGCCTCGGTCCTTAGCTGGTATTTATGGATGTCCTGTCCCAGAGTATCCCCTGGGTAACCCAACAGTCCTATAAACATATCACAATAACACTTGTATCAGGGGCTACGCTAACATACAGTCAAAACACTGGGTTCGGGACTTCTCTAGGTACGATAATGGTCATCTAGGATCATCTAAATATACATATCTTAACTAGTTTATATACTTTAAAATTATGTTTTTATTAAACATATAGCAAAATAAGTAATAAGTGTATACCAAATATATATATAAATATATATTTACCAAAATATGGATATACATATATATACCAATTAAACATACCTTGAAAATATACTAAGTATATATATATATATATATAAAATACATGTAGTAGAACACGTATTTATATATATCAGTCATATATATATACATAGAAATATATTAAATGTATGTACAAGAATATATATATTTGAAAATATATCAAGTATACATATATACAAAATATATATATATATACCAAACTTATATATTTTTATACCAAATTACACATATATACATATTAAATGAAGTACACATATACATATTTAAATACGTATATATATAGATAAATCACATTAAATATATATATACATATACATATACAACAAAATACGTATATATTTATATACTAATAAAACATTTAATTAAATAGATAATATATATGTCACATATTAAATTATACATTACTAATTTTATTAAACATCAATTAAATATATAAACAAACATATATATATATATATACATTAGATACATATATACATATATATATACATACTCTATACTATACATATTTAATAATAAAATAAATAATACACGTATACATGTTTTAAATACATACAATATATATTAAACATATACTATACTATGCACATATACATGTATACATTAATTTAAAATTACAATTACATATACATGTTAATATATACATATACGTATATATTAAATACTTACATACATACATACATTAAATATATACTCACTTATATACGTATATAGTTATATATATACACATTTATATATATATATATATATACACAGGGAGAAAGGAGAAGGAAGAAGGAAAAGGGAGAAGAAGAATACTTACAGTGTGGTGCACGCTGGCCGCCGGACCGGAGGGGGAAGCCGCCGGGGCTCGCACTGGAGGAGGCCGGAGTAGGATCGTGAGGGGGCCGCTGACCGGAATACGGCAGGAGGTAGCCGCCGGGTGCAGGGGGATCGAGCAGCGGCAGAGGCCGGGCTTGGCCGCCAGGGGTGATGAAGATGGGAGGTGGTGGTGATGGTGGTGGATGGTGGTGGTAGTGTAGATGATGGTGGTGGTGGGAGTTTGGTCGCTGGCCGGAGTACACAGGGAGTCGGGGTTGTTGGCAGCGGAGTCGGAGTGACAGGGGCCGCCGCCGGGCTGGAGTGCACAGGTGGAGGGAGAGCCGGGGGATGTGCAGTCGGGTCGGGATGCTCGCCGGGCCGGGAAGTCGGTTCAGGAGGCTGACAGGGAGGGATGCGGGGGAGAGCCGGACCGGGCAGTCGGTTCAGGAGGAGGGGATGGGTGCAGCAGCCGCCGTGGAGAGTTGTCCGGCGGGGAGGAGTTCGTGGGGAGGACCGCCGGCCGGGAACAGGAACTGTGCGGGGGGGGGGTGAACAGTGTTCCCCCCCCTTCTTCCCTTTTTTGAATTTCAAAAGAAAGAAAACTTAAAGAAGAAGAAGGAAGGAAGAAGGAGAAGAAGAAAAGAAAGAGAAGAAGAAAAGAAGAAGGAAGAAGTTTTCCAACGTAGGAGAGAGGGGGCTTGTGAGGAGGTGGGGTTTTCTATGTTGCCTAGGGATTAGGGTTTAGGATGTAGACATTATATTATATAGGATGAGAGAGGGTGTGATGTAGGGTGATGATTCCATCCCTTGAATGGGTGGCTAGGATTGAACATGGAGAGAATTAATTCATGTAGGTAAATAAGGGTGAGGTTTAATTAAATTATTAAAGATTCCTCATTGGTTAAAATAATTGGGTGAGGCCACAAAATGCCAATTTGCAATTTAGTCCCCTTAAATTTGGGAAATTGCACAAACACATGAAATGACGAAAATTGGGCGGGCGATTCGGAGTCCGGCATTTTGTAGGGTCAGGGGGTGCTGTAAGATGGGTATGGGCTGAATTTGCAGGGCACTGGAATTAAATTGGGATTTTAAAGTCAGATAAAATAGTATCCTCAATTTAAATAGAAATAAATGTAAGTTGTGTTCAACAATTAATTAGGAGTACATGGAGCCAAAATCAGGTCAGGTCATCAATACCAATATTGAAGAAGACTCAGAACAGAATATTACCCTAATTTGGGTCTAACGAAAAATAGGTCAAGATGGCCTCCAATTTTCGATTGGAACGCACAACGATACAAAAATAGGAATTTAAAAATAAACGTCCGCGACGACTTTTGTGCGGCCAGAAATAATGTACAGGAAGCATAATTATGAGTTGCAAAAATAGCGGAATTGAAGGCGGGCATGTCTAGGGCAAGATGGTAAAATTTGTTGGAAGACAAAGTCTGGATAGTGCTCCAAATATCGAAGCAAAGGCAAAGCGCAAAAATATTAAATAAAATACAGTAATTACTTACAAACTCTAAGAATTAAATTCTAGAGAAAATAATAAAATCCAGAACTCTCTAATTCGGACAGGGGTTCGTCTACTGGGCTTCTAGGTCTAGTCTGCTAGCTAAAATAAAATAATTAACACTGCATATAATTACATATTTAATTACACATCACACATAATAATTATTTAAATCAATATACTATTATGCAATTAATTAATTATAAATAACAGTAATATTAAATATTGTAAAAATTCGAAAATATCCCTGTTTTCAGAATGTGGTAGTGACATGACCTACATATTTTCTTAGATTGCATTGCTGTAGGTAGAATTTTCTTAAACCATGATTAGTGGTTTTGACCATAGCAAAGATCTATGACAAGGTTATGACTTGACAAAAAGGGACAAGATGATTAAAAATTCAAGGATAAGCATTCATTTAAATAAAGAGTTAATGAGTTAATATAACAGAATTGATGGATCATTGATTTTACGAAGATCGAGGTATGATTAAAATTTGAGGATAAACGTTAATTTAAATAAAGGATTAAAAATTTAACATGGCAAAATTGAGGAATTATTAATTTTAGTAAGGTTATGATATGATAGAATTGGCGAAAAAATTGAGAAAATTTAGGAGATTGTCATTATATTTATTTGACCGCAAGTTATGAATTTTTGGACGTTGCATTAGGAGGATCTCTAAGTGTCGCACTGGTGAGAATTGTGAGGAAAATGGACTTTGATTTTTATTTTTGAGGATATTGCAAGAATACAGTAATTTCAGAAATTTTTGAAAATTGCGAAACGACAAGGTGGATTATTTCAGGATTATGTGAGTTGTTGAATTTCACTATTTATGGAAAATAATAATGTGTATGAGTAAATACTACTATTGGGGATTTAAAATTTCGAGAACGAAATTCTTTTAAGGAGGGTAGACTTGTCACTACCACATTCTGAAAACAGGGATATTTTTGACTTTTTATTTATTATTAATATTATGGTATTTATATTAAATAATTCTCAATAGTGTATTTAAATTAAATAATTGCATGAGGTGTGTATTTAAATATATTATATTATATACTGTGTTCTTAATGTCTGAGCTGGTAGATTTGACCTAGAGGCCACTAGGCGAACACCTGATCAAACAATGGGGATTATGTATTTAATTGTTTATTTTAGAATTAATTTATTTGAGGTTGTATTTAATTACCGTAATTTATTTAATTGTTGCGCGCTGTCGTTGCTTCGATATTTGGAGCGCTACCTGACTTTTGCCTTCCAACAAATTTCACAATCTTGCCCTAGACATGCCCGCCTTCCATTCTGCTATTTTTGTAACTCATAATATAGCTCTCTGTACCTTATTTTTAGCCGCACAAAAATCGTCGCGGACGTTTATTTAATTCCTAAATAAATTCCTATTTTGTATCGTTGTGCGTTCCAATCGAAATTGGAGGCAAATCTTGACCTATTTTTCGTACGACCCAAATTAGGGTAATATTCTGTTCTGAGTCTTCTTCATTAATGCTATTGATGACCCGACCTGATTTTGGTTCCAGGTACTCCTAATTAATTTTAGAACACAGCTTCCATTTTATTTCTAATTAAATTGAGGATAACATTTTGATTGACTTCATAAATCCTAATCTAATTTCAGTACCCGATTATTTAAGCCCGTACCAAACACACGGCGCCCCCTCACCCTACAAAACGTCGAACACCGAATCGCCCGCCAAATTTTCATCATTGTATGTGTCCGTGCAATTTTCCAAATTTAAGGGGGCTAATTTGCAAATTTACATTTGGTGTAAACACCCCATTGGTTCAACCAATGGAGGAGCCCTAATATTGTTACTAATCAACCCACACCCTCATCCCCACATGAAAATTCATTCATGTTTAATCTGGACCACCCATTTAAATTGGGTGCATCCTCACCCTTGATTTCACCCACACTCTCCCCCTATTTAATGTCCTATCTACACTAGCCCTAATCCCCAAATTTCCTAGGGAAGCACACCTCCCCTCTCTCCAACGTAGCCTCCTTCATTCCAAAATTCTTTCTCTTCTTCTTCTCTTTTTCTTTCTTCTTCTTCTTCTTCTTCTTCTTCTTCTTCTTCTTCTTCTTTTCATTACTTTGATTTTTGAAATTGAAAAGAAGGGGGGGGGGACTTGAAGCCACTGTTCACCCGGCGGCCAACCACCCAGGCCCGACCCCGCCTCCGGCGAGCTGCCCCAACCAAGCCCCGACCCGCCGGCTGCTGCTGTTCGGCCAACCCGACGGCTGCACCTACCACTACCTCTCCTTCACTCCCTGCTCCGGCGGCCCAGACCCGAGCTCCGACCGACAGCACATCAACTCCTCCTCCCTCTGCTGTTCAACTCCGGCGGCCCCCTCACGAGCTCCTCCCCCGCGGCTCCACGAGCCGAGCTCCTCTCCGGCAGGCCTAGCCCCCGGCCTGCTGTTCCTATCACCACCATCACCGCATCGAGCAGCAGATCTTGCGACCATGGCGAACCTCGGTTGATCGAAGCCGGCGACCAACGAAGCAGGGCGATCGACTCCGAGTTCGTCGACGAAGCCCGGTGGTTGACCTCTTCCTTCGTCGGTGATCCTTCCTCCTCCGCCGAGCAACTCCGTCGACGATCTAAGCTTTCCAGGCGGCGAGCAGCAGTCTCTGGCCTCGACGCACAGTCGTTTGTTCTCCAAACGGTGATCGGCGTCACTTCGAGATCGATCGAGAACTCCGGTCATCTCCCTACTTCGACGAGTACACTTCCCTTCCACGACTACTCCGACGAGCTCAACTAGATCTGGTGAGTCGTCTGCCTCTTAATCATTGATTCTGATTTGTTCTAAATCAATAGAAATCAATTCAAATTCTAAACTTCTCTTTTCAAATCTTCACTACAACTGTATGATGATTTGTCTGAGAGAGAGAGAGAGAGCCAGAAGCTTGAATCGGACACGGGAACCTCGTATCCACGTGTCAGGACACTGGTATGATCTCCCCTGAGCTCCCTCGGCTGCACTCCGGCGCGGCCAGCTCTCCCTCTGGTGGGCCGTGCACCAACCCCGATGAGCCTCTCTTTTCCCTCCTTCTTTTGAATTTAAATTCTATGTAAGTTATGGTATTAGTATATGTATTCTTATAGATACATATATGTATGTATTATTTTTATGTATATGTATTCATATATATATATATATATACGTATATGTATGTACATTTTTATAAATTGTATTTATATATATATATATATATATATATGTATGTATATTGGTATTCTCCTATAAGGTGTATCTAATAGTATATATATATGGTTAATAAAAAATTGATATATACGTATTTAATACGTATTTAGTAAAAATTGGTATATGTATATATATTATTTGTATATATACCTAGTATATTTTTAAATTGGTATATATGGTATATAAATATATTGTTCAACCTATATATATATATTATACATGAATTAAATGGTACGTATATATATTTTGGGTGCAAGTACATATTGTAGGTGTTAATGTTAGTTAATAATGGGTATATGTGTGTTAGATGTCTATCTACTAGATAACCCTAGTTGACCCGTACCGTACCTGGCATAGCCCCGAGTTATGTATTTGTGTTGTGTTAGTGTAGCACCTGATGCAAATGCTGTATTGTTTATTATATGTTATAGGACTGTTGGATCCTCCAAACGATACTCTGGGACAGGACATTGGTTTTACCAGCTAAGGACCCAAGGCGAGTACATTCTCTGATTAGTTTCTATTTTATGATATCCCCTATGTTCACTGTATCTAGTGTAGATATCCATGCTCTTGACATGCTGGTTACACGGATTGGTATACACGGATCTCGTCATGAGATGTTATTCCTTATTCATGGTGTAGCTTGTACAAGACTTGTTTCCTTGTTATCTTGTGCATGTACAGACACTGAGTCCCGGGGAGATTTACTACCTCTCTAGGGAATCCCGTGCCATAGCGTACCATGATTGGATCTACTATACCAGTCGGGGGTGGGGAGTATTTTAGTATAGATATGTGATCATACCCAACTCTACATGCATCATAGCTCACCCCACATCTCACGTCGGGTGCGGCCTGACCATTTATATGCTTCATAGCTGTTACGTGTGATTAGCCTGACCTCTACATGCATCATAGCTAACCAACGGTTAGCCTGACCTTACATGAATCATAGCTAATCACATGTAACCAGCCTGATCAAGTTTCCAAGTCGATCACATGTTTAAGCTAGTACTCACACACTTAGTCATAGGTTTCTTGCTCATTGACATATTGTTTCTTTTCCTGCATTTACTTACAGTATTTCCAGTATTTTTTTTATTGTAAATTTCCCGTACCTATACATGCATCTCGTATATTTCCATCTAGAACTGCTACATAGCTTATATCATTAATATAGAACTGCTATTTAGAGATGTACTTTGCTCCTTCCTGACTGGAAAATATTTTCCAGACTATGCCTAGAGGACTGGTATCAGACACTGGTGGACCACAGGGTGAGTAGCTGAGACTTGGATTATGTTGAGTTAGATTATTTACAGTTTAGACTTGTGTTGTATCTTCATTTCTTTTCTTCGATTTCTTATCGTGCTGTAGTTGTGATTGAGTATGTTGTTCATTTATTTTTGTTATCCGTGTCTCCTTATGGAGTTGGATACTAGTGTGAGATTGATTAGATAACATTTGACCTAGACAGCGTTCTACCGCCGATGCTGCGGTGTAGGCTGGACGTACCCACGCTCTCGTACCCCTACATCGGGTGCGGGTCGTGACACGTTTTTAGTGGTGGCCCATGCAGGTCAGACTTCGCAAGTTATGCGCTGTCGTGGTAGTGCGACGTCTTCGTTGTACTACTGCGTGCCTGCTATAGGACATAGGATATAGGATACTAGGATGAGAGAGGATACTCAATCACAATTTATTTGAAAGATCCTGGGATGACCCCATGAGAATCTTATTATAATTTCCAATTTAATTCCTTCGCCCTTGTTTCCGTCCGTCCTCACTCGTTGATATTGAGTTTGATTCTTGTTGACTAGTTGTTAAATTTAATTCTTGGTATCGTTGTTGAGTTAATTTTATATCAAGATGAATTTTACGGGCTAAAATTTACGGTATCATCTGATGACATATGTTGATGAGTACAGTGAGAAAGGTAAAACGTCTACTTTGGTTATGAAACCTAGAGTTTATCGCAGCCATATTAGCTGTCGTGACGAGAACGTAGGAACCTGACCTGGATGTACATATTGTAGTTATGAAACTGAGAGTCTCTCGCAGCCATACCGGTTGGCGTGGCGAAGATTCTAGATGACATGATTATAGAGTTGCATACCTTAGTTACGGAACCTGTCGTTTATCGCATCTATGCTTACTGGCGTGGCGAGGATTCTAAGTGTCATGATTTCTGACAGACGTGTATGATTATCAGGTTGTATCTTAAATTGGTTCTTAAAGTATCATCTCAACACTTATCTATTTCTGTTATTACAGGACTTTATTTTATCGCATCTTTTGTTTGCTAGCAGTAGAAATACCTTCAGTCCTCAATCCAGTTCTTTTGAGCTCCTATTCACTGAGGATTCCTTGTCAAGTACGATGATTAGTGACTTGTAATTATGTCTGTGTCTTGAGTATTAGTATTGACTGAGTGTTGCTTGTGAGTTTGTAAGTGTTTCCTAGTTGGACATGTGAGCAGTAGACATTAATCTAGAGTTAACCCATAGCGTAGTGCCTTGTAGCAATAGTTTTATGATAGGTGTGTTATAATTAGTATTGGCACTATAGATAGAGGAGAAAGAGTATCAGTGATGATGATCATTTGGAAGTAATAGTGCAAATAATTCGGGCAGTACAATTTTCGTACACAGTTGAGGTTGTAAATAATTGGTGTATTAGTGTGCACCTTGAATATTAGAGACTGTGAGTATTTATATGTATACTTGTGGATTCAATTTTATCGTTTGAAGAGTGGAATGAATTGCAATTTTTAAGAATTTTAAGGAGTTGAGGTTTTTATGTTATTAAAATGTTTGAGGATTCAATTTGATTAAATGAGCTTAGACAAAGCTGTAAGGATTTTTGGAAGTGATTAAATTTTTGTTTCAGCTTCTGAACATCTGACTTTGAGGAAAGTATATGCATTTTACTTTAAATTGTTCGAGGAGTTAGTTTTGAGGACCTTATTATGAGGATAAAATTTTATAATGGAAGAGATATAAATTAGTATATGAGTGGATGAGGTGCATGTGTAAGGATCTGTTGACTTGGACATGATTCAGATGACACCGCAAACAGACTTGGGTGTCCATTTAGAGCTGTATTAGGGAGAACAGTACTTAGTATGGTGTGTTACATTTGATATGCACTTGAGTGATAAGGATAGCTAGTATCAACAATTATAGTAGGCAAGAGAGCTAGCAGTGAGTGTGCTGTTAGTAAAAACTAGGGTACTAAAGAGATAGAGGTATCAAACCTTGGATGCATTATTAAACCATGGATATATTAAAGATTCTTGGTATCAGATTTAGGTATCAATAGGCAGGTGTATGCAATGAGGATGTAATCATGGATGTCTTGTGGACTAATGATTAGTTGATATGGATATCAGTGTACAGGAATATGAATTAGTTAGTGAATGTGCCAGAATTAAGTGTATGTTAGAGATAGAAGATACTGTAAGAATATGTTAGTAGGTCCTTCTTTCTTTCCTCATGTTCTTTTTCGTCTTCTGATCGATTGATTCCCTAGTACTGTAGCTTGTATTCATGATTTTTGTTAGAATGTAGTTAGTAGTATACCCTGATGCAGAGACTGTAATACCATGACAAAAGACACATGACCTACATATTTTCTTAGATTGCATTGCTGTAGGTAGAATTTTCTTAAACCATGATTAGTGGTTTTGACCATAGCAAAGATCTATGACAAGGTTATGACTTGACAAAAAGGGACAAGATGATTAAAAATTCAAGGATAAGCATTCATTTAAATAAAGAGTTAATGAGTTAATATAACAGAATTGATGGATCATTGATTTTACGAAGATCGAGGTATGATTAAAATTTGAGGATAAACGTTAATTTAAATAAAGGATTAAAAATTTAACATGGCAAAATTGAGAAATTATTAATTTTAGTAAGGTTATGATATGATAGAATTGGCGAAAAAATTGAGAAAATTTAGGAGATTGTCATTATATTTATTTGACCGCAAGTTATGAATTTTTGGACGTTGCATTAGGAGGATCTCTAAGTGTCGCACTGGTGAGAATTGTGAGGAAAATGGACTTTGATTTTTATTTTTGAGGATATTGCAAGAATACAGTAATTTCAGAAATTTTTGAAAATTGCGAAACGACAAGGTGGATTATTTCAGGATTATGTGGGTTGTTGAATTTCACTATTTATGGAAAATAATAATGTGTATGAGTAAATACTACTATTGAGGATTTAAAATATCGAGGACGAAATTCTTTTAAGGAGGGTAGACTTGTCACTACCACATTCTGAAAACAGGGATATTTTCGACTTTTTATTTATTATTAATATTATGGTATTTATATTAAATGATTCTCAATAGTGTATTTAAATTAAATAATTGCATGAGGTGTGTATTTAAATATATTATATTATATACTGTGTTCTTAATGTCTGAGCTGGTAGATTTGACCTAGAGGCCACTAGGCGAACACCTGATCAAACAATGGGGATTATGTATTTAATTGTTTATTTTAGAATTAATTTATTTGAGGTTGTATTTAATTACCGTAATTTATTTAATTGTTGCGCGCTGTCGTTGCTTCGATATTTGGAGCGCTACCTGACTTTTGCCTTCCAACAAATTTCACAATCTTGCCCTAGACATGCCCGCCTTCCATTCTGCTATTTTTGTAACTCATAATATAGCTCTATGTACCTTATTTTTAGCCGCACAAAAATCGTCGCGGACGTTTATTTAATTCCTAAATAAATTCCTATTTTGTATCGTTGTGCGTTCCAATCGAAATTGGAGGCAAATCTTGACCTATTTTTCGTACGACCCAAATTAGGGTAATATTATGTTCTGAGTCTTCTTCATTAATGCTATTGATGACCCGACCTGATTTTGGTTCCAGGTACTCCTAATTAATTTTAGAACACAGCTTGCATTTTATTTCTAATTAAATTGAGGATAACATTTTGATTGACTTCATAAATCCTAATCTAATTTCAGTACCCGATTATTTAAGCCCGTACCAAACACACGGAGCCCCCTCACCCTACAAAACGTCGAACACCGAATCGTCCGCCAAATTTTCATCATTGTATGTGTCCGTGCAATTTTCCAAATTTAAGGGGGCTAATTTGCAAATTTATATTTGGTGTAAACACCCCATTGGTTCAACCAATGGAGGAGCCCTAATATTGTTACTAATCAACCCACACCCTCATCCCAACATGAAAATTCATTCATGTTTAATCTGGACCACCCATTTAAATTGGGTGCATCCTCACCCTTGATTTCACCCACACTCTCCCCTTATTTAATGTCCTATCTACACTAGCCCTAATCCCCAAATTTCCTAGGGAAGCACACCTCCCCTCTCTCCAACGTAGCCTCCTTCATTCCAAAATTCTTTCTCTTCTTCTTCTCTTTTTCTTTCTTCTTCTTCTTCTTCTTCTTCTTCTTCTTCTTTTCATTACTTTGATTTTTGAAATTGAAAAGAAGGGGGGGGAACTTGAAGCCACTGTTCACCCGGCGGCCAACCACCCAGGCCCGACCCCGCCTCCGGCGAGCTGCCCCAACCAAGCCCCGACCCGCCGGCTGCTGCTGTTCGGCCAACCCGACGGCTGCACCTACCACTACCTCTCCTTCACTCCCTGCTCCGGCGGCCCAGACCCGAGCTCCGACCGACAGCACATCAACTCCTCCTTCCTCTGCTGTTCAACTCCGGCGGCCCCCTCACGAGCTCCTCCCCCGCGGCTCCACGAGCCGAGCTCCTCTCCGGCAGGCCTAGCCCCCGGCCTGCTGTTCCTATCACCACCATCACCGCATCGAGCAGCAGATCTTGCGACCATGGCGAACCTCGGTTGATCGAAGCCGGCGACCAACGAAGCAGGGCGATCGACTCCGAGTTCGTCGACGAAGCCCGGTGGTTGACCTCTTCCTTCGTCGGTGATCCTTCCTCCTCCGCCGAGCAACTCCGTCGACGATCTAAGCTTTCCAGGCGGCGAGCAGCAGTCTCTGGCCTCGACGCACAGTCGTTTGTTCTCCAAACGGTGATCGGCGTCACTTCGAGATCGATCGAGAACTCCGGTCATCTCCCTACTTCGACGAGTACACTTCCCTTCCACGACTACTCCGACGAGCTCAACTAGATCTGGTGAATCATCTGCCTCTTAATCATTGATTCTGATTTGTTCTAAATCAATAGAAATCAATTCAAATTCTAAACTTCTCTTTTCAAATCTTCACTACAACTGTATGATGATTTGTCTGAGAGAGAGAGAGAGAGCCAGAAGCTTGAATCGGACACGGGAACCTCGTATCCACGTGTCAGGATACTGGTATGATCTCCCCTGAGCTCCCTCGGCTGCACTCCGGCGCGGCCAGCTCTCCCTCTGGTGGGCCGTGCACCAACCCCGGTGAGCCTCTCTTTTCCCTCCTTCTTTTGAATTTAAATTCTATGTAAGTTATGGTATTAGTATATGTATTCTTATAGATACATATATGTATGTATTATTTTTATGTATATGTATTCATATATATATATATATATATATATACGTATATGTATGTACATTTTTATTAATTGTATTTATATATATATATATATATATATGTATGTATATTGGTATTCTCCTATAAGGTGTATCTAATAGTATATATATATGGTTAATAAAAAATTGATATATACGTATTTAATACGTATTTAGTAAAAATTGGTATATGTATATATATTATTTGTATATATACCTAGTATATTTTTAAATTGGTATATATGGTATATAAATATATTGTTCAACCTATATATATATATATTATACATGAATTAAATGGTACGTATATATATTTTGGGTGCAAGTACATATTGTAGGTGTTAATGTTAGTTAATAATGGGTATATGTGTGTTAGATGTCTATCTACTAGATAACCCTAGTTGACCCGTACCGTACCTGGCATAGCCCCGAGTTATGTATTTGTGTTGTGTTAGTGTAGCACCTGATGCAAATGCTGTATTGTTTATTATATGTTATAGGACTGTTGGATCCTCCAGACGATACTTTGGGACAGGACATTGGTTTTACCAGCTAAGGACCCAAGGCGAGTACATTCTCTGATTAGTTTCTATTTTATGATATCCCCTATGTTCACTGTATCTAGTGTAGATATCCATGCTCTTGACACGCTGGTTACACGGATTGGTATACACGGATCTCGTCATGAGATGTTATTCCTTATTCATGGTGTAGCTTGTACAAGACTTGTTTCCTTGTTATCTTGTGCATGTACAGACACCGAGTCCCGGGGAGATTTGCTACCTCTCTATGGAATCCCGTGCCATAGCGTACCATGATTGGATCTACTATACCAGTCGGGAGTGGGGAGTATTTTAGTATAGATATGTGATCATACCCAACTCTACATGCATCATAGCTCACCCCACATCTCACGTCGGGTACGGCCTGACCATTTATATGCTTCATAGCTGTTACGTGTGATTAGCCTGACCTCTACATGCATCATAGCTAACCAACGGTTAGCCTGACCTTACATGAATCATAGCTAATCACATGTAACCAGCCTGATCAAGTTCCCAAGTCGATCACATGTTTAAGCTAGTACTCACACACTTAGTCATAGGTTTCTTGCTCATTGACATATTATTTCTTTTCCTGCATTTACTTACAGTATTTCCAGTATTTCTTTTATTGTACATTTCCCGTACCTATACATGCATCTCGTATATTTCCATCTAGAACTGCTACATAGCTTATATCATTAATATAGAACTGCTATTTAGAGATGTACTTTGCTCCTTCCTGACTGGAAAATATTTTCCAGACTATGCCTAGAGGACTGGTATCAGACACTGGTGGACCACAGGGTGAGTAGCTGAGACTTGGATTATGTTGAGTTAGATTATTTACAGTTTAGACTTGTGTTGTATCTTCATTTCTTTTCTTCGATTTCTTATCGTGCTGTAGTTGTGATTGAGTATGTTGTTCATTTATTTTTGTTATCCGTGTCTCCTTATGGAGTTGGATACTAGTGTGAGATTGATTAGATAACATTTGACCTAGACAGCGTTCTACCGCCGATACTGCGGCGTAGGCTGGACGTACCCACGCTCTCGTACCCCTACATCGGGTGCGGGTCGTGACAAGGGACCTTTCGAGCTGAGTAATATGAGGCGAAGGGCAGCTCCTCCTCCTCAGGTGTTTCCACCTGATCTTTAGATTATTGCCGGATAGGTACCTTCGGGTGCAGTCATTGGAATGTCGACTGCCTGCTTGTAGGTACTGCCACTTTATTGCAGCAACAGTTGATGATGATTTTGGGACAGTGATATCCTGGAGAAGATACTTCGCATGCCATAACTGCCTCCCTCACCTTGCTCTTGTGATTGATCATATTGCGCAAGTCAGGCGAGGGCTGACTCACATTTGTACCCTTTTCGTGAGCACGGGTAGACCGAGCGCACGGGTACATCGATAGTATTTTTGCTCCCTGATCTAGGGTTCGTACAAGAACTTTTTCCAGATCATCAATGGAAGACTTTTGAGACGGACCCTGTCCATTTGTCGCTGAGGGCTGGATGCATGGGTCAGTCTTATATAAATTTCCATCAGGGCCCGATATAACAGCTAGCGGTGCCCTCCGACAGTCAACCGAATAGACAGTTGCTTGAGCATGACGAGCTCACACTACCTCATACTTCTTCGACTTGGCACATGTAGGCACATAGTATGAAGAGTCCAAGTTTGGGTTTTTACCATTCTCAACATGGCGCATACGGTTAGTGGTGCGTTAGATTCGGTCAAAAATAGATGTTCGGCTGATACCAGAGTCGTATGCGGCTATCTTTCTGCAACCGTCAACCGATTTTGCATAGTGAGTCTTATGCGGTCTTCTCTTTGGCCGCATAGAGCTTGCATCAGCAACCGAACATCTGGCAGAGTTTGAGTTTTTCTTTGCCAGGGGTTGGGTACTGAGCATTTTCTACGTCAGGCGAGGATGCTGTTTGGAAAGCCTGGGTAGACGCCTGGCAAGTGCCTTCACCAACAGAGAGAGAGGCTAGGAGCGCAAGCTCCACAGTTGCATGAGCCACAACAGCCTTTGCAACCCAAGTCCTGCGGGTCTTCTTGGCCTTTGCTAACCTTGATGAAGAACTAGCACTTCCCTCCGAGATCATCCGCTCAAAAGCTTGCTGGTCGAAGCAGACCACCAACATCCTTTGAGTTGAGTCAAGCTTTCTGGTGTCAGAATGTGTCAAAACTTTCTCATCAGAGTAGAAAGAAAGTCCCCAGCAGAATCGCCATCTTATTGGCCACTAAATTCAAAAGTTCAAAAAGAGCTTGATTTAATTAACAAATGAAAAAAAGTACAAAGAGGTTCTGGACAGACAATCTAAGAACAATATTTTTTATGATCTGGGTGTGACGATGGACAAGGAGTGCTATGGCGTCTCTTTTACTCCATGGATGATCTGATGGGGGTAAAGAATCTTACGTTCTCACTTTCTCGTCTCGGTATGCTCTCTCTCTCTCTCTCTCTCTCTCTCTCTCTCTCTCTGTGTGTATGTGTGTGTGTGTATTTGACGAGGGTTGTATGCTCTCTTTCAAAAGCAGAAGAAAAAATCAACCCTTAGAACGTTCAAATTGCTCCTATTTATAGCCATCGTGATAATGGGCTATGGCTGCCGCATATGCCTCTGTTTGGTGGCCGCATAAGGCTCATTCAACTGAATGCGATTGTAACTGTAGTTGCATGCCATGGGAAGATTGCCAGGTGGTCTTGGTTGAGGTATGCTTATGCTGTTGAAGAGATATCAGGGTTGTTTTCAACCCGTTATGGGCATGACTTGGTCAGTTGGACACGCAGTCAGTGTAACTACCATATTTACAGAATAGCGGTATTTTCGTCTTTTTCTATTGTACTATTATAAATAATTATATTTATATTAATTATAGTGATTGTATTTTTATTTTTATATTTTCAATGTTGATATTGTTTCATGTATTAATATAATAGATCTAGTTAGTGTTAGTTATAGCTATTAGTTAGACAAGTTGTTAGTGAACCTAATTGGACCCAACTTCACTTGACATGACACATAGATCCCAACATTTGACTAGACCCATTAGACTCATCCCTCTACCGTAATTATATGATTTAATTAAACCTTTATTAGAATAGAAGCTTCCTAAACTACCCCTCCCTAATCAAATACCTACATGACAACAAGTGGGGGTACATTGGACCTTGACAATTACTTGGGGAAGGGATTACCAGGGCCGACCACATAAAGGAGGGGGAATACTCTCTCTCCTCTCCATTTGTCATTCATTTAGATCCCTAAATTAGTTCTTCCCCAATTCTATTCACCCCTCCACTAAATTCACCCTAAATTCCTTTATTCCCTCTCATTCACATTCAATAGAAGAAGCATTGGAGTTGGATTGGTATGAAGAACTTAGAAAAGGAGCTTTGGCAAGGAGATCATGTCCGGATTGTGTCCATTATACATTTTATTGAGAATCCATCTCCCCATAGGTATATATCTGAATTCACCTTTATTTTAGGTTCTAAATCATGCATGGGACCTTTAGGAACCACTATATGGCATAGGGCTACCTATAGAAAGAAGAACTAGGCTCAATTGACACCAAATATGACTTCTACATAGGTTTTTGTGTCTATTTTGGGGGAGTTACGAGATTGACACATTAAGTGTGTGTCATAAGACATTTTTAGTCTAATTAGACTTAGATCGGGGTTGAGGGACTAGATACATGTCCACAAATGGATACGTGTAGGCCGTATCATAAGGTTTTGTGATACAGAGTGATTGGGGGTTTTCCTTCGACACGGGTGCCACACACATGTCATATTGTGCCATGACACTTGGAATGGCTTGCTAACACTTAGTATAGACTCTAATTGTTATTTAGAACATGTTGGTAGGCTTTGGGTTGATTTGGATTAGTTTCGGATATGTATCATGACCGTATCCAAGCGTGTCAATAGTGTGCACTCCAAGTGTTTGTTAGAATGTCTAGTTGCTTATTTTAGTTCTAGTATTCAGTTTTGAATATATATATATATATATATATATATATATATATATATATATATATATATATATATGTGTGTGTGTGTGTGTGTGTGTGTGTGTGTGTGTGTGTGTATAGTATATTCATTATTAAGTGATTATTGTGTGTTAGTATATATATAGATACTAGTGTGTAATGTTTTTGTAGATATGTGTGACTGTGTTGAGAAAAACCACTTTGAGTGCATACACATAGGTAGACATGTATGGTAGGTGTTATATATTACATATGTCCTATACTTGAGTGTTATGTGGAGAGCTTTTATCTGATACTTTATATGGATATTTATGTAGGAATAGGCTAATGGGTGTTGATAATCTAGTGTGAGGGGAGGCTCGAGAAGTATCATGTCTGGGAGTGTTGTGTGCAAGTCATGTTGTGGGTGCTGGAGGATTAGTTTGCTCAGATCTTTGTTTTAGTAAAGGTGATAACATAGATAGAGACAGAGAGGTTAGCTGTGAAGGGTGATCAGATATGGGGGAGTTATAGTGAGTATTTGTATAGCAGTGGATTATGTCGAAGATGGTTCAGGTATCAACAGAAGTATTGGAGTTAGCTAAGGTACGTGTTGATGATTATCTAGTAGGAAAAGGTTGTCCATGTGCTGCCAATAGTTATTGTCCTATCAGTTGGTACTTTGAATGCCTGGCATTTAGTTAGTGAAGTGAGTTCATATTAGTTCAGTAGGTCTGATAGAGGGTGAGCATGTGATGTGTTCATGTGTGGGAGTGTATTAGAGAACTAGTAGCATTATGGAGTGTCATGTTGGTCTTTGAACAGTGGGAGTCCTGCATTCAGATTGCAAGGTTTGTGGCAGTCAGTTGGTGAACAAGTGAAGAGGAGAGGAGCATATACACAGGTTGGTGAGGTTTGTGCACTTCCTGTCCACTTGAAACACAGGTGAATCTGAAGTGGGTGCGGGTAAGGAAGCTTGGTCTGTATGGATGTGGGAGAGTGGTATTGAAGGGTTGTATGTGTAGTAAGGAACAAAGAGGGGGAGTTCGAGTATGGGTCTGAACTGTGGTAGTGCAATGCCAAGTTTGGCCCAAGGTACAGTGGTGTAGAGTCATCTACAGGTTCCAGGTTTAACGAGTGTTCCATTCTCATGTGATCCTAAGTGTCAGTGCACCACAATCCTTGGTTGTGCCCTATTGTGTGTACTAGATAGCAACAAGGAATAGCAAGTGCAAGTGTGCAAGTGAACCAGAATTTTAGAGTGTGGTGAAGAACCTGGAAGTATAGTATGGAGTGTATACTTGTGTCTGTAGGAGAGTTAGTAGTAGTGGGAACAGAGGTCTATGGGTGTTTGTTGTTGTGTGTAATAGCAAGCACAGTAGCATTAGCAGAATATTATTAGTTAGTTAGCTTACCATAAAAGCCCGTTAGTGTAGTATTCATAAGATATTAATTAGTACTATTAGTTATATAACTAGTGTTGTTAGCATTAAATTGATAATTAGTTATAACCTTAATACAATATATAGTAACTAAGTTTAGCTAGGCTTGACTAGTTAATGACCATATTACATAGGATTGACCTAGTATAAGTTAGTTAGTGACCCTTATAGGTTAATTAACTAGTATTACACCTAAAATCTTAGTGTGGACCTAGTTTGGCCAAGTATACCCTAGTTGACCTAGTATTGACCAAGAACATCATATTTTAGATCTTTTAGCAATTTATCACTGTATTACACCAATTAACTTAATTTTCATAAATAGGAGTGTGTGACCCCAGCTTGGACCCCGAGTGGCATCATTTGCTCAAGACTAGAGGCGAGTACTTATTCGATAGTTTCTATTATTTTATAAATTCTATGATTCTGGTTTATATTATTATTTTACCTGATTCTTTGAAACTTCGATATACGGATTAGTATTATCTTGATTCACTTTCTTACGACACGTACATTATAATTTATTGACCTCTACTTTAGGACTTATTACTGGCATCATATCAAGACTTACTTACTGGTATCACTTAATTTAATCTGGCTGGACTTATATTTGATTTATGTGTCGGGACTTGGATTCATTTGTACTAATCGGGGAAGAAAAATACTCGAGTAGACATGTAAATATTTCTAAAATATGGAATTACCTCTTCTGGTCTAATCATGAATGATAGCAGTCGCACAATAAGTGTGCGATGAGCCGTATTATCCCCTAGCTGTTTAGTTACATTCTTGTTGGCTTCATATTACACTTGTTGGTCTCACATCATATCTATTTAGTTTAGTTCTTCTTAATTTACAGTCATTATTGCCATGCTCTTTAGTTCACCTTATTTACTTTCATTTCTCTATAGATAGATGTTGTTTTATTTTATTCTCTGATTCATTCTCTTTCCTGCTCATAAAGTATTACTTATTATAACTGTTTATAGAATTTGTCAATTAATTGGAAGTGCTATTGGGTTGTATTCGCTCCATCCTAATTGGAAATATTTTTCAGATGATTGTTTAGAGGACTAGTGTCCCACGTACTATAGAGCCGAGGAGGGAATAGCAACAATGGATCCTGATACTCAGGAGTGATTACCGAGGGACTTAGTTACTCTTATAGCAATGTGTTCTATTCAGTATTAGAATTTTTGGCATGTGTATATATTGGAGACTTTGTTATCGTATTTGAGTTTTGGTTATTGATGATGTATTTAGAAGTTATTGATGTTAGACTTTGTAGTTATGTTAGACTTCTTTGATATCTTATCTTGATTTAGATATGTGATTGAGTATTGTGTTGCCTTATTTATATTATCCTCCATTTTGGAGTTGAGATATCATTGACAGGTTATATATATATTATTGTGTGAGATTGATAGTTAGTTGACATAGACAATGTCTACCGTCGATGTTGCGGCGTAGGCTGGATATTTTTTACGTATTCGTACCGCCACACCGGGTGTGGATCGTGACACATTTTTGTTGTGGCCCATGTATGTCCGTTTCAAAATTAGTGCGATATCGTGGTAGTGCAACGGCTTAGTTGTACTACTGCGAGCCTGTGATATGATATAGGATATAGGACACTAGGATGAGAGATAGAATGCTCAATCACAACTAGGAAATAATTCCACATATTGATTCTTGCCATCTTTATCATTCCGAATATTGTTTTCTTTTAAAATATTATTGTCCTTCCTTGATAATATTGTGTCTTGTGCCTTTTTAGTATCTTTTCTTTTGAAATATCTTCATGATGCCGTCGAAGACCCGTACACAGCGTGCTAGAGCAGTTTTTGATAGGTCGGCGACTTCTTTACCCCCTATTCGAGCAGTTGCAGCAGTTGATACCATTCTACCTCTTTCGGTTCAGAGGTCTGACACCCCGGTTTAGATGGAAGCTTTCATTGCTTTTGGGGGTCCTCCTCCCTCACCTTATCGTAAAGTTGATCCAATTCCCGTATATTATGAGGGACATTCCCCACCACCGCCAGTGCCAGTCAATGCGACACAGTTGTTTGCACTGTGCAGAGATTTAATGGAGGCCCAGAGGGCACAGGCTGAGGTGCAGCATAAGAAGTCCGATGTGATGAGACAAGGCATTGAGAATGCCTACTAGGTGGCTATTGCAGCAGTTGAGAGAGGGACAGCTCAGCAACCACATGATGCCCAACCCAAGCGGGGCACCATACAGGAGTTCACGAAGTTTGGTCCCTACGGTTTTAAGTGGAAAAAGGGGATCACATATGCTGATGATTGGTTGGACCATATCGAGCACATCATATGCTCATCCCGCCTGGCAGAGGATCTGAAGATAGAGGCGGCAGGATTATAGATGTTGGATATTGCTAGCACGTGTTCCGGAATGAGCCAGAGATGACTGATCCGGAGTTCTGGGAGGAATTCAAGAATCTGTTCAAAAAGAAGTTCTTCTCGCCTACAGAGAGACTTGTCTTGGAGTGCCAGTTCAAGATACTTCGGTAGGGAAATATGTAGTAGAGGAGTATATCGCAGAATTCGGCAGATTGAGTAGGTATGCCGAGTACCTGGTGCGGGATCCGGAGCACAGGGCGAGTTACTTTAGAGATGGCCTAAATTGGGAAATAAAGGCTTTTATTTCCTCCAACCATAAGACGTACTCAGCTGTAATGAGGGAGGCCCACATGGTCGAGAGGGACCTGAGTTTGAGGCCCAAAAGGGACTGAGACATCATCAGTGGAGCTAGTAGCAGTGAGAGACCTGCCAAGCATCCCAAATATGAGCAGAGATCATTCCAAGTACAGCCCCAGCAGTTACTTGCACCAGCTAGAGCTCTCGTACAACAGGTACAGTAGAAGCCTCGGGGACAGGATTAGAGGATGCCTACTTGTGCCTACTGTAGGAAGGCTGGACACACTTGGGATATGCGTAGGAAGAGGCTGAAGGTATGCTTGTTCTGTTGATCCGCTGATCACCAGATGAGAGATTGTCCTACCGTACCTCCATTTCATGGAGCACGAGGTCAGAGAGATGGAGTTAGGCCATGTGTGGAACAGCATCCGGCCCTGCACCAACAGAGGAAGATACCCTGCAGAGTAGGGCTTTTGCGTTGACGATCGAGGAGGCCGATGCTACAGGTGATGGGTTAACATGTCTTGTTCTGTTCCTTTCTTCCTTTTTTTCTTCATTTCCATCTATTGTTTGAATGCTTCATTAGTACCTTCTAGAATGCTTTTGTGCTATATTTTAATTATTGTAGATAGTATACCCTATTGAGACTGCAATATAATGACCATTAAGACCATAACCATGCATGCTGTATTCTTTTCATAAGATGGTATATTGTAGATATGATTTTCTTGGACCATGATTGCTGGAGGTTTGACCTAGAAGGAGAACAATCACCCTTAAATTTCGAGGATGGAATTTTTCTAAGGAGGGTAGACTTGTAACTACCACATTTTCAGAATAGGGGAATTTTTGTCTTTTTCTATTGTACCATTGTAAATAATTATATTCATATTAATTATAGTGATTGTATTTTTATTTTTATATTTTCAATATTGATATTATTACATGTATTAATATAATATATATAGTTAGTGTTAGTAGTAGCCATTAGTTAGACAAGTTGTTAGTAAACCTAATTGGACCTAACTTCACTTAACATAACACATAGAGCCCAACATTTGACTAGGCCCATTAGAGTCATCCCTCTAGCTTAACTAGATGATTTAATTAAAACTTTATTAGAATAGAAGCTTCCTAAACTACCCCTCCCTAATCAAACACCTACATGACAACAAGTGGGGGTATATTGGACCTTGACAATTGCTTGGGGAAGGGATTACTAGGGCCGGCCACATACAGGAGGGGGAACACTATCTCTCATCTCTATTTGTCCTTACATTAGATCCCCAAATTAGTTCTTCCCCAATTCCATTTATTCTTTCACAAAATTCATCCTAAATTCCTTCATTTCCTCTCATTAACATTCAAGAGAAGAAGCAATGGAGTTTGGATTGGCAATGAAGGAGCTTTGGAAAGGAGATCGTGTCCGAATCGTGTCCATTATGCATTTTATTGGAAATCCGTCTACCAATTGGTATAGATCTAAATTCACCTCTATTTAAGATTCTAAATCATGTATTGGACCTTTAGGAACCACTCTATGGCATAGGGCTACCTATAGGAAGAAGAACTAGGCCCAATTGACACCAAATGTGACTTCTAAATAGGTTTTTGTGTATATTTTAGGAGAGTTACGAGATTGACACATCAAGTATGTGTCATGAGACCTATTTAGCCTAATTGAACTTAGATTGGGGTTGAGGGACTAGATACATGTCCAAAAATGGATACGTGTAGGCTGTATCGCAAGGTTTTGTGATACAGAGTGATTGGGGGTTTTTCTTTGACACGGGTGCCACACACATGTCATATTGTGCCATGATACTTGGAATGGTTTGTTAACACTTAATATAGACTCTAATTGTTATTTAGAACTTTTCAGTAGACTTTGGGTTGATTTTGGATAGGTTTTGGATACGTATCATGAGCATATCCTAGCGTGTCAATAGTGTGCACTCCAAGTGTTTGTTAGAATATCTAGCTGCTTATTTTAGTTCTAGTATTCAATTTTGAATATATATATATATATATATATATATATATATATATATATATATATATATATATATATATATATATAAGATATTTTATGCCACCAATGAAATATGAATACTCAATCACATAACTATAAGATGGAACAACGCACGAATATGATATAAAGAACTGAAGAGTCAAAATACAACTCACAAGACAATATAATAGCCAATGAGTCACCAAATATAATATAAGACTAACTGTCAAAGTTGAAGACAAATTCAGTACAATATAAGCATATCTACTAAGCTACGGGTAAAGTGTCGTCTATCTCAACCGGATGAGTCCCTCCTGAGCAACAGTCTCTAGCTCTAAGCCAACTACATCCTGAGGCCCGTAGTGACTGGGATACCATTCCTCAGTGTCATTTAGGAAAACATATTCAATCAGGATTGGGGCAAAGTACAACTCTAGCAACAGTTCCAATAAATGATAAAGACTTTGTAACAGTAAATAGAGAGCATATACAAGATGAATAGAGCATAGTAAAAATATACAGGAATAAGGAATTGCGGGAAATACATACAAGAGATATGAACATCATATATAGAATAAAGAGATACATCTATGTGACTGAGTACTAGTGACAATATGTGATCGACTTGGGTGCTGCTGAAGAACCACGGGACTAGATAATCATACGTACGGTGTAAGAGTAACATTATTCAAGAAAAATAAGAACTGCGGGGTATGATCACATATCTACACTACATACTCCCCGCCCCCGACTAGTATAATAGATTCAATCCATGACACGCTATGACACGAGATTCTATGAGAATGGAGCTAATCTTCTCATGAATCAGTGTTCATACATGTACAAGAACAATGAGGCTCGCCCATAAAATACGCCAGAAACTACCAGGAATAACATCTCATGATGGGATCCAAGAAAACCAATCCGTGAAACTAAGTGTTAGGAAAATCAAGAATATCTATACTAAATATAAGAAACATAGACGATATAATAAACAGAAAACTATCTGAGAATATACTCGTCTGAAATTCGGTGAATAGTATCAAAGATGTCCACAACGGTGCCTCAGAGACCTAAATATGGAATATTACATTAATATAAGGTTTTGGAATGAATACAAGTTAAACTAGTTCAAATCTAGGTCATTAGGCTAAATCTAAGTCAAAACATTCAAACTAGGTCAACTCTAGGTTATACTAGTCAAACTAACTATTTCTAGGTTGTATGAGCCTCTCTCTAGGATATTGGGTCCATACACTATGTATCTAGGCTATACTAGCTATACTAGGATACTAGAATATTATAGTTATCTAATATCACAAGATACACCACTATATATATATATATATATATATATATATATATATATATATATATACACACACAAGTATCTAATATCTAACTAAACACAAATCTAGCCGCCAACCTGTCTTTACTACTGATGCACCTTCATGACTGATACTTGGATGAATGCTAATTAATGAAGGGGCTAATGGAGACTAAAAAATGAGCTAAAATGAAATCTGATACACACAGTGAAGGATGATACAATGGCCAAGTCTGTTGTTTACTAACTAAACTCGACGGTTACCCCTCCCTAACCAACTATTGACAGAACCTATATAAAGGGATAAGTCTGATACAAGATAAAGTGACTGATATATAACTAGCTAATACATAAACTGGTATGTGCACTAGAGCTGCTGCCATTACCACCAAAACCAATAAATAATTAAGATCTGATATACAACAGCGGGGCTGATACTAGATAGGTGAAAGGGAAATGGGAGTGTCACATTGTATGGCCAAGTGACTGATGCTATAACCCTCCCTACCTCTATAGTTGCCAAGCCTAACATCAACCAATGGTCAATACTACAAAGTCTGATACCAATGGGTGAAAGGATACTGTGACTGACTTATATGGACCGCTACTAAGATAGAGATGGACATGTAACTCCCCTTACTAACTGGGTCTGATGCCACTACCCGACTGATACACATTGATGGTTGGTCAAGTGTTGTGGATAATCCTAAATGCAACTGCTGTTGTGATTGTCCTTAAACTCGATCGATACTCAAATAGCTAACCCCCAACACTTGGCGTATAGCAGACCTCAATCTCCTGCTCAATGATGTACAATTCTAAAAGGTCTCCCCATCATTCCACAATTGACTCGACAGTCCAAATACTGACCACAATATGAATACAAGATTGAGCACTACTAACCACATACAAAATACCCAGTATAACGTAGGTAATGCAATATATAACCAATATATTTATATATATAACATATATACATTAATATATATCAAATATAATCTTAAATCTACTAAAATCGAGTAGGATATATTCCATCAAATATATGGAGTGCATCGCACCCGTATCACACTCAATCTATGATACGCTTGCGATACGGCTCCAACACGTCACCAAATGTATCACAAATAATACTTGCAAGTCTAGAGTCATAATTATGAAAAATATAAAGGATAGATACTCCTCTACGTGTCCGTGTCACAATATGACATGCTCAAATCCCCGTGTCAAAGTAAAAACCACCAAATTAACCCGTATTATAAAATTGCCATGATACGGTCTACACATATCCAATTGTGGACACAACACTAGTCTTACACAATCAAACACAGGTCAATTTGGTCTAATTGATCCATTAATAAAAATACGGTGCACTAATCTAGGATTTTCTCCAAATTGGATACAAAATACCCCATAACATTCACAATATGGGTCCCTAGTAGTCAATTCTTCTTCCTATAGGTAGCCCTAGTATATATATGGGTTCCTAATAATTAAACTATAAATTTAAAATCTAATTAGCAAGGGAAATCTAAATTTTACCTATTGGGAGAATGATTCCCAATGTAAGTCTCCAATTGGATGAAAAGAGCCCTTAACTTGTGCAATCTCCTTCTTCTTATAGATCCTTGACTCCTCCTTCCTTCTAGACCTTCTAATGGTGAAGTAGGGAAGAAATTGGAAGAGATTTGGTAAGCATTTGGTGGAGGGAAGGAAAATTTGGGGAAGAATAATTGTAGATCTAATTTGGAATGGAAAGAGGGAAGAGGAGAGAGAGAATCTCTACTCTTATGGCCAACCCCCTCCTACTTGGCCTCCAAGTAATGTATAATGTCCAATATATCCCTTGGGTTTTTTATGAAGAAAATGATTAAGGAAGGAACGTTCTAACCCTAATGGTTTGACTAATTAAATCATCAACTTAATGAAATAGGCTAAGATGTTGGGCTGAAGTCTAACTAAAATAAATGTTGCTTTATGAATCAATTCTAATCTAGTTTGGTCTACTAACAAGTCCAAAAATATAATATAACATCTAACAATAAATAAATAATATAATAAATAATATGTATAATAATTAATAAATTATAAAATGACCAAAATACTCTTTCCTTGAAAATATGGTAGTGACAAGTCTAACCCCCTTAAAATAATTTTGTTCTCAAAATTAAAAGATAAAACGACCCCTAGAAAAGCAAAACAGAACAAGAAGCAACATACCTCAAGGCACAAACAGATACGGTAACCGCTCTCGTATTTTATCCTCCCTCTCCCTGGTAGACTCACCTGGAGAGTGATGCCTCCATGCGACGCATACCAAGGGAATAGTCTGGTTCATCGGCACCTTCCCTCTCCGATCTAGAATAACAACTGGCTACTCTGGATAGCTGAGAGTAGGGCCCAACTCTATCTCCGAGTGATCCAATACGTGACTAGGATCGGCCACGTACCATCTCAACTACAATATTTGAAACACGTTGTGCACTCTCTCCAATGTAGGTGGTAAGTCTAGTTTGTAGGCAACTACACTGACCCTCTCGAGAATACTGAAGGGTCCAATGAATCGTGGACTAAGCTTCCAGCATCCACTGAAGCAAATCATGCCTCGTGTCAGAAAAATTCTCAAAAACACCAAACCTCCAAGCTAGAACAAAATACAACATTAAGAACTTAATCTATAACAACCAACCAATATCAATCACAAAATAAAAACATAAAACTATACCTCAAACTCCAAAGGTCTACGGTGGCTATCGACCCAATGCCAATGTATATCCTGCGCCACTCAAAGTCTATCTCTAATCAGCTTGACCTTCTCCGCGGTATCCACTACCATCTTTGGCCCTAGCAAAGCTCTCTCTCCAATGTCGTCCCAAGACAAGGGAGTGTGACACCTCCGACTGTACATAGCCTCAAAAGGTGATATCTCTATACTGGCCTGGTAGCTGTTGTTGTAAGCAAACTCTACCAAATGAAGATGGTCCTCTCAAAATCCCCTAAAATATACTACATATGTGCGCAACATATCTTCGAGATTATGAATGGTCCTCTCTGACTGCCCATCTGTCTGGGGGTGATATGCATTACTGAACTTGAGCTGGACGCCCAAGCTCGCCTGCAAACTCCTCCAGAAATGAGAAGTGAAATAACTATCCCGATCCAAGACTATGCTGACGGAAACACCATGTATCCTGACCATCTACCTCACATATATCTCTGCCAGCTTCTCCATAGACAAACCTACCTTGAAAGAGAAATAGTGGCCGACTTGGTCAACCTGTTAATGATGACTCAAATCGCGTCTTTTTCTCTTGGAGATCGTGGAAGTCCGAATACAAAATCTATAGTAATGTGCTCCCACTTCTACTCTGGAATGGATAATGGATGAAGTAAACCACCTAGCCTCTGTCTCTCAGCTTTCACCTGCTAGTTCTTAAATAGAAGTGGGGTCCACTCTTGCGAATGCAAAGGCCTGGGGGCCGTTACAGGCGATCATCAAAGCCGATTTTGTCTCTTGCTTCTGATTCTTTCTCTACCGCTTCCTGACAAATGACTGATAGGAACGGATTGCCTGGGCTTCCCTGCATCCGATCGAAGGAATGGATATTCTGAGATAGAACAAGAAAAAGTAAATTTAAATAATGCTGGATACAAACTGTGCCACTTCCCTCTTCATACCATACCACCACACACTCTTTCGTATACCCCGATACATCTTGTTGGCATATCGATGCATGGAACACTGAAAGCGATGTGCTTCGTGTAATACCACCTCCCACAACTCTCCACTGGGCATACATAATCTACTACCGTGCCGCAAAAAACCATCCTCAGCAATGGTAAAATTATCCTCCAATCCTGCTCTAACCTGAGCTCTGATGCTCCTCAGAGATACATCCTTATACTGGGCTGCCTTGATCATGTCCATTAACTCTGAATGTATCTGCAAACCCCATATCTGTATCGTAATCCCAGGAACTATCACCTTAATGCGAAGCTCTCCATATCCTCCAAAAAATATCGATCCTGCGTCAAAAATATATCTACCGGATACCTGCTCAAGGCATCGGCAATTACATTGGCCTTTCCTGGGTGATATTGTAAGGATATATCAAAATCCTTCATCAGTTCTAGTCACCGTCGCTGCCTCATGTTCAGCTCCTTCTGAGTGAAAACATACTTCAAGTTCTTGTGGTCTGTGAAGATCTATACATGCTCTCCGTACATATAGTGTTTTTATAATTTTAAAGCAAAGATGACCGCTGCCAACTCCAAGTCGTAGGTAGGATAATTTTTATCCTAAGGGCGTAATTGCCTGGATGCATAGGCAATCACCTTCCTATTTTGCTGAAGAACATAATCTAGACCTTTTCCTGATGCATCATTATAGATAATAAACTTAACAGTATACCACTTCTACGAATAGCTCGTAATGCTGCATCTCTTCCGAGACTAGGACCTTTTATTAAAAAAAGAGCAGACCCCATTGAAGACGGGAGTACCCTGATGGTAACGTCAAAATAGTAGTAGACGTCAAGCTCGTCTTTAATTCTCAAAAGCAGCCTGGCACTCCTCAGTCCAAATAAACTCTGCGTCCTTTCTGGTGAGTCTTGTTATCGGCTCTGCAGTCCTTGAAAAATCTTGCACAAACTTCCTGTAGTAGCCTGCCAGACCCAAGAAACTCTTGATCTTTGCCACTGAACTCGGGGTCTTCCAAGACTCAACTGCTGTGATCTTTTTCGGGACCAATAAAATCCCATTACCAGTCACAATGTGTCCCAATAACTCTACCTTGTCCAGGAATAACTTACACTTGGACAGCTTCCCATACAGCTGTCACGCCCCAATCTCCCGCAAGCTCAATAGTCCCCGCTGAACGTAAATCACCACGTTTACAGCTCTCCCGCAGGACTATCGTTCTTATCGGGACGTGATGCCATACGAGCCTGGAGTTGCGCTCGTACAAGGCGATGTTGTCAAACACCAAATGTTATCATTGAAACAACCAAGTTGCAGCGGAAGTCAAGTATTGTGTACCAAGCACACAATCAGAGTAATACGCAGCGAAGCTCACGATAGGGTCAAATGAAATGCCTCATCGAAGACAAGGCCACGAAGGCGATGCCACGAAGGCGATGAAATACTCTTGCTCTTTTCTCTAGCCCACAAAGGTACTTACAGTTCATACATCATGTCCCGTATATCCAAGCAGCGCCACTACGCCTGCGTACCTGAAATATTGCCCACAAACGTGGGTCAGTACACAACCGTACTGGTGAGCGGGGTAACCCACTCGCCTAAGCCGACACTAAGTAAAATAGTGAATGCAAACAGTTATATGGTGATCTTTCTAGTTGAATCCTAGATTCATTTCATGGCATAGGGATGACATGTTAAGGAAAGCTGTAAAGCAGTTTAAGCATGCAAGCACTCAACTCAAACCAAACGACAAGCAAATATATAAGCAACTCGAGGGAAACTAACATGCAAACCGTCCTGCTAAAGTCCAAGCAACACGATAACATGTCGAACCATCAACCAAGCCTCAATATCCATCCTCAACCAACACTTACAATCCAAATCTCACAGTGCACACTCTTGCCGAGGCAAGGTGGCCACGCCTACACGAAAGCCAAACCAACAAAAGAAAAGCAAGCCAATACTATACTATATGAAGTCACTGGCCAAGCCATAAAGGACTTTGATCGGACTGATCAAATGCGGTTCTCCTCGAAATAGCGCTAAGTAGCTAACCCACCTGGATCGATTCCAACCGCTGGCACCGCGCCCAAGATGCGTTACCCAATTGTCTCCTCCATGGCCGAACGGTCCCGGTGCCCCGGAGTACCCGTTCGAGGAGACCAAACCCTGTGCAATACAGGTTGTCCGTGACATGCAGACACCAAGTAGGTATGACGAGAGGATCGAACATTCTCGCCCCACCAAGCGATCCTAGACTCGTTCCGCCAATAATCCAACCAACACATCCATAACCATTCTTCCAACATATAGCCCAAGGCACCATTCACAAGTTATTCCCATAGGCACAATGCCTCTTCTCAACACAGTATTTCCAATGGTGCAACACCCATGCTCAAAGCTAACCCATGGCACAATGCCGTTTCAGTGGCACAATGCCCCATTCGTGGCACGATGCCCCATCAAGCGGCACAACACCCTCGCCGATGCAGTTGTTCGGTTTCGAACCACAACTGCTCGCTTTACAAGACAAAGCGACCAAGTGATACCCACGCACAGATGCACGCTCGCTCGCCCAAATCTCAATGTTCCCAATCTCTCAATGCATCATTCCAACTGTCCAAGCATAATTCCAATTATCCAACCAACTGCCTCAAATGTAATATTCCAACTCTAGCTCCAACTATCCAACGCACAAACCAAATCAAGCCACAATCCTACCAAGCCAATGGCGTACACTCTATGCACGCCTCAGTGTAGTGATTCCCAATGTTTCAGCCCAAGTGTTCAAGCCATTTACGTGTTTTCCATATTATTAGGCATAAAGGAGTAGAGGAGAAGGGAAAGAGCCCACTCACAATGATTGATCCCGTTAGGCATCCTGTCCTGCCGATACGGCAAATCCCTTGAACCCGTGGTCCGATGCAAGCGCGATCTACTCAACTGGTATGACCGTGCGAGCAGGCCGTGCTCTACAAATCATCCGACCGATCGGACTAAGGAAGATGGCATTATCATTCTAACTCAGCTATCTCAGTACTGCTCTGAACGAACACCTGATTTCCATCGAACCCGCTAGCCATCTGCACATGAAACAACTCAATCAATACTTATTTCCAAAATCCAACAAATCAAATGGAACCAGCATTTGTTTCATTCAATCCGACTCAGCGTAACGCACCGTACGGTTGCGGGACGTTACATAATATACCACTTAGAATCAGGTTCGTCCACGAACCGTGCTGGTACTCATTCCTATCACATGCCACAATCCAATTCCATGGATCTGCTCTATGCAACTCACATATTCACGATTCTGACTCAACATCTCGTTCTGCTGAACGCTCGTACAATTTCTATATTCCCACATCCTCCTTGCAGCTCAATACGAATTCTTCGTATCGCTTAGTTTTGGATCGATACACATATTTAAGGCGTCCCTAAAATATATGTATTTCAGCCGAGCTTTGCGATAGCAAATTTGAACAAGTTACAAGGGTATCTTTATGTCCGAGGCATCCATTAGCTTTATTCACAATTGAACTGAATCACGATTTCCATTCCAACACATTCGCTTGAGCACTATTCTCAATTATGCAGATTTTCCACCGACTCAATGAGTTCGTGTTCCAACTCAAACCATCCAACTATTTCTGAATCCGCACTAGCAACATCCCCAATATATCTCATGCACCGAACGATTATCATAACTGATACTACCCAAGCTATGCGACTTACCCAAATATCAACTTTGCTTAGATCAGCTCAGTCCAACACATTTCCTACCATCTCAATATCTCACAGGGTGAACATCTATATCGAGGTTCGTGTGATCCACGAAGATCTCGCCGCCACGCCAAAGGGATAGTGTCGCCACGATTTCAACGTGGACACACTCGCCACAATTCCTAGGTTGCGCATGGAATAGTTCTTCGCGCTGCTTACACTGCCTCGAAGTATAGGATATCACCTTCGCCTTCCGAATGAGCACGCTTCCCAGACTAAGTTTCGAGACATCTTGTAAATCTGAAGCACGTCTGTCCCTTCCAGTATTCGCAAAGATTTGATTTGAACGAGTCGCCACAGTCGTCCATTCATATAAATGCTATTCCCTTCTAGAGCACGATGAGTCAGAGGCGATACCATCTACAAAAATCTGTGACTCTGAATCTCATCAGTTGACTAGGCTACTTCACCATCGCTTCGATCTTCTGGCTGCATCTTCAGCTGAAGACTATCCAAAGGGTCTCTCAAATCCAACACTCAGATAATAAGCCAAATCACATTGCTCACATCTGCCCTCGACGCATTCCCAAATACGCCGCCTCAAGGGTCGTTCTATGGGTCTACCATATTCATATCCGATTAGCGGGTCAAGGTCGCTTAGGGTCAGATGTCCCGAAGCTACGCTTGATAATTGTAATCATCACGATGGACAGTTATTATGAACCATGCTATATCTCATCTGCAAATCCGAATCAAAATCCAACCATCCACCCGAGCGAACTCCCGAATTCGAGATCCGCGCTCGTTGAAACTGTCTTCCATCAATCCGTCTTACTGTCCTGAATCCATCAAATTTCCGAATTGCCATGTTCCACAATGCACGTCCAACTTACTCGAGCAACACAGTGATTTGTTCCGACGTTGCTATCACATTTAGCTATCTTCAAACGTCCGTCCACGTCTTCCGGAGAATCTGTTTACTATCGTTGCACCATCTTGCCCAAAATTCCATTTCCGCTAAACCTGAGTCAACTTCACGAGCAGCAACATCCAAAATCTTTCAAGTTTGTGTGAATCCATCTTATTGTCCCTCCAGACCAATATCGTGTTTCTTTGCTCAACCAACAGCTCAAATGTGTCGCCCAAAATCGTAGTTCGTGCTCGCTATCATTTGATTCACCCATTGCTCGTTCAAGCGCATCCCAGTTGTTCGTTCTGATCTCGTCCATCACTTAAGCCCAACGATGCTTTTATTTGCATCAGTCCGTTCACGATATGCTCAACTCAATATTCGCTTGCTCCATTTTCATTCTTCCCAACTCAATCGACGTGCACCAACCAAAATATTTCAATTCCTTGCTCAATATGTGGTATCCCATATACCACTCCGAATCAAGTCGATACTCGCATTACGATTTTCTTGCACTGGATCCAAGATCCGTCCGAACCATCCCTTATGTGTGATCCTGCCATTCTCAACTCAAGTCTGACACAAAAACTCAGGCAATGCTTGAATTATCCAAATGTTTCCATCAATCTTATTATGCAACTCGTGCTATGTTCCATTCTCAATGCTTCCAACTATCCTCACCGTCTGATACTTTCGCTACACGAGCAACCCGTGCAACGATCGTCTTCCAAGTAATCCAACCCAATACCCAACTGTTCCTCATATTTGTTGTACGAGCAACTCGTGCCAACTATTCTGATATTCCCAAGCCAAACTCAAACATGCTCAACCGATGCGCCGCAGCCAAACTTTCAACTTCTACCCAACACAATCACTAGACGAGCAACTCGTGCAAGGATCCATTCTCATCGAATGTTTCTACTCAAAACATGCCGCATAACCAAATCTCGCATGCCAACAAACTGATCCAATGATGCAATCAGAACTCCTAGAACGACAAGCCAAGCCAACCCAACGAAAGCTCTCAACTTGTTGCACAAATGCAACAACGCCACCCAACTTGCTGCACGAATGCAACAACGCCTAACGAGGCTAAGCGATCCTACGAAAACCAACCAAGGCAACCCAACAAAGAATAATATGCAGCCACAACTAGCAATAAATAGACTTATTGCATGAAACATCCGATGCGGCACCGAGTAGAGTCAAGAGCTAGACGACACGCGGAAGCTATTTAGAGTTTGTGATGAAGCGAAGGACCAAGTCCGAGAAAATGAACCAGGCGCTCTGATACCAATCTGTCACGCCCCAATCTCCCGCAAGCTCAATAGTCCCCGCTGAACGTAAATTACCACGTTTACAGCTCTCCCGCAGGACTATCGTTCTCATCGGGACGTGATGCCGTACGAGCCTGGAGTTGCGCTCGTACAAGGCGATGTTGTCAAACACCAAATGTTATCATTGAAACAACCAAGTTGCAGCGAAAGTCAAGTATTGTGTACCAAGCACACAATCAGAGTAATACGCAGCGAAGCTCACGATAGGGTCAAATGAAATGCCTCATCGAAGACAAGGCCACGAAGGCGATGCCACGAAGGCGATAAAATACTCTTGCTCTTTTCTCTAGCCCACAAAGGTACTTACAGTTCATACATCATGTCCCGTATATCCAAGCAGCGCCACTACGCCTGCGTACCTGAAATATTGCCCACAAACGTGGGTCAGTACACAACCGTATTGGTGAGCGGGGTAACCCACTCGCCTAAGCCGACACTAAGTAAAATAGTGAATGCAAACAGTTATATGGTGATCTTTCTAGTTGAATCCTAGATTCATTTCATGGCATAGGGATGACATGTTAAAGAAAGCTGTAAAGCAGTTTAAGCATGCAAGCACTCAACTCAAACCAAACGACAAGCAAATATATAAGCAACTCGAGGGAAACTAGCATGCAAACCGTCCTGCTCAAGTCCAAGCAACACGATAACATGTCGAACCATCAACCAAGCCTCAATATCCATCCTCAACCAACACTTACAATCCAAATCTCACAGTGCACACTCTTGCCGAGGCAAGGTGGCCGCGCCTACACGAAAGCCAAACCAACAAAAGAAAAGCAAGCCAACACTATACTATATGAAGTCACTGGCCAAGCCATAAAGGACTTTGATCGGACTGATCAAATACGGTTCTCCTCGAAACAGCGCTAAGTAGCTAACCTACCTGGATCGATTCCAACCGCTGGCACCGCGCCCAAGACGCGTTACCCAATTGTCTCCTCCATGGCCGAACGGTCCCGGTGCCCCGGAGTACCCGTTCGAGGAGACCAAACCCTGTGCAATACAGGTTGTCCGTGACATGCAGACACCAAGTAGGTATGACGAGAGGATCGAACATTCTCGCCCCACCAAGCGATCCTAGACTCGTTCCGCCAATAATCCAACCAACACATCCATAACCATTCTTCCAACATATAGCCCAAGGCACCATTCACAAGTTATTCCCATAGGCACAATGCCTCTTCTCAACACAGTATTTCCAATGGTGCAACACCCATGCTCAAAGCTAACCCATGGCACAATGCCGTTTCAGTGGCACAATGCCCCATTCGTGGCACGATGTCCCATCAAGCGGCACAACACCCTCGCCGATGTAGTTCGGTTTCGAACCACAACTGCTCGCTTTGCAAGACAAAGCGACCAAGTGATACCCACGCACAGATGCACGCTCGCTTGCCCAAATCTCAATGTTCCCAATCTCTCAATGCATCATTCCAACTGTCCAAGCATAATCCCAATTATCCAACCAACTGCCTCAAATGTAATATTCCAACTCTAGCTCCAACTATCCAACGCACAAACCAAATCAAGTCACAATCCTACCAAGCCAATGGCGTACACTCTATGCACGCCTCAGTGTAGTGATTCCCAATGTTTCAGCCCAAGTGTTCAAACCATTTACGTGTTTTCCATATTATTAGGCATGAAGGAGTAGAGGAGAAGGGAAAGAGCCCACTCACAATGATTGATCCCGTTAGACATCCTGTCCTGCCGATACGGCCAATCCCTTGAACCCGTGGTCCGATGCAAGCACGATCTACTCAACTGGTATGACCGTGCGAGCAGGCCGTGCTCTACAAATCATCCGACCGATCGGACTAAGGAAGATGGCATTATCATTCCAACTCAGCTATCTCAGTACTGCTCTGAACGAACACCTGATTTCCATCGAACCCGCTAGCCATCTGCACATGAAACAACTCAATCAATACTTATTTCCAAAATCCAACAAATCAAATGGAACCAGCATTTGTTTCATTCAATCCGACTCAGCGTAACGCACCGTACGGTTGCGGGGCGTTACAACAGCTTCTCCTTCCTCAGCACATCCAACACAATCCGCAGATGCTCCTCGTGCTCCTCTGGCATCGTCAGTATATAAGAATGTCATCGATGAACACTCCCACGAACTTGGCAAAGTACTGGTGGAATACCTTGTTCATCAAATTTAAGCACCGTCGGGGCATTAGTCAACCCAAACAACATAACCATGAACTCGTACTGGCCATACCGAGTCCTAAAAGCAGTGTTTTAAATGTCCTCCGGCTTCACTTTTACCTAGTGGTAGCCTGATCTTAAGTCTATCTTGGAAAAAACTTTGGCGCCAATCAACTGATCGAACATATCATAAATCGATGGCAATGGGTATTTATTCTTGATAGCTAGATTATTCAATGCCTTGTAATCGATCCACATGCGCACCGATTCATCCTTCTTCGGTACAAACAATATTGGGACTCCCCACGGTGAAGAACTGGATCTGATAAACCCCTTATCATGTAGTTCATCCACTTGCTATTTCAGCTCGACCAGCTCGTTGTTGTTCACTCTATAGACATGTTATGAAATTGGCTCTATACATGGTACCAAGTCTATACAGAACTCAACATCTCGATCTGGCAGCAATCCGATAATTTCTCAAGAAACACATCCAAGAACTCTGCTATCAAGGATGCGACAACTCTTTGTCTTCTACCATAGCTCCACAGATAATGTCTTCTTCCTACTCATAAACTCCTCTAGCAAACTCAAACTCTATCTCTCCTGGCAGACTGAATAAAACTCTACGTCCTCTGTAATCTATATTAGCATGGTGCCTACTAAACCAATCCATCCCGAGTACAATATCGTAGCTCAGAAGTGGCAATACAAGTAGACACGAACTCATCTTCCGGCCCCCAAGAGTAACTCTTCGATCCTTGTAAACATCACTAACCAGAATATTGCCTCCCTCGGTCATGATCTTGCAAGTCCTAAGCAATGAATCAGTTAACAAATAATGCTTCAGAGCAAAAAAAACGGATACAAAGCTATGAGAAGCACATGAATCAAACGATGCTAAATCTAGAATAGAATGAAGGAGAACAGAACCTGCGATGACATCTCTAGTGGGCTCGACCTCCTCGACCATCATAGCAAATGCTCGCCCATGAGATGCACCTCCCTGACGCTGGTACTGGACGTAACATTGCTGCTGGGTCAAAATCGACGGTCCCCTCGGCTGTACTACAGATGGCCTCGCCTATGCTCTCTGAGCTGGAGCTATTCTATGAGCTGCACGATGAGGGTTGGAAGGACAATCCCTCATCTGATGCCCCTCTATTCCACAATATAGACAAACTCCCAACCACCTCCTATAAACTTCCCAAATATGGCCAGGCTTCTTATAGTAGTGGAAGTAAGCGTGTTATGAGTATCTCTGTTATTGCTGTTATGAATGGTGAATCGATGCCCTAGTTGGAGCCTGATACTGATGTGGCTGCTGAAAAGGCCTAGACTGAAGATGCTTAGCAGGAACTATGCTACTACTAGCCCCCATAAAAGAATCGTGGTCTCTCTTGGGTATCAAGCTCAACTCCCGCTCAACCTTGCGTGCCTCCGGAAGTATCTCAGAACATGTCTCATAGAAAGACATAATGAGGATCTTTACTAACCAATTTAGACCCTTACGGAAGAGGATAGCCCGAACCTCTAGTTCCCTCACCAAGTACTCCACAAATTGGCTTAACCTCCCGAACTCTGCGGCGTACTCCTCCACGGACATTCTCCCCTGAGTAAGGCTCTCAAACTGCCTCACCAAGTCTAATCTTTTCGTCCAAGCAAATAACTTTCTCTTGAAGAGGTTCTTAAATACCTCCCAAGACTGCCCCGCATCACCAAGAAGTGGCTCATTCCTGAACTAAGTGCGGGCGATGTCGAACATCTAAAGTCCCACTGCCTCAACCTTCCGATCCTTAGCAAGACAGGACACCCTCATGAGACGCTCGATATACTCGACCCAATCATCAGTATATATGATGCCCTCGATCCCCTTGAAGACCCGAGGTTCCAGCTTCTTGAAGTCCTGGATATTACCCGGTCGAAGCTGGGCAATCTACGGAATAAACTGCTGCTGGACCGGAGCTCCTCTCTCTACTGCATTAAGGGCAAGCTGATAAGCACTCTCAATACCCTGCTGCAATACGTCATTTAACTCTGGTGAGCCTCTTACTAGGTCCTATGAGCCTCCATCATCTCGTAAAATAATGCGAACACCTAAGTCGCATATGTCGGCACGGAAGGTGGAGGTGGAAGTCCCTCAGACATAGTTCGAACAGTTCTCCGTACTGGAGGTGGACCCGAACGCAGCTAATATGCCAATCACCAGAGAAGTGACTGGTGCAAGCCCTCAGGGAGTTGCAGATCCCTCATAAGCTGCTCCTCTCTGATGTGATCGAGTCTTAGGTGGCATCCTGAGGCAAAGTGAATCAAAAGAATCAATATGGAACAAGATAGAATATATTCAAAGAAGGACAGTTAAAGCTCAATTATCAAATATCAAGGGAGAACAATTCAAATGAACAATAGAGTTTTCCTAGATGTGATTGAGTATTCTCAGCCTATAGCCTATATATTATTTCCTGAAATAGGCTCGTAATAGCACTCAAATCAGAGAACCACTATGAATCGCACCAATTATGACCTCGAAGACCTGCATGGGCTACCACTAAAATTGTGTCATGACCTACACTCTGTGTAGGGATACGAGAATGTGGGTACGTCTAGCCTACGCCACAACATCGGCTGTAGAACATTGTTTGGTAAACTATACTATCTAGCAATAAGGGTCATCAAGATATATTATCCCACTAATATAATATGAATACTCAATCACAGAACTATAAGATGGAATAATGCAAGAATATGATATAAGGAACTGAAGAGTCAAAATATAACTCACAAGACAAATATGATAGCCAATGAGTCACCAAATATAATATAAGACTAACTGTCAAAGCTGGGGACAAATCAGGTTCAATATAAGCCTATCTACTAAGCTACTGGTAAAGTGTTGTCTGTCTCAACCAGGATGAGTCCCTCCTAAGCCACAGTCTCTTGCTCTAAGCCAACTACATCCTAAGGCCCGTAGTGAGTAGGATACCACTCCTCGGTGTCATCTGGGAAAAAATATCCAATCAGGATTGGAGCAAAGTACACCTCCAGCAGCAGTTCCAATAAATGATAAAGACTATGTAACAATAAATAGAGAGAATATACAAGATGAATAGAGCATAGTAGAAATATACAGGAATAAGGAATTATGGAAAATACATACAAGAGATAAGAACATCATATATAGAATTAAGAGATACATCTAAGTGAGATTACTAGTGACAATATGTGATCAACTTGGGTGCTGCTCAAGAACCACGGGCTTGGTTAATCATACGTGCAATTTATCAGTAATACTATGCAAGAAAAATAAGAACTGCGGGGTATGATCACATATCTACATTACATACTTCCAGCCCCTGACTGGTATAGTAGATCAAATCCATGACAAACTATGATACCAGATTCCATGAGAAGGGAACTAATCTTCTCATGAATTAGTATCCATACATGTACAGGAACAATAGGGCTCGTACAAGAAATACGCTAGGAACAATCAGGAATAAAATCTCATGACGGGATCCAAGAATATCAATCCGTGAAACCAAGTGTTACAAAAATCAAGGATATCTACACTAAATACAAGAAACATAGAGGATATCATAAGCGAAAAACTGTCAGAGAATGTACTCACTTGAAATCAGGTAAACAGTATCAAAGATATCCGGAATGGTGCCTCGGAGACCTAAATATGGAATATTATATCAATACAAGATTTTAGAATTAATACAAGTTAAATTAGTTCAAATCTAGGTCATTAGGCCAAATCTAAGTTAAAATAGTCAAACTAGGTCAACTCTAGGTCAAACTAACTATTTCTAGGTTGTATGAGTCCATCTATAGGATTTGGGTCCATACACTATGTATCTAGGCTATACTAGCTATACTAGGATACTAGAATATCATAGTTATCTAATAACACAAGATACACCACTATATAATATATATATATATATATATATATATATATATATATATATATATATATATATATATATATATATATATGTCACGACCCACACCCGGTATAGGGGTACGAGAGCGTGGGTACGTCCAGCCTACGCCGCAGCATCGGCGGTTGAACGTTGTCTAGGTCATGTAACTATCTAATCTATCTCACATGAATATCCAACTCCATAAGGAGACATGGATACCATAATATAATACTAAAAATACTTAATCACATAAGCTAAAGCACGATGAGATATCGAAGCAAGCAATGAAATACAAGACAAGTCTAACAACAAAAATAACCATACCTGCAATCAGTAACATCCAATCCCCCAAGTGTGTCGAAAACAAGTCCACTATGTCACAGTCTGGAAAATATATTCTGTCAGGATTGGAACGAAATACAACTCTAACAGCAGTTCCACGTATATTGATAAGACTATAATACAGTGTAAAGAAATACAGACAGATATAAAAACTGGCAATAAGGAATACTGACGAGCATGGATATACTGGAAACAGAAATACTGGAATAAGGAATACTGAAGCATATAATGTACATCTAGGAATGAAATAGAATTCAAGTACACGCTAGAATAATGAACTGGTATGTAAAGGTGTACAAGAACAATAACTAGAACATGTTGGGATGCTAGATCAATACACTAGAGATACATGTCAAGAATCATCTAACTAAGTGTGTAAAATATCAGCATATCATGTGATCGGATTGGGACTGGTAAACTCATTACATTGGTTAGCGATCATCCTTGAGGTCAGGCTAATCCATCCGGATAGCTATGATGCGAGTAATAGTCAGGCTAACCACATGTACAGTGATAAGGCATGTAATGGTAAGGCTGCACCGACGTGAGACGTGGGTGAGCTATGATGCATGTAAAGTTGGGTATGATCACATAAGCTACTAATATTTCCCCATTTTTCTCCCAGATAGCACGATGGATTCCAGATCACGACTCCTTGTGACGGTCTCAATGATGCCAACCCGTGTAAAGAACAGTGTCAGAGTCATGTACGCTATACAACAAGAGTTATAGAAATAATCAACATAATGGAAACTGTCAGAGAATGTACTCGCCTTGGGTCCTTAGCTGTCAAACTAATGTCCTGTTCCAGAGTATCGTCTGGATGATCCAACTGTCCTATAGACATATGATAAATATAATATTTGTATCAGATGCTACACTAATACAAACATAATACATTGGCCTTAGGGCTATGCTAGGTATTGCACTAGTCAACTAGGGTCATCTAGTAGATAGACCAAATATATATATATATATATATATATATATATATATATATATATATTATAATATTATATATATATATATATATATATATATTAATTATAATTATCAATACTCAATAGATACATAATATATATAGTTTGTACAATATATACATGTATATATACATTATATGTATGCCAAAATACATTTAATTATATATCTATTAGTTTAAGAAAAGCTTATATATATGTACCAATAAAATATACTATATACTTGTATACATATATATTTATATATATCAAAACATACGTATTAATGTATATTATGCTATATATATATATATATATATATATATATATATATATATATATATATATATATATATATATATATATATATATATAAATAAATATATACCAAAAACATTTTTTTACCAAACATATACTAATACTAATTTACTAATTGAATTTATACGATGTATACATATATATACTACTAGATATTCAGAATATACTAAACATATACAAAATATATATATATATATATATATATAAATATATATATATATATATATACCAATTATATTAAATACATACTAAATACATACATATATATATGTTTGAATACTAATAGAGAAATATCATATATATATATATATATATATATATATATATATATATATATATATATATATATATATATATATATATATATATATATATGCCATTCATTAATAATAATACATACAGATACTAATACACTAATTTAATTTATACTAGTATACTTTTTATTAAAATAGACCAATATTTATACATATGTATATATATATAATACATATACTATATTACGTATAAATATATATATATACATTACAAGTATACTATCTACATACAAAAATGTATACATCATACATACGCATGTACACGAGGGGGACCATACCTGCGCACGACGATGGCGAAGACGACGAGGAGGTGGTCGTCCTGGCCGGAGGGAAGAGGCTAAGGAGCTGCGCTGGATGCAGGGAAAAAAGCTCGCCGGGGTTGTCGTGGGTGCTGTACAGAGAAGTTGTGTCGAGGGGGAGGCTTGACGCCGGACTACGGTAGCGGAGCGGGGTCTGCTCGGCCGGAGACAGGGTGGTGGTAGTCGTGTGGTGGTGATAGTAGATGGTGGTGGTGATAGTAGATAGTGGTGGTAATGGCACTGGTGGCCGGAGAAGCAGGCAGCGGGAGGAGGAAGATGGTGGATCGAGGTGCGGGACTCGCCGGGGTTGGAGGAATGCAGCGCCGGGGAGATGGAGATCGGGGAGAGCTGTGTTGCCGGAGCTGCAGGCCGGAGCTGGGAGGTTGTGGTGGAGTCGGTGGATCTCGTCGGGAAACGAAGACGAGGGTGGTGGTAGGCTCGATGAACAGGTGGCTCGAGGGGGTGGAGCCGGAGAGCAGTGGTGGTGGAGTATGATGATGATGGTGGTGGTGGTCACTGGTCGGGGGGCTTAGCCGGAGTTCAGGCAGCGGGGAGCTCATCGGATGTCGAGGGTGCAGGGAGAGCCGGGGGGATGCAGCGGGGCTCGGCCGGGCCGGGGTCGGAGAGATGGAGGAGCAGTCCGGGGTTGGACAGCTCGGGGTGAGGAAGTGGCTGGGTGGAGCTTCGGGTGTCTCCGGCGGGTCGGCTGGAGTGAGGGTCGGGGTGAACAGATGTTGTAGGTGAGGTGAGGTTTAAGGTTGGTTTTGGTGTTGGTGAAGGTGTTGTATGTGAATTAAATATTATGGAGAGGGTGGTTTTTGTATGGGGGAGGAGGTGATGTGACCCCCTAGGAATTAGGGCCGGCCAAACCTAGGGATGGGGTTTCTTTGGGAAAGGGGTCGAGGGAACATGTAAGGGGGTTGTGTGGTGGGGATGGCTCCAGTTAAAATGGAAGGCCTAGATTCAACATGGGAAAAATACAATTAAAAGAAAGGAGGAGAGAGGGTGTTGGGTTGACTAGTCAAAGAAGGGGGGTTGTTTTCTTCATTTGGGTTAAACCAATAGGATGGTGACACATCCTTGCAATTTTCCAATTAAGTCCCCAACAAATTGGAAAATTGCACAGAAGTGGATTTCTGGATTTAATTAATTAAAATTAGATACAATTGGTGTTCTAAAATTAATTAGGAGTACATGGGGCCAAAATTAGGTCGAGTCACAAATATCATTAGTGAAGAAGACTCAGAACAGAATATTACCCTAATTTGGATTGCACGAAAAATGGGTCGAGGTTGTCCCCAATTTCGATTGGAACGCACAACAATACAAAGTTAGAATTTATACAGAATTTAAATAACGTCCGCGATGAATTTTGTGCGGCTAAAATAAAGCACAAGAGACATAATTATGAGTTACAAAAAGGTCCGAATGGAAGGCGGGCACATCTAGGGCAAGGTTGTGAAATCTGTTGGAAGACAAAAGCTAGGATATCGCTCCAAATATTGAAGCAACGACAAAGCGCAATAATTAAATAAATTACGGTAATTAATTACTATCTTCAACAATTAAATTCTAAATAATACAATTAAATACCTAATTCCATAATTCGGTTAGGTGTTCGTCTGGTGGGCTTCTAGGTCAAGTCTACCAGCTCAACATTAATGAACACTGCATATAATAATATATTTAATTACACGTCTCACATAATTATTTAATATAAATACCATAATATTAATAATATATAAAAAGTCGAAAATATCCCTGTTTTTGGAATGTGGTAGTGACAAGTCTACCCTCCTTAAAAGAATTTCGTCCTCGAAATTTAAAATTCTCAATAGTAGTATTTACTCATACACATTATTATTTTCCATCAAAATTAAATTCATCAATCCACAAAAATCGGAAAGTAATCCACATCGTCATTTCACAATTTTTCAAAGTTCTAAAATTATTGGATTTCTGAAAATCCTCAAATTTAATCGTTGAATTTCATTCGTATCATAATCTCCTCAGAATCTGATGTTAGTAATTAAAAACCCGAAATTGTTATCTAATCCTCTAATTTAATCCAAATAATGCACTTTTTTATAAATCAAGAAATTTCCATCTAAAAACACTAATCCATGAATCCAATAAAATTTTAAAATCTCGTCCAAAAAGTTTGTGCTTAAACACTAACACATTTATCATCTTACTCCTTAATTTTGAGCAAATCACTATATACAAATTTTACTATCCGATCCTTTGATCGAAAATCCAGTCCTTGCACGTTTATAAAAATTTAAAAACTTATCCCAAAATTCGAATCCAACACTAATCCATTAGTGATCTAAATCCTCGATTTCTTTTTCCACACAATACTCAATATAATACTCGTAAAATCCTCAATTGAAATTTTCAAGTAAATCTATATCTTACAGTCAAATAATTACAATAGTAATCTTCTAGATTTCCTCAAAATTTAATGATAATTTCAGTCATTTCATAATCTTCATAAAATCAACGTTTTAACAAGATCGACAATCCTGTCGTATCAAGTTCTCAACTCTTTATTTAAATTATTGTTTATCTTCAAATTTTAATGATAATTTAATCATACCTCAATTTGATAAAATTAATGATTCATCAATTTTGCCATATTAAATTCTTAACTCTTTATTTAAATCAATGTTTATCCTTGAATTTTAAGCATCTTGTCTCTCTTTGTCGAATCATACTCCTTTCATTAATTCCTTTACTAAGGTCAATTCTCAACACTCAAGGTCTAAGAGAATCCTACCTATAGTCATACACCACGCATTATAGAAACTGTAAACCCCCTCACCAAAAATAGATATTTTGTGTGTATTTTATGTTATTATATTTATTATAGATATTAAATTTCTTTAGAGTATTCTCTTAGTTAATTAGAAAATAAATTTCTTGACATATTTACTTATATAAATATTTATTCAGAATTATTTTAGGTTATTTTAGATTTTTGAAGATTTTTCTAGAATTTTTGGTAATTAAAACTTAGGAAACATAAATTTTTTGGACTTCTATGATTTACTATACGACTATACTTGCATGTTGTTCCTATCAAATATTTATTTTAGTTTAAAATATTTAATTATATTTTTCTGTAATTTATTTAGAATTTTAAGAAATTTATTTAGATTTTTAAAATTATTTAGGATTTATTTGGATATATATAGTCTTAATATTAGATAGATGCTAATTTAGTGTTAATAGATATTAATAAGATTTTATAAATTATTTGTATTATCTTTAATTATATTTAAGATTATAAATTATTGAGATAAATTCAAACTCTAGTTTAAATTAATTCAAATCCTGAACCTACTAGGAAAGCAACTTCATGCATATCCTATCCTTATTTAAATTCAACAAAATTGTTATCCAAATTAACCAATTATAGTCGTATTTAATTAAGTTGTGTCCACCATTATAAATACCTCATCCTTCATATTTTTCTTCCCCAAATTTCTCTCTTTTTCGTCCAAAAATAGTCAAAATTCGTCATAAATTCAGCCTCATTTTCTACTAGTTATGACGAATTAAAAAGACGATATCTCTTAGCTCCGGACTCAAAACGCGCTCTAGTTTTTTTTGTTAGAACTATATCAAGGTTAGTTTTCTGATTATATAATTTATTTTAATAATTTATGAACCTATTTTTCCAGAAAATTCTAAAAGTGTCAGTTGTCCGAAATCAGACGTGTTTTGGTATTTTCGAGATTTCGGGAGATCCCGAACTCGGAATTACAAACCGTTTGAAGTTTCGGAAAGCTGACATGATAAAATTCCAGAAAAGTATTTTTACAGAATTTAAAATATAAGTTTGTTCTACTGTAAAAATTTTGCAACGTAGACGTAAATAGGAAAACCACTGAAAACTGTCATCTATGCGCCCTTGTGGCCATAACTCTTTGCTGACTTGTGATTTTATGAAACCGTCTATTCCAGTGTTCACGTAGCATTGAAATATATAGGATTCTATACACAAATCCAGGATTTGAGTCGGTTGACTTTTTGGTCAATAGATTGCCTCGATTTGCGTGCCATGGATCACAAATCCTTAAAGTTGACTTTCTTTGGACCAAAATTAGAGCTTAACAATAAAATTAGATTATAATAAGATTAAAATACTATTTTAGATTATTTTATTCAGAATTAAAATAGATTAAATGGAGGAATCTATTTACCCACTTTTGTAACCTAACTTGTTTAATTTATGTGACGGGTAGATCGGACGACGCCTTGAGTTGGGACTTCATCCTTTTCAGACCAGGCAAGATACCTTGCCAAATTGCTTACAGTATTTTGCATGCTTAATATATTTCTGTATATTTATTGTATTTTTATTTATTGCATTTGTAGTTCCTTTCAGTCATTACTATATATTAGATATGTTGACACACATTTGACACTTAGTATCATAGAGGACAATCATTAGGCGTATAGGTTTTTAACCACTCTGGTAAACTATGTAACTAGCACGCACTATGGTAGTCGTGTGCGATGGTCGCTACCCCCGAGGTATGTCGATTGATGGAGTCTGAGGGTCGCTACCCCAGAGGTATGTCGGCTGATGATGTCCACTGACGAGCGTATGAGTTGTGAGGATTAGATCGAGTAGCCTTCCCTTGCTCATACGTCGAAAAGTTGTCCCCATTTGCATTCATATAGATTGTCTTGTACAGCGTACTTATTTATTTTCAAATTATATGCATGTTTACTGTATTCAAATTGGCTCGCTTTTCTGTATCTTACAGACCGTTCAGTAGTGTAGTCCGTGGCAACTAGCTGGTCATATACTTCATATAAGGTTGAGATAGCTCCCTTTTATTTATAGTGTAGTAGTGTAGTCCGTGGCAACTAGCTGATCATATACTTCACTTATGGTTGAGCTAGCTCCCTTTTATCTATAAACTCTACTAGGCCTAAGCCAATCACATATCGAACTAATATTTCAACCCATTAATTGTATAGTTCTTCTTTATTTCCATTTCATACATTGATGATACCTGATATATTGCTCTGAGTTACTTACTTCTAATACTCGCATGATAATTCTCACTAGTAGCTATACTTATGATCTCAGTTTACTCTCTATCATTTATCTCATTATTATTACTGTTTCATAGCCATTTATTTGAACTGCTATTGGGTTGTACTCGTTCTATCCTAACTGGATATATTTTTTAGATGATTACTAAGAGGACTAGTGTCCTACGTATTATGGCCACAGGATGGAGAGCTAGCTGAGGTAGCACCAGTAGTACAGGAGGAGCCAGTACCAGCTATTGATGAGGCTCCACTAGTTATTGTCGAGACTTAGCTAGTACTTCTCTATTGTACTGGATCTGTCTCTAGCTATTAGACATTTGAGATGTTATTGATATTTTAGACTTTATGTGATTATTGCAACACTTATAGACAAGGATTATTGTTGTCCCTATTCTAGTTTATGACTTTGAGATTTTATTCTAGTTTATGACTTTGAGATTTGCATTCTTTTATGTGATATCGTGCGATTATCTTCCTTTTAGGATATTGTGATTGGGTATTGATTATCATTATATATTGTCAAGTTGAGATATCATTGTCAGGTTACATATATTATTGTTTGAGATGGATAGATAGTATTGTTGACCTAGACAATATTCTGTCGTCGATTATGCTGAGTAGGCTGGCTTTACTCACATACTCCTGCCCTAATATCCAGTTGCGGGTCATGACAGCCAATGTCGTCGAAGTTGGTCCTTTTGAAACCGATCAATTCGAGGTCGACGGCTGATTTTTTGATGATTTCAGAGATTCCAATAAAAGTTAGACAAGAAATAATCTTGGCTAATCCTATGCAGAATTTAACTAACGAGAGTAAGTTGTCTCGGCACATATCCATCAACATGGTTAGCAGGATACCATGAGGTAGTTTTAGGGTGAGCCTCTGGAATCACTCAATTAAGTCGTACGTCGGCTTCTCCTCCCTCTGCTTTATATAGGTCAGAGTTGATATAATTATGTATGCTTCCCCTTCATAGAATCTGGCCAAGAATAGCCTCTCCAAATCATTAAAGGACTTGATAGAGTCGTTTGGTAGACTCTGAAACCACTTGAATGCCACTCCTTACAAGGTTCTTACAAATATTTTTGTTTGGAGGGCATCGTCTCTTTGGTACATGAAGCATTTGGGAACTGAAGTAGCACTGATGTTGTTGAGGCAAAGTTAGTTCATCGAAAGGTTGCAACGACTGCGGCTTAAGTCGGGTGGACAAACGACGTTGTCCAACTCAATTGGGTAAGGATGGGAAACCCCAATTTTGGGAGGTTTTCCCGACTCTCAATAACATCCATGCAGGCTGTCAACGCACGAAAAGCTTCAATGTCGACTGCTTGTAGGACAGTAGTTGATTGACCAACTGTTAGCTGAATGACTGGTACCATTTTGATATACCTCCTCTATAGGGACATTCCATGGGTCATCTGCATTGGGCGAGCTGGCCAGGGTAGCCAAAAAATGATGGGTTTCTCCTGTTCTTCTGCCATGGCCCTGTAGGAAGACCTTTGTATTATGTTTACAGAAGTGAAGGGCAAGCCTTGATCATCATAAGTAGGTCTTCGCCTTCGGAGATGTTGTCGTGCTGGCGATTTCATTCACAGCCTTCGGAACGCTGATTGGTTAACTAGAGTGTTGGAACAATAACAGTTGATCACATTTGTAGAAGCATAAAAATTCTCCAAACAAGTATCCTTTCCTAGCGAAAACTAGCTCTAAGGCATCCCAGCGAAAAAGTCAAGTTAAATATCTCTAGTGGAAGAAAGGGCTCAATATGTCATCACATGTGGCATCCCATTAAGTGCATCATGCTCTGCGAAGGACATAAGATACATCCTTCAATAGATTGATAGTCGTCAACACATCAACCACGTCAGAACCAATCCCACACATAACATGATCCCCTCTTTTTCCTATAAAGGAAGCTTTTTTCTGTGAATCTTTTACCCATGGAAAAGGGGCTCAATGTCCTCTTTTTCTCCAGCGGTATAACCCGAGCGAAAGTACCGCTCCATGATCTTCGTTCTCAACTGACTACATGGGAGACGCACATCATCCACTCATCCCACGATCGCTACCACTCTGCCAGAAGCTTCAGTTCAGTGCATACGTGGACAACTACCTGCCAACTGAGGGTCACTCTCTTCCCCCATGATCTTGTCGTAGGAAAAACGGATTACAACTACAAAGCCACCTGGCATCGCCATAAGAACGTGCCCCCATTCATCAGTCGTGATTCTGACCGATCATTGCTGGAATGTGGGCTATGCCATATCTATTTCTGGCGATGATCACCTATGGAAGTTTTCCACTCAGTGACTTCTTCTTACCTACAAATCGACGCTATATGGAAGTCAAATACAACCGTCGACGGGTCATTATGCTATAAATACCTCACACTTTGCAATTATCAAGTACGACAAATACGATAACAGATATTAGCCCTGACACTAAGCTTCTTGTCGCCCTACATTTTCCATCCCCACAATTGTGTCCGATAGTCAATGGAGTAAAGGAATCGCTTTGATCCAATTTTCATTATCCCATTTCTCCAGAATCTTGACTTATTTTTATACTGTTGTATTTACCCTTCCTGTGGAATCCAGTTGTAAATAAGTTCAATAAAATTATTTTCACCAAGAAGAAGTATCCACTCCACGACTCCATTTCGACCAAAAAAATAAGATGGTGACTCTACTAGGGACCTCTTTTTCCTCCAACGAGAAGACGGTGATGCAACCTGACACAACCATGATGGAAAATCGTATTAATGCCCAAATTATTGATTTGGACCAATAGAAGTTAGAGAAGAAGATCTCAGAGGGATTTGCTAGCCTGTATAGTGCATGTTACCACAATGAGAACTCCTACCGAAGCGGCCTCACTAACCATAATGTTGATCCTGTCGAACAAGAACACACAACACACTCCCACGAGGAGATTACATGGTCTGTTGAGACCCTTAACATCCACAAATCTGTGGATTATATCCGGAGCAAGGCAAAAGTTGAACTCCACACCATTAAAGGGTTATGACAAGACAACAAGTAGAAGCAAACCGCCGAAGCCGCTACCACAGAAGTTGCTTCCTACAAGGCAAATGTAACACTACCAACGTCAAAGTTGGCCTTCGACTTCAACTGTTGGGGGTATCTCTCTAGTACAACTCCCAGACGTAGATAAGGTATTCCTCTCGAATCTATATCAATACATAAAATGTCTTTTGTTGTAGTCATCCTCCCAAAATTAGTCAGCCTACAGAGGATAATCAATCCTCGGAGGGGCTGGTTGATTTGGACACATTGTGAACGCCAAACCTCTGGCTTAGTGTCGGCGGTAGTCAGCTGTTCTAAAACTTAATAGTAATCGAATGCTCATGATTATCAATCCTCAATCATAGAAACAGAAACTAAGGAAGATAAATACAAGAATGAAAACCCACACACGCACCCACGATCACAGTATCCACTACTAGTCTTTTTAGTACAACATACAAATACTAAATATTCCAGAGAAAATTTTGGTAAATCACCATAATGAAATACAACACAACATAGAGTATATCAACAATTTGTCCTACTCTAAATCCTCCAGAAGTCGCCATCAGATCCAATGTGCTATCTCTTTGTCTCTCGTATAATATAACAGCATCCAATCAGGATTGGAGCAAAGTAGAGTACTATATGCAGAACATGTAATAAAGTGAGTAAACAATATAATAAACAAAATCTGAAAATAAATATGGACAACACACAAGACATGAAATGCAACAAGTAACTAATGTGATTGAAATGCATATTTCAACTTGTGGACGACTAGGGGTAAAGTCTGGCTCATCGCACGTAAAATGTACGATGGCTATCAGTCACTTAAGATCATGGGAGAAGTCGGGGTAGACCACATGCGTACTCGAATAGTTCTCCTCCTGACATGATATCACGATCAAGACACGAATCAAATAAGCATGACACAAATCTGTGTGTCCAACTATGTCACGATCATTCCAATAAAGAAAAAGTATATAATAATGCACTGTAAAGAGTAGAGTACTTGCCTCTGATCCGAAAGTGATAATTGCACTAGGTGATCCACCTATGATAAAATATTAAGTTATTAGATTCTAAATCCAACCAATAAATCTTTCTAAATTCCTAAATATTAATCAAATTCCTAAATTCCCTTGGTATCACCCTTTTGTGACATCTCATACTATTTCTTTAAACTTAAAAGTAGTTATAACAACCTAGTTTAATTCTTGGATTCAATTTATATCTATCTTCAACCTTTACTATTTATTTATTTTATACTTAATTATTCTGAAGTACAACCCAAAATAATTTTCTAACATAGATAAAGGGTGAGGTTATAATTCTATTTCTCCTAGTTTTTGAAAATATATTATTACTAGGATTTTAAAAAATATACATAAAATTCTGATCTCGCAGGAAGCCCAAATATTTGTAACCCCTGACTCCTGATAATCCAACTTAAATAAAATTATTTATTAATATAAAGGTGATAGATTAATTAAGAAGTTGATTTAAACCTTACTAATTAATAATCCCATTTATTAACTTGAAGACGTAGCTCTACGTTTTCTTCATCTAATATTTTTGTCTTTGTTTTCCTTATTTAGGCTTTAGGAGAGAAGGACTAGCTATAGTTTGATAGTTTTAACCTTGGGTTGTTATGGACTTCATGTCATGCCCCGATTACATAAAATCGATAGTCGTCCCCCGGATGTGATGTCGTGCGAGCCTAAGTAGTGCTCGCACAAGGCATAATCATTAGGTTTTGAGTATCATAAGTTACATAGAGCACAACAATAGAGTTATGCAGAGAAATTGAATAACACATTTGCACAGAAGAAAATATTTCTTTTTATTGCTAATGTATATTAATTACTTGAGTCATTGAGTACAAGTAATGGATTGCCGCGCGTGCTTACAACTGAACGCAAAATAAGATAGTCTTTCCATATATTACATCACTTTTCGAGAACACAAAATGTAAATAGACCTTTCGCAAGAGTCCTTGGCAGCAACAGGAAGTTCCAAAAGAATTATGTACATGCTTATGTTAATGGATGAAGCTGGCCTTCAGCTTATTTACGTACCTCCTTAATTTGTCGGTCATGTAAAAATGTGTCAGTATATTTGAAATAAACTAGTGAAGGCGAGTTAACCCAACCCACCAAATCAACACAGTAATCATGTGAAGCAGACAATATTATTACATGATCTTTCTATCTTGCCTTAGCTCAGTTTTACAAGCATACGATAGATAAGAAATAACAAAATAATGTGTCAACAAACGGTGACTCTTACCCGTGGACTATTTGCTTCCATGCAACGACTCTTACCATATTCGTCCATGTCAAGAAGACATTGTTAGCTTGAACAGTTTAAGCAGATATAAAGGATCACCGGCACCACAAGACAATTTGGACTTCTAGTGAGATGGCGATCCTTCCAGTCCGGGTAGCTAGCCCTAATGGATTCACGTGCTCACCCCGTGCTATTACATCAGCATAGCTCCCCCTAGGACGAATCGGTACCGATGCCCTGGCAACTGTTCGAGGAACCAAACCTTATTCACAAGTTTTCATGACTATGCAAGTCTAAAAACTAAGTTAATTAACAAGCATGCAAGACGACAATATCTTAGCATCGCTACACAAGAATTTCTAATAGAATAGTCTACCTGCCACAAGTAATCACATTGTAAAATCTATACTACTTGTTGCAACAATTATAATGAAGCATTTCTATGTAAGCAGCAATATATATACATGTAAGATAAGAAATCAAACAACACTAGGATTATTCTCATTTTTTTGCGATAAGCAATGTTATTCAAGGCTACTCTCTTTTTATTTAGGTTCCCTTTTTATTATGGTATCGTTGATCGAGCACGCGACAAGAGAGTCATTTTTTTAAGTGTGAAGACATGGAATGAAGGGTTAAAGCCACTCACTAGTTGGTGAATTGCGGAGAGAAAGAGAATTCTTATGATGCCTTGTTCAAGCTTCATTTATGCGACTACCTAAATTGGCACCAATAGTGATCAATACCTTCTCTTCTCTTAAGAATTTGATATGAATGTGAAGTTTGAAGAATGCAATCAATGAAATATGTCAAAAATATTCACAAAAATGTATTCATAAACCAACAGTAAAAGCATCAGCAAAACGACAGTAAAAACGACAACGAAAATAAATAGTGGAAAGGTCCCTCGCGACTCTTGCATAAATGGTCCTTCTTCGAGACATAATCCATTGAATATATGACCTGATTTCGAAGAAACCAATCCATAACGAGGAAAGGATCTTGATTCAATATGTTCCGATCAACTAATACCGATAGTGTTCCATAACCGTGCTCCCCGTTCGGGGAGCAGGGCACTACACTATAACAACCTAAGAAAAAGGTTCATCCTCAAAACTTAGGAATGGAACCTACCACTAAGAAAAATAATAATAGAAACTTTTTTTTCATCTCGAATTCAAGCTATTCTTATTAAAGTTCAACATTGTTTATTTAATATATTAGGCTGAAAGCTCATTTTTGTCCCATGTTGTTGGCCCAATTCTAATTTTATTTTATTTCCTCTTCTAATAGGTATAACTCCTATAACTCACAGTTATTTCCTAACCAAATTATACTCCACTCTGTTCAAATAAAGGGCTCGATTCCCAACTCAACACTATAACCAAGAAAGGTGAGTAGAGGGTGAAAAATTAATTTTTGTTCATCCACAAATACTAGGGTATTTGTTCACCCTCTAATAGAAAATGCACACGTGACATTTTTAAAGTCAAAATCATCTTGGTTGGTGAACAAAACCACTTGCAAGATGATTTTGTTTAGGTGAAGATGTCACGTGTGTATTTTCTATTGGAGGGTAAACAAACACCTAGTATTTGTGGATGAACAAAAATGGACTCAAGGGTGAAAGGCTAAAAGAAGGCTTTTGATAAGGGCACTACACATTTTACTTGGGGCTAGCCCATTGAAAATTTACCAAAAATTACAAGTTTGCCATCCTAAAAGTTACTTGGGGCTAGTCCAAATTTTTAGGCTTTTGATAAGGGCACTGCATATTTTACTCGGGGCTAGCCCATTAGAAATTTACAAAAAATTACAAGTTTGCCATCCTAAAAGTTACTTGGGGCTAGTCCAAATTTTTAGGCTTTTGATAAGGGCACTGCATATTTTACTCGGGGCTAGCCCATTAGAAATTTACAAAAAATTACAAGTTTGCCATCCTAAAAGTTACTTGGGGCTAGCCCAAATTGTTATAATCAGGACTGTCAAAATTTTGACAGTCCTACCACTTGGAAGGACTGTCAAAATTTTGACAGTCCTACAAACAATGAGGACTGTCAAAATTTTGACAGTCCTCATTTGGGGCTAGCCCAAATTGTTATAATCAGGACTGTCAAAATTTGGACAGTCCTACCACTTGGAAGGACTGTCAAAATTTTGACAGTCCTCATTTGGGGCTAGCCCAAATTGTTATAATCAGAACTGTCAAAATTTTGACAGTCCTACCACTTGGAAGGACTGTCAAAATTTTGACAGTCCTACAAATTGTTAGGACTGTCATAATTTTGACAGTCCCACAAGCTATGTGGACTGTCAAAATTTTGACAGTCCTAATTTTAACCCACTGAAAATTTTATATAAAACTAGGACTGTCAGGATTTTGACAGTCCCACAAACAATGAGGACTGTCAAAATTTTGACAGTCCTCATTTTAATTGTCAGGATTTTTTTTAAGTTTATTTCTATTTAGTTAGTTTTGGATTTTGATATTTTTTATTTAGTTTACATCCAAAATAGAATATGTTATCATTGAACAAAAAAAAAAAAAAAATCTACCGTACGAATATTACGTCTGCCGTCGATCAGACTTCAAACGGCCATAACTATTTGTTTTCAAATCGTTTTTCGTCACACAATAGGTCTATTTGTATGTTTTCGACGAGAGTAACACAATTCGTGTAGAGAGAATTTTCATCCAAAGTAAGACGTACATATTACAGGCAAAAATATATAATATTAAACTTTAAAGTATCATAACTTTTGACTGGGAGATCGAAACAAGCTCCAGTTTGAGCCAAAATGACCGTATGGAAAAGTACTTCGGGATAAACTGATTCACCGTTTGACGGACTTCCCAAATTTTTAGAATCGCAAAAAACGATGTTTCGACCTCCAAATTTTACTTTTGGTAAAAAATTTTTTTTATAAAATATTTAATGTACCAATAATAAATTTACTATTTTAAATAACAGAATACTTTAACAAATTTTAAGGATATTTTGAAATTGGCCCCCCCAATAATTAACAGAAAAAAAAAATTTAGGACTGTCAAAATTTTGACAGTCCTACCAATGAGAAGGACTGTCAAAATTTTCATAGTCCGACCAATTTGTAGGAAATTTTTAGGACTGTCAAAATTTTGACAGTCCTTCCAATTGGTAGGACTGTCAAAATTTTGACAGTCCTAAAAATCAACATTTTGACAATTCTTCTATTTTTTTCATTTTCTTTTTTGGTTTTGACGGCGACGACGACGGGAGGTTGCGGTGGAGGACGGGGGAGGAGGCGGAGGAGGACGGCGGGAGGGGGGAGGGCTCCGGTCGGATAGGGAGGGTTTGGGAGGGTTTGGAAGTAGTGGGCTAGTATGAGTAAAATGTTGGGTTAGTATAAGTAAAAGTTCCTCTTTAGTGGGCTAGCCCCAATCCTGGGCTAGCCCCGAGTAAAATGTGCAGTGCCCTTATCAAAAGCCAATTTTTATCATTGATAATTACAAGTTTGCCAGTCCCAAAATTCACTCGGGACTGTTCTAATCAGGACTGTCAAAATTTTGACAGTCCTACCACTTGGAAGGACTGTCAAAATTTTGACAGTCCTACAAATTGTTAGGACTGTCATAATTTTGACAGTCCGACAAGCTATGTGGACTGTCAAAATTTTGACAGTCCTAATTTAAACCCACTGAAAATTTTATATAAAACTAGGACTGTCAGAATTTTGACAGTCCTTCAAGAAATTATGACTGTCAAAATTTTGACAGTCCTAATTTTAACTTTGTATGTTGACACTTGCGTACACATACGCTGAAATAAAACTTCAAAGGGTGGCAGGGTATATGCATACACTCTAGGCCATGCACTCTGTTCAAACTTCAAAGGGTGGCAGGGTATCACAGGCAGAGAGATATTATTCACTTATGCTGAAATGAAACATTTTCATCAAAGAACACTAAACATGCCATGATGACTCATTCATATAATTAAGATGGCATAGATAGTGCATTAATTTATCATCTTCTTAATTTGGATCCTCTTTTTGTCAAGTTCATCCTACATATATAGGATATTTTGGTCATTTTGTCTGCAACATATATACTAAAGTGTTTCATTAGAGTACTGAGCATTAACTTTTTAGGATAGTTCTATGGCTTTCATATGGCTTGTAGGAGAGAACTGATATGTTTCTAGATATATATCAGCATTGCTAAAAATTCAAGTGTCTAAGAACTTCCATGGACACTGCGTCCTAGATATTTGCCTCAATCACATATATGACATCTAAAAGGCTTTAATTGCCAATATGGTTTAGGACTGTCAAAATTTTGACAGTCCTAAAAATTCAACATATATTTTTAGGACTGTCAATTTTGACGGTCCTTCCAATTGGTAGGACTGTCAAAAGTTTGACAGTCCTAAAAATATATGTTAAATTTTTAGGACTGTCAAAATTTTGACATTACTTCCAATTGGTAGGACTGTCAAAATTTTGACAGTCCTAAAAATCAACATATATGTCAAATTTTGACAGTTCTTCCATTTTTTTTTTCTTTTTGGTTTCCTGTGTGCTGTTATTTTTCTTTGTCATTGTGTTATTATTCATGTCTTCCACGACGCTGGAATGGAGGACCTGGTGGTAGCGACGGAGGAAGGAGGGGAGGGAGGAGCGGCGGACGCCGAGGGTGCCGAGGTAGTCGAGCACCGAAAGGGGGTACGAGACGGAGGAACGGGAGAGGAAGGAGGCGGCGGGAGGCGGGGGAGGAGGCAGAGGCGGCGACAACGACGGGAGGCTGCGGTGGAGGACGGGGGAGGAGGCGGAGGAGGAGGACTCCGACAAGAAAGGGAGGAGGGAGGAGAACTCCGGTGGAGATTAGGGGGGTTTGGGTTAGTATGAGTAAACTATTGGGCTACTATGAGTAAACTTTGTTCATTAATGGGCTAGCCCCAATCCTTGGACTAGCCCTTAGTAAAGTTTGTAGTGCCCTTATCAAAAGCCTAAAAGAACCTCTAAACTTTTCTTCTTCCTAACTCACTGTCTTCCCAAATCTAGAAAGTAGAAAAATGTGAGAGAGAAAGAAAGCAAGAGAGAAGGAAGTTAAGAAAAGAGGAAACTCACCGGAAGAGAAACAACAGCCAGGGAGGTCGCTTCGAGGTGAACAACGGAGCGCCCGAGGTGGAGGTCAACGTCGAGCTCGACATGAAATCGTTGTGCCGGGATCTGCTGCCCGTGAAACCGCTAGAGGAATCCAGAGATGAGGTAGATGCGGCAAAACCCACGGAAACAGTCAGGTGGCAGCTCCATGCGGCTGGAGGATATCGTGTTGTTCACCGCAGATCTAGAGCATCAGGAGGCCGGGGTCGAAGTGTTGGATCTGGCCACGACTGTAGTGTTGGACACGACGAAGAAGATGCCGGCAGGTTGGGAACTCCGGCTGGAGAGCTTTCGAGGCGGCTTTGATTGAGTCGCCTGGATGTTAGAAATGTGGCACTATCCGCCGGAAGCCGAGATCCATGGGCTAGGGGAAAAATCGGAGCGCTGTAGTCAGGTCGGCGACCATGGTGTCGGTGAACAGATCTTGGACACTGGTGAGAGTCAGTTGTAGTCGTGTCACTTGGGTTGGACCCGTGGACACGAAAAAGGATCTGTATTTTCTGTGGTTTCTTGGTTTTGGTTTGTTGGGAGAAGTGTCGTGTCGGACACAAGGGTTAATTTTGTGGATTTATGTAATTGAATGTATCGGACACAAAACTATTGGATATGGACACCCGAAATCGGATCCGAGGCCAACACAAACAGACATGGGACTGTTTCCGTGGTATGACACAACAAGACATAAAATATTGGGGTTAGACACGGCAGACACGAAATGCTGTGAAGGAACACAATCAAAAGATATAGAAATAGTGATTTGGACACAGACACAACAACTAGGGTTGGATCCCAATTTGGGTGAGGGTTAGAATATTAGGCTGAGAATGGGCTAGATTGTTTAGAATATTTGGAATGAATATTCTTTAGAAAAAATTGGGATATTTATAGGATTGGAAAACTTTGGGCTCATGTTTGGCCCAAGAACATGTGATAAATTAACTTGGACTAATTAGTTGATTAGGTTTATTCCTTTCCTAATAATTGGATGTTTCTAGGAAAAAGTTTGTTATATAACCACCTAAATTAGGATTAAAGATATTTTTGCCAATTTATTTTTGGTTGCTAATAATATTAGTTATGCTAAGTTAGTGGTTAGTTTAGAATTAATTATTATTTATTAGTCATGGATAAAATATTCTATTTTAGTTAGTTAGATGCCATCCATAACAACTTAGGTTCCCTCTCTAACCAATTGATTCATTTAACATTAGTTTCAAATTTTAAATTAGAGTGGAAAGAGGACAAATTAGTAAATAACCAACAACCCAACTGTCCCTATAGTGACCGACCACCATTCCCCACCATTTTATTCCATTTTTTCCACCCAAAAATTCTTCTTCCCTAAGCTTCTTCTCAACCAAGCCACTCCCAATTTCAACCAAATTTCCACTTCCAATCACTCAATTTCATCCGCATTCCTTTAAATGGAGTGCTAGAGTCTTGGAGCACAAGAGGAGCTTGGAGAGGAGCACAAGCTAGGAGGATCTTTTCTAATTCATCCTCTTCGTGTCCAAATTCGTGGATCTTTGTTGGGACACCACTCCCAATATGTAATTGTCTCTTTTTCCTAATTTTTTTTGGTAAAAACCTAATTTGATCCCATAGGAACCCACCAATAGCTAGATCTATCCCTCTAGGTGGTGAATTAGGTGGTAGAGATCTTTTTTCTAGTAGATCTATGTATTTTTATGGTCAATTTGGTATAATTACAAATTTGTGTCCACCAAGTGTTTGTGTGGGTGTTCCTTAAAAAAAATTTGTGTCCAATTTGGGTTCTGCTTGTGTCCTAAATTCCAAAATTGGATGCCTAATGTTTGTGTCATGATACATCATGATACACATGACTAGATTAGTTAATATTAATTCATTTGTTTTGGTTCTTGTGTCTCATATATATATATATATATATATATATATATATATATTAATTTAGATCTATTTATATTTATATGTGTCATGCCAATAATACTATATATTTCCTCTGGATTGGTTTATGGGGTTGAGTGTGGAGATTTTAGTGTATCAAATTGGTATCATGGTGTAGAGTAGTGCATACACTTGTAGGTTGTGTGCCGTGGGTTGAATTATATTTGTAGAGTGGGTATGCATAGTGTTGTACATGTGTTCGCATATGTTAGAGTTGATTGTGTAAGTATGTTAGAAGTAGAAGTGGGTAGGTGATATGGTGTAGAAGAGGGGTGTTCTACAGATATTCTACAATGTGCATGTGCACACATGCTGCACATCAGCAACAGTAGAAGCGAGCAGCAAAGCTCTGCAGGATCATTGCAAGCAACGACAGCACTTCTATGAGCAGTAGCTGCATTAGGAGCTGCAGTTTTTAGTAGTGCACAACTACAAGTCAGCAGCAAATGTAGTGAGAAACAACAACAGGTTCAGCTGCTGAACATGAAGCTGCATGCAGCAGCTTGGAGAGCTTTCAGTAGTAGCAGTACCATGTTAGTTTTGCTGCAGGTTTAGGTGTTACAGAATGTGTAGCAATGAGTGTAAGGTCCAGTGTATAAGTGAATTAAGGTAGATGTATGGAACATATGTATTTGTGTTCAGATGTGCATAAGTGTGCACATGAACCTGAGTTTAAGTGTTAGTAAGAAGTGGTTTATATATGTCTCTATAAAAACACATAAAGGTACATATATATATGGTACAGAAATGTGTATATCAAGAGGGTTAAAGTAAGGTGTCTAGTAGATACATGTAATAGTGGGTATTCAACTGACTGAGGGTGTGTGATATGGGAATCAAGTGTTCGGGTTAGAGAGTAAGTGTGTTATATATATGTATGTGATTAGTATAAGTATGAGTTAGTGTTTAGGTTGGTTGATATCAAGATATCTAGATACGAGTGAGTATCTTAGTAGTCTAGGAGTTGGTATCATTGTGAATTTGTGTTGGTATCTCAAGATATCTAGTGTCAAGGCATTGGATAGTTGTCAACGTAAGATATCAAGGTATTGGAATATGATACTAGTGTAAGGTGTTATTATATATATATATATATATATATATATATATATATAGAGAGAGAGAGAGAGAGAGAGAGAGAGAGAGAGAGAGAGAGAGAGAGAGAGAAACTATAAAATAGAATTTGAGATAACCAAATATATGATATAGGTTAAGATATTGGCATGAGATATAGGTATTACAAGTAGGTATGGTGAACTAGAATATAACTTACCTTGTATAAACCCAAATTGATCTAGGAATTAACATAGAAACCTAATAACCAAATAGTTAAGGGTGTTATTAATTTTATTTCACTTGTTAACATTGTAAATTCATATAATAGGTAACTTGGACTTGGACTTGGTACCAGACCCGTACCATCAGCTCAGGACGACAGAAGAGTACATTCTCTAATAGTTTTTCTTACTTGATAGTTTCTATGATACATGTTTATAGTATTCTTGACACGTTGATTACACAGAGTAGTATTATATGGATTCATCTTCATGAGATACGTTGTTTCATACTTTTCTGGCTTATCAGGACTCTCTTATTTGCACCACTTATATCAAGACTCGTTGCTGACATCACTAATCACTACCAGAAAAAGTCAAATTAGTGACGTCTAAAAACGTCGCTAAAAAACGAAATGATGTCGCTAATTTGGTTTAGCGACGTAATTAGCGACGTTATAAAGTTGTCGGAAAAAACCAAGTCGCAGAAAAAACGTCGCTAAATGTCGCTATACCGACGTTTTTAGCGACTTTAGTGTGTCGCAAAATTTAGCGACGTTTAGCGACGCCGAGTCACTAAATAGCGACGTGTTTAAAGTCGCTAAACGTCGCTGATTAGCGACTTATATAGCGACGTTACACCGACGTCTTTAATGACCTGGCTATTCTGCCATGTCAGCAATTGGCGACGTATAGCGACGTTTGTAGCAACGTATTTAGCGACTTGTTCCAGCATCGCTAATTAGCGACTTATTTAGCGACGTAACTTAACGTCGCTAAACGTCTCTAAAAACGTCGCTAATTTTAAAAAAAATAAAAAAAATTAGTGTCCAGAAGGAATTGAACTTGGAGCTACTTAAATTAATCTACTGGTTGAACCGATTTGGTCCGATCCAGTGTCTTGTCCAGATCAATCTTCGGTTAGCTTTTTAAAACCCTGGTTTGAAGATTATATACAATTATTTGTTTTCTCTCCACTTGATATTTATTACATCATGCCTATTATAACATGTATGAGATAAAGTTCTTTCTCTCCCAAAATGCATATAATTAATATGTATTTTCTAATGTTTCGTTATAATGTTCAACATCAGTCAGGTCGATATACTAATATTTTGGGAACTATATATATTAGACATTGTATTGTGCCTTGTGGGGACATATCAAGTAAGTATTCAATGCTGGAATTAAGTATTCAATGTTGGAATTGTAGATGTAGCCAAAGTTTAACAATTTATAAGATGAACAGTACAAATACGAGATAAGTATCCAATACCAAGGACTATTGTTGAAGTATCAATAATTCATAATATAGAAATCGAACTCGAGTGACCATTGTGTTTACCGAAGAGAGGTATAAGTTCCTGACTAGGTGGCGGAAGATCAATGGATCAAGCCATGGAGGCGTATTATTCCTTTCATTTATTAATGGTGGGAGTTGAGGGGGACAGTGGGCCCACAAGACGTGCAACGAAGTATGCGCAAAGTCCCGTACGAAATGTTGGGCCACATAAAAAAATTATTATAGTATAGGACAAATGTGGATATGCAAGATAACTATATAATCCAATTAAATTAACTAAAAAATTAAAGACCACAAGAAGCATCATACATCATGCCTATTGTTGAAGTATCAATAATTCATAATATACAATCGCATCCTAATTAATAATAAAAATAACTATACTACTGCGGATCTGCAGGAGGCTGACCACCGGCGCGCTTGAAGGATAAGAACTCCTCATACTCGTCCCGTGGAATCGACACCGATGTCGATGGAGAAGGCAGTGACGTCGGTGGAGGCCGTGCCCGCTCCAAGTCTGCGAGTCGCTGGTTGTAAGAATCCAGGGTAGATAACAGCCTCGTACTGTTATGACCCATTGAATCCTGCATCCTCGTCAGCTTCTCGCACATCGATAGCTGTGACGCCTGCAACTCCATGATGTTGCGGTCATTGGAGGCACTAATATCATTTGTCAATCCCGTAGCTCCGTCATGCTGCGGTCGAGCATATCCAATCGTGCGATGAGCATCGGATCGTCCGCCTGCGGCTGGGACCGGGGCTGCTCCTCCATACTTCGCAGCAACTCGTCACGGAGAGACGCAATCTGACGGTCAACGGCCTCCTGGACGGCCTTCTGGACTCTGGCCGACGACTGCGAGGGCTGCGACTGCGAGGGGTGTGTGGAATGCGCAGCTGTCGGGGAGGCCCTAAATGACTACATCGCAACCAGGACGCCATAGGAGCCCGTACCGTAGTACGTACCCCTCTGGAGACCACCAGCTGCGGTCACCCACAGGTCGTCCGCCGACGGAGATGGAGCGGGCTGCGACGAAGTACCAGCCTCTCCAGGTGTAGGTGCACTAGCAGTCGTCCGCTCACGCAGCCTAAGATACTCGGCCTAGAAAAGGTTTGGAAACTCGATAATTGCCTAAGTTATATTAAAATTAACACAAAGTAAAGTAATACTTACATAGGTTTGTGAGACCCTCTCATCAATAAGATTTTCGTCCTTGTGATGGGTGGCCAAGAAGACGGTCACCATGTTTGCATCCTCCCCCCTCTGTACCTGTTAAAAATATATTATTTATTACTAAACTTAAATATTTTTTCCATGTACCATTTTATGGTACTTATATTAAAATAATATATTTTAAAAGAAAAAATATACCAAACGACGGAAATATTCTATCATCGGAATCGAGCCACCACACCACTTGGCATCATTCTGCCTAGCCGCCTTGGCCTTCTTAGACCTTTCCTTGTAGCTCGGATCGCCGAATCTAGCCCTCATCGCAGTCCACTGCTCAGCTGTGATCCAACCTTGGATCGATTTTCCAGCATGATCGCGAGCCTTCTGGTCATCCAGAGCATCTCGGATAAGCTTAGCGGCAACGGTAGGAAAGAGCCGCTCGATCAACTCGGCCCGGTGCGGAGGATAAAAATATGTTTGCTACAATAAATAATTTATTAAGTTAGCATCACAAATAAGTTATATAATATGCATAAATTATAGGATTTATTTAATATACTTTTACCTGGAAGTGCGCAAACCAGAACGCCTTCCTCTCCTCCGGAGCCTCAGAGTAGTTGATCCAAGGGCCACCGTAGTTGTTCCTCAGAAATTGGCCCAGGCGTCTCTGAACCGACGATGGACGATATCTATACAGAGATAATAATTTAGATTACTGAAAAAGTCAATATACGATGAATAAAGGGAAACACAAATATATACTAAACCATCTAATTGACTTACTTTGTACCGTCGGCCCAAATCTCTGTCATCGTCTTCTCCGGAGGTGCGCATGGAGGATCTTGCTGATGCTGGGACAACATGGGCACGACCTCCTCGACATGCTCATCTGTCCCCATGGTTCCGTCAACAGGAGGAACGCTGGACGAGGGTGTACTATCACGCCAGGAACTACTCGTCCCAACAGTCGGAGATGGGAGTGATCGATATACTGGAGTACTGGGCGACGATGATCCGGAACCAACAGTAGGCAGTACCGGAGTGGCACTCTGTCTACCTCGGGACCTGCTGAATCCTCCGCGTCATCCTGTCATATCTGATAACAACATATGATGAATATAGAGAAACACAAATATATACTACATTCTACAGTCAAAATGTGATACATATCTCAAAGCATTTTACAGTCAAAATATAATACATATATTAGTTAATGGGTACATCTACTTCGTCAATTTTCTAACCTTGATCTATATTCTACAGTCAAAATATAGTTACATTCTACATGCAATATTTTTTATTTTCAATCATCTTCAGAAAATTCATCTTGTTCGCCTTCGTCGTCCTACTCTTCCTCGTCTTCACTTTCATCTACTTCGTCGTCCTCTTCGGATAATTTTACATCTTCTACATTATTACTCGTGTGATGAATAACTTCCGTTGAGTCCACATCTACAGTATTTGTTACAAGAGGTAGATCGTCCTCCTGATAAGCTATTTCGTCAATGTCAAAGGTATTTCTAGCTTTAGTCTTGCATACTGTCCACCAATCCGACCTCGCTGTCCCCCATCTAGGATAAGTTGTGAAGTACACGAGCTGAGCCTGACTTGATAGGATAAATGGTTCGTATCCTTGATATCTACGCTTGTAGTTTATATCCACAAGGCCATGCTTGTCAATTTTCCAACCTTGATCTTGAATCGGATCGAACCATTCACACATGAATAGCACGATATTAGCAGGTTTTGTGCCATAATTATATGTCAAATCCACAATCTCTCGTAAGATGCCAAAAAAAATCATTGCCCGGATTTACGTCTTTGTAGTTTGAAGATTTGATACACAAACCACTGTTTTTCGTGGAATCAAGATCCAGAAAGCTGTCTCTGATAGGAGCATTTGTTGACTTGAACCTGAACCCATTCACACAGAAACTTGGCCATATTTTTACGGCAGTAATTGGTCCCTTGGCTAGAGTTCTAATAGATTCAGTCTCGGGTGATATTAGACGATCGACCTAAATACCAAAGTAGCGATAATAAGTTATTTGTTTTGCAAGTGCAGAAATAAAAAGTAATTACCAAGCATCTTACATATGCGCTCAACCAAAAAGGAAAATGGGAGTCCTTGCATTCTTACATATGCGCTCAACTCATCTATTAAAGGCTGTAAATACACATCGATGTTCCTTTTCGGATTGTTCGGACCCGGGATAATAATGGTTAGGAACATATACGGAGTCTTCATGCACATCCAAGGTGGTAGATTGTATGGAGTGACGATCACAGGCCAACACGAATACTGGAAGCCCGAGAGTCCGAATAGGGTAAAACCGTCAGAGGAGAGCCCCAATCTGACATTACGTGCTTCCTCGGCAAAATATGGATACTCTCGATCAAAGTGCTTCCATGCTTCTCCATCGGATGGATGATCCAATACTCCTTCGATCTGTTTTCGCCTGTGCCAACTCATATTTTCTGCAGTCTACTTAACCATAAACAACCGCTGCAACCGCGGCGTCAAAGGCAAGTAGTGCATCGAATCGGTAGGCTTCCTTGCACCGACAAACTTTCCTCTAACAGTGGCCTTGTAGCGATCAGCACCACAGAATCTGCACACATCTTCATCCTTGTCGTCTTTATAGTACAACATGCACCCGTTGCGACATGCATCGATTTTCTCGTATCCCATCCAAAGCGATCTCACCATCCTCTTAGATCGATAGAAGTCTTTAGGCAACTTTGCACCCTCGGACAAGATCTCTATAATCAAATCGAGCAGTCGATTATAGCATTCTTGCGACATGTTAAAATCGGACTTGATGCTCAATAATCTTGTAACCACCTCCAATGATGAATGATCCTCACAACCAGGATATAGTGGAGTCCTTGCATTCTCCAGCAACTCTATAAACTTTGCAGCATCGGCATTCAGTGCCTCCTCAGCTGCATCATAATTGTCCGGATTGAAACTAGGTCCCGCCGTATCATAATTGTCCGGATTGAAACTAGGCCCCGCCGCATCATAAACCATGTTCACCAACCCGTCGTCGTAAGCATCGTGGTCTTGGATATCCATATACGGCTCCACATAGGGCTCCGACTCCGATGCTAGAGATACAAGTTCTCTGTGTGCGGTCCACTGATAGTAATTCGGCGTGAAGCCCTTCGAGTATAAATGATATGTAACTTCCACTTTTGGATGATATTTCCTGTTGCGACATCTCACACACGGACACTTAATTTTGGTACCGTCCATGTACTGAGGGAAAGCCTTGGCGAACTACAGGAACTGCTGTACACCCTCAATGAATTTATCCCGCACACCGCATATGTCATCAGGATAACGGTTGTACATCCACGAACGATGACGCAGATAGTAATTCATATCCATTTCTAGATACTTCTGCAAAAATGACACTATGTATCATATAAATTATTACATACAGTGGTTTATCACCTAACTTCATAACTTAACCGTACTATAAAAATCATAACTGATATAATACATACTTTCATTTATCAAAGTCTAAAATAAACAATATTCAAAACAACTGAAAAGAGGCCAAGTCTCTTAGTTTTTTAATATTTTATACTACTGGTAAAAGCTTGGGTTCTTTACTGTATACAATGCTTACTAGGACATATAGTTACTTAGCTAACTATTAACAAAATCAAGTATATCAGTAAGTAACTATTTAACTACACTAACTATGTACTAATTTAATACTAACCTGATACCCTTAACTTCTACCCAATAACTTATGCTAACCCATCTTAAACCAACTAACCAATACCTTGACACTAAGCTAACTAACACTAGTATACATAGCTCACTAAATGCAACTGAAAACGGATACTGATACAGTGGGACTTGTTGATACTTATTGATACATGGTTGCTAAAATAATACAGTGCTGATAGTTTTCCTCTTCAGTTGCCTGCTCACTGTTGCAGACCTCCTTCTCACTGCCCACTACAAGGCTCGAGCATCCATCAACACTTCTACCTGGAACCCCTCACCCTGCTACTACCACTGCTCCATACCCTAACTGATACAAGAGTATCAGTGTGTGTACAGTCCAACTCAACTCACTAAAATATCTAAAACTAACTACCTAAAGGCACTGTGCAGATACCGAAATGCTTATTCAGTTGTTCACTGAGTCGTGCCTCCTACAATATGCTGTGCACATCTGACTGCACACTGGTGATACTTTCCTACTGCTGAACTTCTCCCTTTATATTGTGCCCTTGCTGCATTGCTGCAGGGCTCGACTGATACACTGAACTCCTACTACAACACCAATACCCAAGCACAATGTTGCATTGGCCCTTCTTACTGCTGCTGCTATTGCAGTTAGCTACCTTGCTGTGCATCCCTTCATAAAGTTGTACATCTCTTTTGTCACTGACTGCACGAATACCCCTGTGCATTTCTGGGTACAATGACTGCTCCTTCTCGAGGCTGACTCCACGTTGCTGCTCATCGCAAGCTCCTCAACCCGATCTCCCCTCGATCACTAGTACACTGATACACAGTGTGGTCGAGGCACACTGTGCACACCATAGTGAAACCAATTCCCCCCTGATACACTGGCATACTGATGCACAGTTTTACGGCCCGAGCTTTCCCTCCCTCACACAAAAATATAAAGTCACTGAACTTACTCAGTCACTCACTCACTGATACACTAAACTCACTGATACACTAAACTAAACTCAATGATACACTAAGCTCACTGATATACAGTGTGGTCGAGGCACACTGTGCACACCATAGTGAAACCGATTCCCCCCTGACACACTGGCATACTGATGCACAGTTTTACGGCCCGAGCTTTCCCTCCCTCACACAAAAATATAAAGTCACTGAACTTACTCACTCACTCACTCACTGATACACTAAACTCACCGATACACTAAACTAAACTCACTGAACACTAAGCTCACTGATACACTAAGCTCAACATAGCCCTATCTTCATGTAAAACAACACTACCCACATTCAACACCACCAAATATCTCATGATTGAAAACTTAGCTAAATACTTAGAAAAACCTTAACCTTCACTCCTCTTTTACTGAACTACCCATACAAAGAAACCCAAGCTCTCCACTGACTGATACACTGAGGTATCAGTGCCAACACAGTGCACATACAGTGAAGACACAGTAAAGAACCCGACTTCCTGTGTAAATCAGTCCCATGTCAGTGTCTGTGTGAGTGTGTGTGTATCTGCGTCTGTGTGTGTGTGTCGTGTGTGTCTGTCAGTGTCTGTCTGCGTGTGTCGTGTCTGTGTGCGTGTGTCATGTCTGTCCAGTCATCAGTTGTGTCAGTGTCACATGAGAGAGAGAGAGAGAGAGAGAGATTACCTAGAGCTCGAGGAGGAGGAGGGGGGTGCCGGAGTAGCCGCAGCCGTGGAGAGCCGGTCGCCGAAGAGGGGGGGGCAGGGGAAATCGAAAACTTTCGAAATTTTCGACAGATAAGGGAAAAGAATCTGAGCCCTAATTAACCAAAAAATAGCGATGTTTAGCGACGTCTAATAAAAACGTCGCTAAATTAAAGTTTAGCGACGTCAAAGACGTCGCTAAACACGTTGCTAAATATTTTTGATATATACGTCGCTAATTACGCCGCTAAACGTCACTAAATCAGATATATTAGCGACGTTTTGTGACCTTAATTGAACTTATAGCGACTCATCTTTTAAAATCTGAATAAAAGTCGCTGAACGTCGCTAAATGTCGTCATTTGGCGACATTTTTAATGGAGTCGCTGATTTAGCGACGTTTATACCAGGAGTCGCTAAAATACGTCGCTAATCCCGCTTTTTCTAGTAGTGAATATTAATCTGGCTGGTCTTATATTTTGATCTACATGACAGGACTTGGATCCATTAGTACTAATCTGATGGGGAAATACTTTAGTTGACATATAAACATTGCCAAAACTGGAACCACCCCTTCAGGTCTAATCTGGAACATAGTAGTCGCACATTTTACGTGCGGGATGTCATACATTACCCCTAGCAGTTTATATATCGAAAGTGGTATTTTAACGCACTAGATAGGTATAGTCTTTCTTATTCCAATCTATACTTGCTGATTACATTCATACTTGATATGTTTACTTGATTCACTTTATTTGACTTGCTATCATACTTATCTGTTTTACTTTATTTTTTGTACCATGATTCTAGTTTACCTATTCATCATGTACTTTATTACTATTTATTATTTTATAATTTCTACCATGTATTAAAGCTGCTTTCAGTGTTTACACTAGTTCCATCCAGACTAGATAACATTTTTAGGAGTCAATTTGGAGGACTCACTAGTGGAGACTGGTCCAAGCGCTCAACTGGATCTGGAAGCAATCATAGCAGAGTTTCTAACTGATAGAAATCTAGCTTAGCACAGATTTATACTCTAGCATTTTTTTTCCTATTTTTTCTCCGTTAGACTACTTGTTTGTACTAATTTTGGATTAGACTCTTGGATATTTGTTACCTAACTCTACACTTAGAATTTATTTGAGATTGCTCTATTTCTTTCTTAAGTTTATCTTCTTTTAATGTTCGTGATTGACTACATATACCTGTTGCATTTAACTACTCATTTATATTGCGTGATGTATTGGATGTTAGTCTAGACAATGTTCTATCACCGATGTTGCGGCTTAGGCTGGACGTACACACGAAATATGTCTGAATTTCGGGTGTGGATCGTGTCATGTTATAAGTATTTAATCAATTTTAATTAACAACATGTTAATTAACTTATATAGAACTGGACCAAATATCTCATAATACGAACTGACGACAGCAATGCAGCACATGTATGAAATGACCATCCCTTCCCGGCCTCATCGAGAAATAGAACTAACAAATCCTAAGGCAAAGGGTCAAGAAACTCAATGCCACTATTCCTGAATAACTTGGAGCCATGACTTCTACCGGATTTTTAGCACGTACAACCATCAAACCAAGATATTCCCTTAGTAGCGGCGAGCGAAATGGGAGCAGCCTAAACCGCCGGTCGGAAACTGGTATTCTGTTTATGGTGTAAGGGTCGGCAGCAAGCATAGGAGCCCACGTAGTGGTCGAAAGCGAGGTGGAGTGAAGCACGGTCGGCAACAGAGACCGTTCTTATTTTGCGCTGAAGCAATTTATAAAGCGCAAGCCGAAACAGGTGAAATCAAATGACACTACTTGAATAAATTATTTTAGAAACATAATTATACAATTTTATAAAGCCCACTAGTCCAGAATGACCCACTAAACTATATACCCAAGCCTAATATTATTAGAAAAAAATCCTAATGATGGCCTAACTATCTTAAACATCGTTTTATCTCATTATTCTCTTTCTAAATTTGAGTTCTAGACCATACTTATTGAATTTATATTAACATCTTTAATAAGTCAACTGTCAGCACAATTAACAATTAAGTCATCTAAAGGTTAGAAGCATTTAATAAGGAAAGAAAGCAAGAAGACTCGAGAGAGAAAATCCATTATCTTAAAGTTGTTGTTGCATTTGCTTTGCTCCTTCTAAAAAACTTTCCTAATAGTATTTATTAGTATAACATCCTTTATAATACTAAAATTTCAATTCTTTAAGTCAATTCTTTTAAATAATACTCAATGTTATATCAGTAATCGAAACTCATAATATCTTTAATGAACTTATTAGAGAACTAAATAATTGTGGAAAGTAAATTTAAATTTGAATATTAGGATTCGGGGGGTTACAGGATAGACAATTTCACACCAACATACGGCCTGCTAAAAGTTGAAGCGTTTCTGGGGGTAGCCGTTCCATTAGAGTTAATGTATCTGCGACGAAATTAGAAAGGCATCTTGATGGTTACGAAAGCGGGGGATGGAGGTCGGGATAGTGGCTGGGTGATAAGAGAATGGAGGATCAGTAGAAGGGGTGGTTGGCTCTCAGGATGGGTGGTGGGGAAAAGTCTGATCGAGGCAGTGATCAGGAATGGAGAGGTAAAGGAATGAGGCTACTATTCTATTAAGTAAATGAATGGATGGATGGAATTGTTGAATGAATGGTTCGATGAAAAGATGAAAGTAATCGATGGATAATTGAAAGGGATGCAACCAAGGGATTGTATACTTAGGGAGGTGCTTGCTTCCCAAGCCACAACTTTGGCCTATTATAAAAGATGGGAGGAAAGGGTGGTTTGCAATTTATAAATTTGCAAATAATAACCATAGGATTTTGCTAATAAATATTATTTAGGAAATTAATTGATAATAATTTTTCTTTATTTATTTATATACTTATTTAGGAAAATAATATATATTAGGAAAATATTTAATAATTTAATTCTCAATTAATTCTAAATTAAGTTTTATTTTATAATTAACTTAAGCTTAATTATTTATTTATAACAATTTATGTAAATCTTATTTAAATGAATTTGATTTGCTAGTAGAAATAAGAATTACAAATTTATGAACATGTGATTTAATTGGGTTTGGATCAGGCAGTTACATCACTTTATATTTCTTTATTACACTTGCCAATTGTATTGTGATTGTCCTGATTGTTCTTGTTGGCCTTAGATAAAATTTCAAGGATAAAATTTTTCTGAGGAGGGTAGTATTGCCACTTCATGTTAATATTTGTATTTCTACGAATATTTTATCCATATATTTTCTTGTATCCAGTACTAATATAGTATCTTCTATATTGTATTGAGTTTATATGTATACGATATTGAAACCATGTAACTTGTTATTGATTTTCTGTGAGTGTCTAGGGAGTGTATGGACATACTACCTGTAGGATATTCGACATGTCTAAAACTAATTAATTGACTCATGTAACCTGATTTGGATTTATATTTTTGGCAATATAATTATATGGGAGACCACATTTATGAGGGCCGCCTCACTGTATCGATATTTAAATGAATACAAGTATGTATTTGCTATATAAGATATCTCCATATTTGTGGTTTGATACCCACCTTAAGTATTTGGATTTTTGCCTGGTGAACCTTTGATCATTGGTATCGCGCCATGATGAGCTTGAATATATTTTAGGGAATTGTTGGATTTTTGAGATTTTTTAGTTTTTCATGCATCTGTTGGCCTAATATTTATATTGAGTTTTTGAATATGGCTAATCGATTAAGTTTAGCATTATGATAATCGAATAATCACTATAGTATCTTCTACATAAACTCAGTATTGTCCAGATATGCATTAATATTTTAATATTTGCTTCTGTATATTACTTTGTTCATAGAACATGCATCTGCAGAAAGCAATAAGCATGGACATATGTGTAGAAGCATGAAAAAATACGCTGGATAGCTATACGCAGTATGTTGATGCTGGGTAGCGTAAAAAGATGACTTCAGAGCCATCGACGTGCAAATAGAGCTTTTTCGCTGAGCACAGCGTAAAATATAAGCTCAAGGACTATCCGCGTAATACAGTATGTCCAGGCTGCTTCAGCGTAAAAAGGGTGCTACATCGCCTTTATGGCGTAAAACTTATCCGCTTTAATGCAGCATTGAAGTATACGAGGATTGCTTCGTATTCCCCGAAATAAACCTGTCAAATCATGCAGTGAACCTGACGTCTGACTCCTGACAAAGAGTGTCGCACGACTACCCAGACGACGGCTATAATGATGGCGCGGCACAGCAACCCAGGCTGTCGTTTAGTGCCATTTTCTTGGCGTAAACTGCTTTTACGCATACAAGGGAATACGCTGCCTAGTTTTACAGGCAGACGTAAGCTTCTTACACTCCGCAGAAGACAAATAGACTGCCACGTCAAAAGCTGCTCTTCGTACAGAGCTCGCAGCACGTCTCTGCATTTAATGCGCAGAGTGATGGCAGAGCTCGAGGCACGTCTCTGCATTTAATGCGCAGAGTGATGGCCGAGCTCGAGGCACGCCTCTGCATTTAATACGCAGAATAAATGCAGATCTTCGAGACATGCCTATGCATTTAATGTGCAGAATAATGGCAGATCTTCGAGACACGCCTCTGGAATACGCTGTCTAGTTTTACACAGGCAGACGTGAGCTTCTTACGCTCCGCAGAAGACAAACAGACTGCCACGTCATCAGTTGCTCTTCGTACAGGGTTCGAGGCGCGTATCTGCATTTAATGCGCAGAATGATGGCAAATCTTCGAAGACATGCCTCTGCATTTAATGCGCAGGATGGGGGCAGATCTCTGCATTTAATTCAAGAGATTTGATTATATCTCCAAAATCCATAATTTTGGCTAAAACGTCTACATCATCACTTTGGCACATTACGCCATCGGGCTATTCTCAGCTATGGGAGCACGTTGTACGCTATCTCCTTGGAATACGCCAACTCAGGCCACATTTGCATTGGTGCGTATCAAGGCTATTCGGTCCAAAATTTGCTCAAGGCCTCAGTCAGGGGAGGAGGATCAGCTATCTTCTACGCCCACTCGGCTCCTACGCCCACTCAGCTTCTATGCCCACTCGGCTTCTACGCCTAGTCGGCTTCTACGCCATGGTGACAATTATTGGCTTCTATGCCAACCTCTTCTACGCTAAGGATAACTACCTACGTGGCTTTTATGTCGTGATCTTCGCAGCAGTTATACGCATTGTCTCTTAATTGGACATGCATCACACGCTCATTCAAAAGGTCATCTATATGCGGGCAACGGTTATTGTAACCATCGTGTAAAAGGGTGCTGTACTTTCCACTACTCGGTTTCTATGCCGACTGGGTGGTCACTGTCACTAAAACTCTATAAATAGAGACCTCTATTGACAGAGGTCCAGGGTTGAAGAACGGTCAAAAAAATGGTCGAAAATTGGTCGAAACATCGAGTATCAGAACCGAGGTCGAAAAACTGAGAGTCAAAGAGTCTTTGAGAGAGAAGAATCCAGAGCTCAGGCAAAGAGTAGTGATCGACGACTTTGGCATCGAGCATCCACTCTCTTCAGCAACCTTCGAAGCTGCTTTCTGTCTTCTACGACACTTCATCATCATTATGTGGTCCAAGGGACAAAGTGATCGACTGCAGATCAGACTCCTATAGCAATATATACCCAGATTAAAAAATTGAACTTAACATCCTCGTATAGGATTAATTGTACAATCTTGTTTGTAAACCAAAGAGCGGGTTTCGTATAAACCTTGTTTCCATTTCTTTCGTTTATTATCAAACACAAGATGGCGTATTCTCAGCTATGGGAGCACGTTGTACGCTATCTCCTTGGAATACGCCAACTCAGGCCATATTTGCATTAGCGCATATCAAGGCTATTCGGTCCAGAATTTGCTCAAGGCCTCAGTCAGGGGAGGAGGATCAGCTATCTTCTACGCCCACTCGGCTCCTACGCCCAACGGCTTCTATGCCCACTCGGCTTCTATGCCTACTCGGCTTCTACGCCTACTTGGCTTCCACCCCATGGTGACAATTATTGGCTTCTACGCCAACCTCTTCTACGCGAAGGATAACCACCTACGTGGCTTTTATGCCGTGATCTTCGCAGTAGTTATACGCATTGTCTCTTAATTGGATACGCGTCACACGCTCATTCAAAAGGTCATCTATACGCGGGCAACGGTTATTGTAACCATCGTGTAAAAGGGTGCTGTACTTTCTACTACTCGGTTTCTACGCCGACTGGGTGGTCACTGTCACTAAAACTCTATAAATAGAGACCTCTATTGACAGAGGTCCTGGGTCGAAGAACGGTCGAAAAATGGTCAAAAATTGGTCAAAACATCCAGTATCAGAATCGAGGTCAAAAAACTGAGAGTCAAAGAGTCTTTGAGAGAGAAGAATCTAGAGCTCAGGCAAAGAGTAGTGATCGACGACTTTGGCATCGATCATCCACTCTCTTCAGCAACCTTCGAAGCTGCTTTCTGTCTTCTACGGCACTTCTTCATCATCGTGTGGTCCAAGGGACAAAGTGATCGACTGCAGATCAGACTCCTATAGCAATATTTACCCAGATTAAAAAATTGTACTTAACATCCTCGTATAGGATTAATTGTACAATCTTGTTTGTAAACCAAAGAGCGGATTTCGTATAAACCTCATTTTCATTTCTTTCGTTTATTATCAAACACAAGATGGCGACTCTGCTGGGGACATCTTTCTCTTCTGATGATAAAGCAATTGCTCAACACGATTCTGTATCCGTGGATCCGTAAAGAAGACACTGGTCGTCCAGTTTGACCAGTCTGCCTACGAAGACATGCTTCGAACAGGGGGTAGCTCTCACTCTCTCTCTGTCCAAGACAACAGAAAGCTGCGTAAGGTCTGGATGCCCAAGACATCCCCTACCATTCCTGTCAACTCTTCGACCTCTCTGACCAACGAGGTTGTATCATCGCTCCCTCTGCGCCTTGCGCATAAAATTTAGTCTCCCGTCACTGACGGAATAGACAAAACTTCTGACGATGCCTCAGTGCTAGTCCAGAAGTCTACTCCGTGCCTTGCGCGTAAAATTCAGTCTCCCGTCACTAACGGAACAGACAAAACTTTGGACAATGCCTCAGTGCTAGTCCCGAAGCCTACTCCGCGCTCTGCGCGTAAAATCCAGTCTCCCGTCGATGACGTGGCAGACAAAATTTCTGACAATGCCTTAGCGCCAAATCAGAAGTTCCAAACGCACTCCGCGTATAAAAATGCATCTGCCCTCCGCGGAAAAGCAGATGATCCCTGCAATCAACGCAAGGGAAAGCAAGCGGCGGCCTGCTCAACTTCTCGGCCTTTACGCCAGTAAGGGAAGAATCTACCCGCCCTCCGGATTACGCGGGGAGCTGATGGCCGACTGAGGACCTCCTCAGCTTTACGCCAGCCCAAATTATGCCAGGTAAAGTCCCTCAGCGTAAAGAAGGCTCAATTCGCGGAAAGACACCCTCCTCGGGGATTATCCGCTACCCAGAAGGCCAACCTGTTGTATACGGGTAGCACAGGGAAAACTATGGTTTCCAACATCCGCATGCCCACTGATGTGAACAGAATGAACAAGCCTTCTTCTTCTTCTTTTGTAAATCCTCCTGACCTGCGTGAGTATCTGATCCAGAAATGCAAGGATAGGGGATCTTCCAGCATGTCTATTACGCCTCCCAGGGAGCACTATTGTAATAGTCATAGGATTGTAGTTAATTATTGCTGTTCTGAAGCAAAAGGTCAGTTTTCGACCGGTTGAACTACTCTCCGTCTTTCCAGGAAGAATAGCCCTCACATGCATCTGTGAACATGGCTTCGCACATACCTAGAGGAAGATCGAGCTCAAGACGTCATCCCTCTAGAGCTCCGAGCCGAAGGAGATTCAACTAGATCCTTAGGAACACTGAAGCTGGGGTATTCCGAAATACCCGTTCGAGGTCACGACAACCGACTTCGTACTCTTCTGATTCCGATGCTGGGGGTCGCCAGTCTCCCGAATCAGAAGCTGAAAGTATAGAGTCAACTTCTACAGAGACCTATACTGATCCTTCAATGACACCCAGGAAGATGGGAGTTTATGCCATTGGAGATGAACGCGAAGAAGCTTCTGCGTCGGAGAGCACTGAGCAACGCATTACTGTACTGGAGACATATCTGAAAGAAATGCAATCCATGATGGAGAACATGCACCAGATTATGCTGACTCAACATACAGTTGCTATGGCTCAAGCATCGGTCCCTCCAACTCAGATACGTGTGGGGGTGGACTTACCACCATCCAACGCGACCCAAGAGCCTGCTCTAGATCAGGAGTCAGCAGTTCCTCCGCTTCCTCACTCGGAGAATGTATTACCTCCCGTTGGAGTCGCGATGCAATCGATTCCTCACCACTCCGTGGTCCCGCTACCGGTTGAAAATCTGATGCAGGTAGTACGGGAGTTAAAAGCCCAATTTGATGCCTTGAAACACAAAGATCAGCTCAAGAAATTGGGAATCAACCAGCCTTACCCGGCTATCTGGGAAGAGGCCCCTTTCCCTCCTAAATACAAACCACAGACTATGGCTTTGTTCGAGGGAAAAATATCACCAAGTCAGTACATGAACTACTTCAGTATGATGACGGTGTTATTACAAGGGAATGACGCCCTCCTCACCCGGATGTTCAAGGGTTGTCTCTCGGGAGTGGTTTATCAGTGGTACCGCAGCCTGGCGGACAACTGCATTACTTCTTTCAGAGACTTCAAGGCTTTATTCTTCGCACGATTCTACGAGGGAGGGATGGACATGTCTATGTCCTCTCTCATCGAGGTGAAGCAAAAGGAAAAAGAGGACGTTCACACTTTCATCGAATATTTTTGTCAAGCCACTTTGCAAATGCCTCCCGGAGTTCCAGACTTAGCATTGGTGGACATTTGCAGGAAGAACCTTTTTCCCATAATCTTGGTGTTCACAGGACCATATCAGTTCCATGATTGGCCCTAGTTTATCATCTCAGCAGTAGCCGCCAAGGACAACAGTCGGAAGGCGCGTGATAATGGCATCATGATCTCTACCCCCGATAGAGGCAAGAGGTTATCCCCCAACAGCGACCATCCTCGTGGTTCCAAAGGAAAAGAAGCTCTGTCGATCAATACGTCCAGGCAGAAGACTGTGGCAACCACACAGACGAAACCTGGGACTTTCAGGCCCATTGAAGTATACTCTTTCGACGACGACGATATTCCGAGCATATTCGAGTATCTCATCAAAAGCGGCAAGATTACCCTTCCTAAGGAGAAGCGGCCTAATGAAGTCGGCAGTACTAATAACCCTAAGTACTACATCTTCTATAGATACATACATCACCCTACAAAGGCATATTATATACTGAAAAGGAAGATCCTGGAGCTGATCGATGCTAAGGCCATCACTCTGCGCAACAGCGAGAAGACGGTCACAGCCAACATGATCTCTCTGCAATTTGGCAATCTGCCTCCCCAAGAAGTCCCGGACGGTGTTACACCTATTTCCCAGACAACAATGAACATCGTTAATCTCCCTCCAACTAGGGGTCAAAATCATGACCTGCTACCCCTAACTACCCCACGGGGCGAGATTATGTGGGTTCATCCAGATCTGGTGCCAGAGATCGAGGAAGAGACTCAAGCTACTAAGGCTAAGTCTAAAAAGAACTCGAAGCGTAAACCATGCTACACGGTTACGGTACACTCGGCATCAGAAGATGAGGTCTTGGCTACTGGAACCCGTTCAGGGAAAACTTACCTCAAAGACTACGAAGCAAGTCAGGAAGATGCACCGGCAGACGCTTCAGCTACCAAGCCTTCAGAACCAGAGCCCGCCATACCAGAGGCCGGTCCTTCGAGACCAATTCTGACGGACAAAGGGAAGCAAAAAGAAGTGCGTTTCGATAAACCTGTGAAAAACATTCAAAACAAAGGTTTAGAGAAGCCATACAACTTTGACATCCTGGCCCAATTGGCTAATACACCAGCCAGGTTGTTCATCTTCGAACTACTCAGGCTCTCTCAAGGCACTCGTCAAGCCCTGAGTGAAGCATTAATGCAGGCGGAAGCATACTTGACCCAGCTCAAGTCCCCTGAAGAAGAACCCGTAGAATGTCCCCAATGCCATAGTGTGATGGAGGTGGTCCCGAATATCACTTTCACTCAAGATGACATGCTGTTAAAGCATAACAGGCATGACAGACCCCTCCATTACACCGGATACGTCGGTTCCATAGAGGTCGACTGGATTCATATAGATCCGGGATCATCAATCAGCATCATTCCTCATAGTCTGCTCAGACCGCTGAGAATTTCTACCAGCAAATTGGCTTACACCACCACTACAATCGTGGGTTTCAACGCCAGGAAAAGTTAGCTGTTGGAGAAAATTCGTCTGAGGATCCAGATTGGTCACCTTAGATCAGTGGCCACATGCTATGTCATTGATTCAGAGGTATCCTACAACATTCTGCTGGGCAGACCTTGGATCCACGACCACAATATCGTTCCTTCGACTCTACATCAATGTTTAAATATGTAGACGCCCAAGGAATAGTACAAACGGAGTTTGCTGACCTGAACCCGTTTAAAGGAGTAGAATACTACTACTCTGATGCCGTGTTGTACTCTCAAGACTACATGGAAAAGCTGTCAGGCAAAGCAGAGAAGGAATCCCACCGGGAGCCAGAAGAACTCTCTGCCAAGCAACCACTGTCAATCAAGGTGAAAGGGCGAACTACTCGTCTAAAAGCCACGGAGCCTGTGGTTGTCCACCTGAACAAAACTAGGTCAGAAAAAGGAGGTGATCCTCTAGTGATCACTCTGAACCAGAAGCCTCCACCCTTGGTCATTAACCTTCGGCTCAGCAAACAACCGAGTGATGTAAATACAACCGGGAACGTGGTTTCTGATGATAATAAAGATCCTCTTTTCCAGTATATTGACGCTCAAATTCTGAATCAGGAATCCTCTCCCCATGACGATATAGAACCTATAGCACAAAAATTCTTGGAAGCTATGGATTCCTATCATCCGTATATGTGGAAAGTAGCGTCATCATCCAATGTCACCACGACATATGGACCACATGAGGATTCTATCTTCATTGTCCCGCCTACTTGCAGCAGTCAGCATTCAATAGTCTTCGGCCACACGTGCAATGAACCGACTGTACAAGAAGATTCTTTCAACGACGATGTTGGTAAAATACAGGTTCACAGATACAACCCGCAAGCTTTGAAGATCATATAAAGTATGGGTTATGACTTGAAGCTGGAACCAGGTCTCAACTACGGGAAAGGCAGACGAATGTTGCTGCACGGCGATCCCTACTATCAACGAACCAGTTTCGGGTTAGGGTATACCACCTCCCTTGCAGCTTCTGAGTCAAATGAGGATATTTTTTTTCCTGTTCAAAATGGCTCATCGCCCTCCGACTTATCTCATGCTCCCGAACGAACATTATCAGTAAATACGGTAGTGACAGATTTCTTCGAAGCAGACGAACAAGAATCTGAACTGTTTGAGAATGACGCTTGGGCTCAATAAATGGATACACAATAGGAATTCCACTTCGAGCAGAGAGAACCTCCCACTGAATATAAAGTTATCCAGATCGATGTTGGGGATGAACTTTCGCCAAAGCCAATATTTATCAGTAACAATCTTTCCGAAGAAGAAAGAAAAAAAATTATCCAGCTGATAAAAGAATATATCGACGTCTTTGCGTGGAATTATGAGGATATGCCAAGTCTTAATCCGAAGGTGGCTACTCATAAACTCAATATATTGCCCGATTCGAAGCCTGTAAAGCAGCACCAACGCCGGTTCTGTCCGGATATGATGGAATCTATTGAAGCTAAAATCAAGAAGTTGATAGCCTGCTGTTTCATCCGAGAAGAATAATATCTCGACTGGGTCGCCAATGTTATCCCGGTCATGAAGAAAAATGGGAAAGTACCTGTCTGCATCGATTACCGAGATCTGAATGTAGCCTGCCCCAAGGATGAGTTTCCTCTTCCTATCACAGACATCATGATTGACAATACATGCGGTTTTGAACGTATGTCTTTCATGGACGAATTTTCAGGATACAATTAAATCAAGATGCATCCTGAAGACGAGAAGCATACTGCCTTCCGAACACCATTGGGGGTATATTGCTATACGGTCATGCCCTTCGGACTAAAGAATGCCGGGGCTACGTACCAACGGGCTATGAGTAACATATTCCATGAGAATTTACGCAAGACAGTAGAATGTTATGTGGACGACGTAGCTGTCAAAAGCCGCCTCAAGGATAATCACATCCAAGACTTGAAGACAGTATTTGAGTTGATGCGCCAACATCAACTCAAAATGAATCCTACAAAGTCTTTTCTGGGTGTATCTAGTGGCAAATTTCTGGGATTTGTCATTACCGCCAAAGGCATTCAAGTGGACCCTGATAAAGTCAAGGCCATCTTAGAAATACGACCGCCCCATAATCTGAGGGAACTCAGGGGATTTCAAGGTCGTCTGGCTTATATCCGGAGATTCATATCCAACCTCTCTGGGAGGTATCAGCCTTTTTCTCATCTCATGAAGAAAGGTGTATCCTTCGTATGGGACGAAGCCTGTCAGCAGGCGTTCAATGATATCAAACGCTACCTCACTAATCCGCCAGTTCTGGTGCCTCCCGTCATAGGAAGACAATTCTTGCTGTATGTTCAAGAGATAGATCATTCTCTAGGAGCTCTTCTCGCACAGAAGAACGATATGTGTCATGAACAGGCTATCTACTACCTCAGCAGGATGATGGTCGGAGTCGAACAATGGTACAATCCAGTGGAAAAAGAATGCTTGGCTCTGATGTTCGCTATCCAGAAAATGCGATACTATGTCACAGGCCAAACCATCCACATCATCTCCAGGATCAATCCTCTCAGGGTATTGATGAACAAGCCAAGTGTTCTGAATTCCCGAATCGCGACTTGGGCGATGTTATTAACACCGTATGACATGGTATACGTCCCTCAGAAGTCCATCAAAGGCTAAGCGTTGGCTGACTTCCTAGCTGCTCATCCGATCCCGGAGACCTCCAAACTGTACGAGGACACCCCCGACGAAGTTGTAGAGTGTAATTTCTCAATGGAAAGTGATGCATGGCAACTATTCTTTGATGGTGCCTCCAGAACTGGTCCCAGGGGAAACGTGGTTTCAGGAGTAGGGATTGTCCTGGTTACTCCTGATAAACTCGTCATCTACCGAGCATATTCTCTTAGCGAGCCCTATTCTAATAATGTGGCAGAGTATAACGCTCTACTAATTGGGCTCCAAGTCGCTAAAGAATTGGGCATCGAATCTCTGGAAGCTTTCGGTGATTCTCTGCTGATTGTCAATCAAGTCAGAGGAATATATGAAGTCCAGAATCCAGACCTCGTCCCCTATCACCGAGCAACGGTCGAGATAGCCATGACATTCAAAGGATTCTTCCTAGAACATGTGCCCCGATCTCAGAATCTAAAAGTTGATGCCCTAGCCAGTCTAGCTGTAGATTTAGCTACTCCTATAAGAAGGAAGAATTCGGTGATCCTTCTTAACAGAGATTTATTCTGTGTGAAAAATAACTTTCACATAGAAAGCAGCTACGCTGTAAACATAGATCCTCCCAAGAGAGACTGGACAAGTCCCTTTATAGATTTTGTGGCATACGGAATCTTGCCGGAGGACCCTAAAGAAGTAGTATCCGTCAAAAGACGATCATTACGCTTCTATTTTGATTCATCTTCACAATGTCTATATCGCCGGACCTACGATGGACTGCTATTGAGATGTCTCTTCGGTGACGAGGCACAGCGGATTATCCGTGAAGCTCACGACGGCGTATGCGGAGCGCATCAACCCGGTCCTAAGCTACAAGATCGTATCAGGAGAATGGGATATTACTGGCCTATTATGATCATAGATGCAATAAAGTATGCAAGATAATACAGAGCCTGTCAGATCCACGCAGACTTTATCCATCAACCTCCTGAACATCTACATCCTACGGTTGCATCCTGGCCTTTCGAAGCATGGGGTATGGATATCATTGGTCCTATTTACCCGTCTTCTTCCAGAGGCCACCGGTTCATACTGGCCATCACGGATTATTTCTCCAAATGGGCAGAGACGATCCCTCTTGCTGAGGTGAAGGCATTTAATATGATCAGCTTCATCAAGCATCATGTCATTTATCGCTTTGGGATACCCCAAAGGATAATTTATGACAATGGACCTCAATTTATCAGCCAAGCGTTTCATCGATTTTGCTATAAAAATCGGATACAAAATGTGGCCTCTACGGCATATAATCCTGCTGCTAATGGTTTGGCGTAAGCTTTCAACAAAACCATTATCAAGCTCTTGAAAAAGTTCGTCTCTTCGAATAAGAGGGATTGGAATGAGAAGCTAGGAGAATGTCTCTAGGCATACCGCACAACGGTACGAGCACCGACAGGTTGCACCCCATTCTCATTGGTTTATGTGAGCGAAGCAGTTCTCCCCATCGAAGTCCAAATTCTGTCACTCAGGATAGCAGTGGCTAATGAGCTGACTCAAGAAAAGAATGACCTGTTAAGGCTTCAAGAGTTAGAAGGATTAGACGAAAAATGCCTCCAAGCTCAATAGCGTATCGCGTTCTACCAGGCACGCATTTCCAGATCTTTTAACCAAAAAGTAAAGGAAAGGGTGTTCAAAGTTGACGAGCTAGTTTTAGCTGTGAGAAGGCCAATGATTCTTACTCACAGGAGTAAGGGTAAATTCTAGCCCAAATGGGAAGGCCCTTATGTGATCGAGAAAACTTTCTAAAACGACGCTTACAGGTTAGCCAAGCCTAACGGAGACTTGTTGATGGCTCCTATCAATGGCAAATTCCTGAAGAGGTACTATGCTTAACCTCCTTTGCTCAAATAGAGATGGCAAAAATCTTATTATGACAAAACTACTTCCAAAACGAAACTAGTTGGATCGTATTCTATCATGTCCATATAACCTCTGAATATATATGTTTAACAAATTTGGAACTTCAAAACCTATCACGTCCATATTACCTTTGATAGTGTTTTGTGTACAAATTTTAGCTGAAGCATATTCTATCATGTCCATATAACATCTGAATAGATATGTCCTGCTAAAACTTACCGAGAGTATATCACGTCCATATTACCTCTGATATCACTTTCACCCAAACCTGCCATTTATATTCCAAAATGATGGGTCGATAAAGTCAGATGAAAGCCTCTTTATTATTCCCAGAAAGAGCAAAAGTACATTAAAAAGCAAAAAAGTACATCATTTGGGAGGAGCAGTTAAGTCGTAAATCTGCCGGGCCAGAGCAGCCATTCTCTCATCCCTGGAGTTCAAGACGTCGGCGCGAGCCCGCTCCAACCTTGCTGCAACATTGTTCAAAGCAGACAGCTCGGATCGACCATGTACAAAATCGGCGTGGATGATACCCACATGCGTCCGGTTCTGCCGAGTAGTCTCCATTCGATTCTTCAGCACATCTCGAGATGCCGACAAAGAGACAGCCTCCCCCTCCGCTTGAGCGAGTTTATCTCTCAATCTGCGGACCCTTGCTGTCACTTCCTCATAGTCGACTTCGCACTTAGTCAGCTGAGGAATGACATACTCCAGTTCGGTACGATCCTGATCCATCTCCTGCTGTCGTTCCTGGACAGATTTGTCCAGAGCTTCTATTTGCCCAGCAAGCTCTGCAGTCAGGGAGTCATACCTAGCTTGAACGAGACCGTCAATGCTGCCTCGAGATAGCTGCAGATATTCATTAATGGGTTGCTCCAAACCATTAACTATCTCCTCCAGTGTATCGGCTATCCCAGTGTCGTTGAAGTCTCTGATCGGCACTATCGCGAACTGAGACGACCTTCTCAGAGCCTCAAAGCTTAGATTCTTCTCTAACACCATTGATATCAACGTTTTCATGGTGGTGTAGAAGATACCAGTATACTGCTCAGTCAGCATGACTAGATCCAAATGAACGTTGGGAGTGGCTACAATATTGGTGAACCTCCCTCCAGGAACGACCGCAGACGATGTTGCCACAACCGTCGCCTCAACAGGTGGTGCGACAAAATAAGATGCGCCAACACCGGACGAAGTGACCGGCGTACTCGAAGGAGGCATTGTCGTAATGACAGGCTCATCCTCCTCCTGAGATATCGGAACCACTTCGGGCGAGCCGGCACCCAAAAATGTTTCCTCTTCTAAGTCGGGCACCTCCATGTCATCGCCAAGAGCCGACACAGAGCCAAAAGGTGCGTCAACACTGCCCTCCCCGAAGATGTCTTCCCCTGAAAAGAAGACAAAAGGAAGTTAATATCGAAATGATGTTAACTTTTCTAAAAAAAGGCGTAAAGACGACATTTACCCATGGCCGATGGTGTATATGTCGCATCTGCGGCCAGTATAGCTAAATTATTTCTTAATGATGCTAGGCAAGCTGTCATACCTGGAGAAGGGGGTGTGCTAACTGACATCGGCAGGTACTCTTCCGAATCTTCGTCGAGATCCACTCGAGGTTCACCAGGTGGAATCTTGCTGGCTGCACTGACAGACGCGGCAGGGGTTTCTCTCGATGCTGATCTGGATAAAGATATCCTTATTCGGCTCGGCCCCGAAGGCGATCTTGTACCACTACCTGAAGCGGTAGCAGCGACAGCAGCCTCCAGCAGAGATTCTCCGGCACCGCCAGCCGGAACTGTAGAGGTTCCCTCTCTAAAAGGCGAGGAACCTCCAATCAAATAATCATCCCCCACAGGGGGAGATGCAGGCTCACTTCTAGAAGCCTCATTGCCGGGAATCCTGAGAGGACGAGTAACCATCTTCTTCTTCCTCTTGCGAGGGGAAGTCTCCTTCGGAGCAGGAGCCCTTCGCTTCCCAGAGATTACCAGAGGACCTGCAGGCGGAGGTATTTCACCCATCGGTACCGCCAACAGAGGCTCATCTGGATTAACGGAATCTTCACCCTCGTCAGAATAGACCGAGGGTATTTTGACTCTTCCCTCAGACTTGGAAGAGGGCATCCTAAAACTTCCACGTATATCAAAATCGCGATGGAAGGTGTTGGTTGCCATATAGAACTGGGCATACGAGTGGAGAATGCCAGCTCCGTGGAGAGTGAAATGACAGGAACGATAAAATTGCTCCAGTGCAACCCATGATGAAGTATCGCCATCCTCTCGCTCCATCAATAAGTCCGCCCCTGGACCTGAAGCTGGTGACGACATTGCCCACGTGCAACTGGTCGTACCCAAATTGCCTAGCAAACCGACTAGGCAGGTAGGGCTCCAAGAAGTAATGGTCTTCACTTCTATATAGTAAATGGGAAGGTCTAATGCAGACCAACCAATTAAAAGCCTCAGAAGAAAGAACGGTCTTCCCGTCGCCTATATCCTGAAGTCTGATCCCCTGTTGATTGAGATGTACAGAGGGGACAGTGCAAAAAAGCTTTCAGCTGTGACTGAAGTTCAGCACCCGCCGACAGTCTAAAACTGTGGTCACGTTCCACGAGGAATTCTTATAGTTCAACAAGAAACTACCTCTCGAACTACTTCCAGAGTCGGTAGACATCACCCTGGGGTTATAGAGAATTAACCATCCCATCAAATACAGGTATGGTAATTCTACCCTGGGAAAGCTTTCACGCCGAGTTTTATCGACGAGCAGCCCATCAGTCATGGCCCTCAGGCCAGCTTGTATACGGCACACCATGGCAGGGAGCAAGCCCAGTCTTGCCCCGAACACCAGACGCACTGCAGGCCATAGCGTGTTGCGGTAAATGCGGTCCGCAGATGCAATCTCGGGCACCACCCGTCGACGCAGCCATATAGAGAGGAAGCCAACCAGTTGAGCTTCCTTGGACAGAGGCCTGCGACAATGCCTCAAATAACTATAGGCCTTAGTGCCTGTAGGATATTTCCCTATCCCTTCGTCGAGGATCTGGTCCGGAGCCCCAGCGTCTTCCATAAGATCGTCGACTACCTGAGCACTGAGCACGCTCAGAAAATTCAAAGGCTGATCCTTCGTATCCAAGACCTTCTCTGGCTTAGCAGTCCTGGCCCGGTGAAAGAAGTGGTAGGACGCCCATTTATTGGTATGAGCCAAATCTGAGGGCTCACCATAAAAAATGGTGCAAACAAGGTAGTAGCACATCAGCTCCTGGTACACTGCCACTACCCGAGGGTCTAAATCACCCAACTCCCGGTCCGTGGGAATATACACTTCATATGGAGTATCCCCCATTGGCAGTCTCGAGATCTCTGCCATCTCGTGGAGGGCCAATCCTAACTCCCCCAGTGGAGTGGCTGTAGAAGCATGAAAAATATGCCGGATGGCTATACGCAGCATATTGGTGCAGAGCAGCGTAAGCAGAGGCCTTCAAAGCCACCAAGCGTGCAACAGAGCTTTTTCCGCTAAACCCAGCGTGAAATATTAAAAGCTCAAAAGGCCACCCGCATAAGGTAGTACGTCCAAGCCACTTCAGCGTAAACGGGGTGCTTTATCGCCTCCAGGACGTAAAACTCATCCTCTTTCAGATACAGCATTGAGGTGTACAAGAGACGCTTCGTATTCTCCGAAGTAAACCTGTCAGACCATGCAATGAAGATCCTACAATGAACCTGACGTCTGGACTTCTGACAAAGGGATACGGCTCGACTACCCAGACGACGGCTATAATGATGGCACAACACTACGACCCAGGCTGTCAAATACCGCCATCCCCTTTGCGTAAACTGCTTTTACAAGCACGAAGGGATACGCTGCCTTGTTTTACACAGGCAGACATGAGCTATTTACGTTCTGCAGTAGACAAACCGCCTGCCACATCAAAAGCTGCACTCTGTACGGGGTCGAGGCACGTCTCTACGTCTAATGCACTGAGCGGTGACAGTTTCTCAAGGCACGTCTCTGCGACTGATGCGCAGAAGGGGTTACAGACCTTCAAAGACACGCCTCCACATTTAATGCACAGGATGGTGGCAAATCTCGACATTTAATGCAAGAGATTTGATTATATCTTCAAAAGCCGTAATTCCGGCTAAGACGTCCCCATCAGCACTCTGGCACGGTACACAGCGGCTTCTACGCCCATCCAGCTCCTACGCCTACTAGGTCCTGTGCTTACTCGGTCTCTATGACCACTCGGCTTCTACGCCTACTCGGCTTCTACGCCTACTCGGCTTCAACGCCCATTCGGCTTCTACGCCTGCTCGGCCTCTATGACCACTCGGCTTCTACGCCTATTCGGCTTCTACGCCTATTCGGCTTCTACGCCTATTCGGCTTCTACGCCTATTCGACTTCTATGCTGGTTTGATAACTATTTGGCTTCTATGCCATGGTGACAGACATTTGGCTTCTATGCCAACCTCTTCTACACAATGGATACCTACCTACGTGGCTTCTATGTCGTGATCTTCGTAGCGATTATACGCGTTTTGTCCCTTAGTTAGACCCGCATCACACGCTCATTCAAAGGATCATCTATACACAGGCATTGGTTACTTTAACCGTTGTGTAAAAGGGTGCTGTATTTTCCATTCCTCGGTTTCTACACCGACGGAGTGGTCACTGTCACTAAAACTCTATAAATAGAGACCTCTATCAATGAGGAACAAGGTCGACAAATTGGAAGGTCAGAAAATTGGTCAAGAAACCAATATCAGATCCAAGGTTAAGAGAGAGAGAGAGAGAGAGAATCCGGAGCTCAGGTAGAGAGTAGGGATCGACGACTTTGGCATCGTATATCCACCCTCTTTTGCAACCTTCGAAGCTGCTTCCTGTCTTCTACGGCACTTCTTCAATATCGTGCGGTCCAAGGGCTAAAGTGATCGACTGCAGATCAGACACCTATAGCAATATTTATCCAGATTAAATAAATTGTACTCCATATCCTCGTATAGGATCAAATTGTACAAGTTTGTTTGTAAACCAAAGAAGGCGGGTTTCGTATAAACCCCATCCCGAATACATTTTCATTCTTTCGTTTAATACCACAAACAAGATGGCGACTCTGCTGGGGACATCTTTCTCTTCTGATGAGGAAGTAATTGCTCAATATGATGCAGTATCTGTAGGAACCATGAAGAAGACACTGGTCGTCCAATTTGACCAGTCTGCCTACGAAGACATGCTTCGAACCGGGGGTAGCTCTCACCCTCTCTCCGTCCAAGACAACAGGAAGCTGCGCAAGGTCTGGATGCCCAAGACATCCTCTACCATTCCTGTGGACTCTCTGATCTCTCCGACCAATGAGGTTGTAGCACTGCTCCCTCCGTGCCCTGCACGTAAAATTCAGTCTCCCGCTACGCGCGGTACAGACGAAACTTCGGGCAAAGCCTCAGCGCTAACCCAGAAGTATCTACTGCGCTCTACGCGTAGGAACCAGTCTTCCGCTACGCGCGGTACAGACGAAACTTCGGGCAAAGCCTCAGCGCTAACCCAGAAGTATCCACTGCGCTCTACGCGTAGGAACCAGTCTCCCGCTACACGCGGTACAGATGAAACTTCGGGCAAAGCCTCAGCGCTAACCCAGAAGTATCCACTGCGCTATACGCATAGAAACCAGTCTCCCGCTACGCGCGGTACAGACCAAACTTCTGATGATGCCTCACCGCCAAATCGGAAGTACAAATCACACTCCATACGCAAGACAACATTTGACCTCTATGGGAAACCAGATGAGCGCTATGATTTCCGCAAGGGGAAGCAAGCGGCAGAGTACTCAACTTCTCGGCCGTTACGCCAGCGAAGAAGCAATCTGCCTACCCTCCGGATTACACGGGAAGCCGACGGCCGACTGAGGACCTCTTCAGCTTTACGCCAGTCTGAGCAAATCTCCAAATTATGCCAGGCGAAGTCCCACGACGTAAAGCAACCTTAGGTTACTGGAAGGCACCCTCCCCGGGGATCATCCGTCACCCAGATGGCTAACCTGTTGTACACAGGTGGCATAGGGAAAACCATGGTGCCCAATCTCCGCATGTCCACTGATAGGAACAGAAGGAACAAGCCGTCGTCTTCTTCCTCAAATCCTCCTGACTTGTGCGAATATCTAATCCAGAAGCATAAGGAGAGGGGACCTTCCAACATGTCTATTACGCCCCCTAGCGAGCAATGTTGTAATAGTCATAAAATTATAATTGACTGCTGCTGTTCTAAAGCAAAACGGTCGGTTTTCAACCTATTGAGCTACTCTCCGTCTTTCCAGGAAGAAGAGCCCACGCATACATCTGTGAACATGACTTCACACATACCTAGAGGAGGGTCGAGCTCAAGACGTCATCCCTCTAGGCCTCCGAGCCGAAGAAGATTCGAAGACCTCCTCAGGAACACTGAAGCTGGGGTGTTCCAAAACACCCGTGCAAGGTCACAGCAACCAGCTTCGTACTCGTCTGATTCCGACGCTGGGGGTCGCCAATCTCCCAGATCAGATGCTGAGATTATCGAGTCGACTTCTGCAGCGACCTATACTAATCCTTCGATGACGCCTAGGGAAATGGGAGTTTACGCCGTTGAAGATGAACGCGAGGAAGCTTCGCCATCAGGAAACGCGGAACAACGCATCACTGTGCTGGAGACATCTCTGAAACAAATGCAATCCATGATGGAGAACATGCACCAGATGATGCTAACTCAGCACGCAGCTGCCATGGCTCAAGCGTCGGTCCCGCCAACTCAGATACGTGTGGGGGTGGACTTACCACCATCCAACCCGAGCCAAGAGCCTGCTCTAGATCAAGAGTTAGCAGTTCCTCCGCTTCCTTACTCGAAGAATATATTACCTCCCGTTGGAGTTACGATACAACCAACTTCGCGCTACACCGTAGTCCCGCTTCCAACTGAAAATCCGATACAGGCAGTACGGGAGTTGAAAGCCCAGTTCGACGCCTTGAAGCACAAAGATCAGCTCAAGAAACTGGGAATTAACCAGCCTTACCCAGCTATCTGGGAAGAAGTCCCTTTTCCTCCGAGGTACAAACCTCAGACTATGGCTCTGTTCGAGGGAAAAATATCACCAAGTCAGTACATGAACTATTTCAGTATGATGACGGTGTTGCTACAAGGGAACGATGCCTTCCTCACTCGGATGTTCAAAGGCTGCCTCTCAGGAGTAGCCTATCAGTGGTACCATAGCTTGGCGGACAATTGCATTACTTTCTTCGAGGACTTCAAAGCTTTATTCTTCACGTGATTCTACGAGGGTGGAATGGACATGTCTATGTCCTCTCTCATCGAAGTCAAGCAGAGGGAAAAGGAGGACGTTGGCACCTTCGTCGAACGTATTCGTTAGGCCACCTTACAGATGCCTCCAGGAGTTTCAGACTCTGCGTTAGTAGACATTTGCAGGAAGAACCTCCTTCCCATAGTCTCGGTGTTTACAGGACCATATCAGTTCCATGATTGGCCCTCGTTCATCGTCTCGGCAGTGGCCGCCGAAGACAACAGTCGCAAGGCGCGCGATAATGGCATTATGATCTCCGCCTCTAATAGAGGCAAGAGGTCATCTCCCAGCAGCGACCATCCTCGCAGCTCCAAGGGAAAAGAAGCTCTAACGGTCAATACGTCCAGACAAAAGACTGCGGCGACCACGCAGACGAGAACCGGGACTTCCAGGCCCGTCGAAGTCTACTCTTTTGACGACGACGATATCCCAAGTATATTCGAGTGTCTCGTCAAGAGTGGCAAGATCACCCTTCCGGAGCTAAGGCGGCCCCAAGAAGTCGGCAGTACTGACGACCCCAAATACTGCATCTTCCACAGATACGTACACCACCCAACAAAGGCATGTTACATACTGAAAAGGAAGATCTAGGGGTTAATCGATGCTAAGGCCATCACTCTGCACAACACCGAGAAGACGGTCACGGCCAACATGATCTCTCTGCGATTTGGCAATCTGCCTTCCCAAAAGGTCTCGGACGGTGTCACACCCATTTCCCGGACCACGATGAACATCATCAACCTACCTCCAACTAGGGGTCAAAATCATGACCTGGTACCCCTAACCACCCGGCAAGGCAAGATTATGTGGGTTCATCCGGATTTGGTGTCAGAGCTCGAGGAGGAGAATAAAGCTACTAAGGCTACGTCTAGAAAGAGCTCCAAATACAAACCATGCCATATGGTCGCAACTTCTTCGCCATCAAACGAAGACGAGGTATTTGCTGCAACCCGTTCAGGGAAAGCCTACCTCAACGACTACGGAGCAAGTCAGAAAGATGTACCGGTGGGTGCTTCAGCTGCCAAGCCTTCAGGACCAGACCCCGTCGTACCAGATGCCGGTCCTTCAAAACCAACTCCGGCGGACAAGGGGAAACAAAGAGAAGTGCACTTTGATAAATCTGTGAAAATATTCCAAACAAAGGTTTAGAGAAGCCATACAACTTCGACATACTAGCCCAACTGGCTAATACACCAGCCAGACTGTCCATCTTCGAGCTACTCAGGCTCTCCCAAGACACTCGTCTAGCCCTGAGTGAAGCACTGATACAGGCGGAGGTATGCTTGACCCAGCTCAAGTCCCCCGACGAAGAACCAGTGGCATGTCCTCAATGCCACAGTGTAATGGAAGTGGTCCCCAATATCACTTTCACTCAAGACGACATGCTGTTAAAACATAACAGGCATGACAGGCCCCTCTATTACACCGGGTACGTCGGTTCCATGGAGGCCGATCGGATTCACATAGATCCGGGATCGTCGATCAGCATCATCCCTCACATTCTGCTCAGGCCGCTGAGGATTTCTACCAGCGAATTGGCTTACACCTCTACTACGATCGTGGGTTTCAACGCCAGAAGAAGTAAGCCGTTGGGGAAAATTCGCCTGAGGATCCAGATTGGCAACCTTAGATCGGTGGCCACGTGTTACGTTATCGATTCAGAGGTATCCTACAACATTTTGCTGGGAAGACCGTGGATCCACGACCACAACATCGTCCCCTCAACTCTACATCAATGCCTCAAATATGTAGACCCCCAAGAAATGGTACAAACGGAGGTTGCTGACCTAAACCCATTTAAAGGAGTAGAATCCTACTATTCCGATGCTGTGTTGTACTCTCAAGACCACACGGAAGAAGTGTCAGGCGAGGCAGGGAAGGAATCCCACCAGGAGCCAGGAGAACCCTCTGTCGCACTACCGCTGTCAATCAGAGTGAAAGGACGAACTGCTCGTCCAAAAGCCAGGGAGCCTATGGCTATTCACCTGAACAAAACCAGGTCAGAAAAAGGGAGTGATCCTCCAGTGGTCACTTTGAACCAGAAGCCTCCACCTTTGGTCATCAACCTCCGGCGCAACGGGCAGCCGACCGATGTAAATACGACCAGGAACGGAGTTCCAGATGATAATAAACATCCGCTTTTCCAGTACGTTAACGCTCAGATTCTAAATCAGGAGTCCACTTCCCGTGATGAGGTAGAACCCATAGCACAAAAATTCTTGGAAGCCATGAACTCCTACCATCCGTATGTCTGGGAAGTAGCGTCATCATCCAACGTTATCACAATATATGGACCACATGAGGATTCTATCTTCGTTGTCCCACCTACCTGCAGCAGTCAGCGTTCAATAGTCTTCGGCCACATGCGCAATCAATCGACTGTCCAGGAAGATCCTTTCGATGACGATGCTGGAAAAATGCAAGTTCACCGATACAGCCCGCAAGCTTTGAGGATCATGCAAAACATGGGCTACGACTTGGAGCGGAAGCCAGGCCTCAACTACGGAAGAGGCAGACGAATGCCGCCACGCGGCGACCCCCGCTATCAACAAACTCGTTTTGGGTTAGGGTATGCCACCTCCCTTACGACTTCCAAGTCAGACGAGGATATTTTTTTCTCTTCTCAGAACGGCTCGTCGCCCTTCGACCCACCTAACGCTCTCCAGCAAGCATTATCAGCAAATATGGTGGTGGCAGATCCCTTTGAAGCAGACGAACAAGATTCTGAGCCGTTTGAGAATGACCCTTGGGCTCAACAAATGGATATACAGTGGGAATTCTGCTTCGAGCAGAAGGAACCTCCAACCAAAGACGAAGTTATCCAGGTTGAAGTTGGGGGTGAACTTTCGCCAAAGCCGATATTCATTAGTAACAATCTTTCCCCAGTCGAAAGGGAAGAAGTTATCCAGTTGATAAAAGAATATATCGACGTCTTTGCGTGGAATTATGAGGACATGCCGGGCCTTGACCCGAAGGTGGCTACTCATAAACTCAATATATTGACCGACTCGAAGCCTATGAAGCAGCACCAACGCCGGTTCCGCCCGGATATGATGGACGCCATCGAAGCTGAAGTCAAGAAGTTGATAGCCTACGGTTTCATCCGGTAAGAAAAACATCTCTACTGGGTCGCCAATGTTGTCCCAGTCATGAAGAAAAATGGGAAAATACGTATCTGCATCGATTACCGAGATCTGAATGCAGCCTGCCCCAAGGATGAGTTCCCTCTTCCCATCACGGACATCATGATCGACAACACCTGCGGTTTTGAACGCATGTCTTTCATGGACGGATTCTCGGGATACAATCAGATCAAGATGCATCCCGAAGACGAGAAGCACACTGCCTTCCGGACACCGTTGGGAGTATATTGCTATACGGTCATGCCCTTCGGATTGAAGAACGCCGGGGCTACATACCAATGGGCTATGAGTAACATATTCCATGAGCATTTACGCAAAACAGTAGAATATTATATGGACGACATAGCCGTCAAGAGCCGCCTCAAAGATGATCACATTCAAGACTTGAGGACGGTATTCGAGTTAATGCGCCAACATCAACTCAAGATGAACCCTACGAAGTCCTTTCTGGGTGTATCTAGTGGCAAATTCTTGGGATTTGTCATCACCGCCAAAAGCATCCAAGTGGACCCTGACAAAGTCTAGGCCATCGTAGAAATGCGACCGCCCCGTAATCTGAGGGAACTCCGGGGATTTTAAGGCCGTCTGGCTTATATCCGGAGGTTCATATCCAACCTCTCGGGAAGATGTCAGCCCTTTTTGCATCTCATGAAGAAAGGTGTATCCTTCGTACGGGACGAAACCTGTCAACAAGCGTTCGGAGATATCAAGCGCTATTTCACCAGTCCGCCAGTTCTGGTGCCTCCCATTATGGAAAGACCATTCTTGTTGTACATTCGAGCAATGGATCATTCCCTATGAGCTCTTCTCGCACAGAAGAACGATATGGGTCATGAACAGGCTATCTACTACCTCAGCAGGATGATGGTCGAAGCCGAACACCGGTACAACCCAGTGGAGAAAGAATGCTTGGCTCTGATGTTCGCTATCCAGAAGAAGCGGCACTATGTCACCGGCCAGACTATCCATATCATCTCCAGGATCAACCCTTTTCACGTACTGATGAGCAAGCCAAGTTCTCTTAATTCCCGACTCGCGACTTGGGCGATGCTGTTAACACCATATGACATGGTATACGTCCCGCATAAGTCCATCAAAGGCCAAGCGCTGGCTGACTTCCTAGCTGCTCATCCGATCCCGGAGGCCTCCAAATTATACGAGGACATTCCCGACGAAGTTGCAAAATATAATTCCGCAATGGAAAGTGACGCATGGAAACTGTTCTTCGACGGCGCCTCCAGGACTGGTCCCCAGGAAAATATGGTTTCCGGGGTAGGAATCGTCCTGGTCACTCCTGATAAACTCGTCATCTACCGAGCATATTCTCTCAGCGAGCCATCCTCCAACAATGTGGCAGAGTACAACGCTCTGCTAATCGGGCTCCAAGTCGCCAAAGAGCTGGGGGTCGTCTCCCTGGAAGCTTTCGGTGATTCTCTGCTTATCGTCAATCAAGTCAGAGGAATATATGAAGTCCGAAATCCAGATCTCATCCCCTATCACCAAGCAACGGTCGAGATAGCCATGACATTTAAAGGGTTCTTCCTAGAGCATGTACCTCGATCTCAGAATCTGGAAGCTGATGCCCAAGCCAGTCTAGCTGCAGATTTAGCCACTCCTATAAGAAGGCAGGATTCGGTAATCCTTCTTAACAGAGATTTATTCTATGTGAAGAACAACTTTAACATAGAACGCAGCTACGCTATGAACACAGATCCCCCTAGAAGAGACTGGAGAAGTCCCTTCATAGATTTTGTCGTATACGAAATCTTGCCGGAGGACCCCAAAGAAGCAGTATCCGTCAAAAGACGATCATTACGCTTCCACTTCGATGCATCTTCACAATGCCTATATCGCCGGACCTACGATGGACTGCTATTAAGATGTCTCTCTGACGCTTAAGCACAGCAGATTATCCGGGAAGCTCACGACGGCGTATGCGGAGCGCATCAGCCGGGTCCTAAGCTACAGGATCGTATCAGGAGAATGGGCTATTACTGGCCCACTATGATCACAGACGCGATCAACTATGCATGACAATGCAGAGCCTGTCAGGTTCATGCAGACTTCATACATCAACCGTCTGAATATCTACATCCTACGGTTGTATCCTGGCCTTTCAAAGCATGGGGTATGGATATCATTGGTCCTATTCACCCGTCTTCTTCCAGAGGTCACCGGTTCAAACTGGCCATCACGGATTACTTCTCCAAATGGGCAGAGGCGATCCCTCTTGCTGAGGTAAAGGCATCTAATGTAATCAGCTTCGTCAAGCATCACGTCATTTATCGCTTTGGGATTCCCCGAAGAATAATCCATGACAATGGACCTCAGTTCATCAGCCAAGCGTTTCATCGATTTTACGATAAAAATCGAATACATAATATTGCCTCTACGGCATATTATCCAGCTGCTAATGGTTTGGCGGAAGCTTTTACCAAAACCATTATCAAGCTCTTGAAGAAGTTCGTCTCTTCAAACAAAAGAGATTGGAATGAGAAGCTGGGCGAATGTCTCTGGGCGTACCGCACAACGGTACGAACACCAATAGGTTGTACCCTATTTTCACTGGTCTACGGGAGCGAAGCAGTTCTCCCCATTGAAGTCCAGATCCCGTCACTCAGGATAGCCGTGACTAATGAGCTGACTCAAGAAAAGAATGACCTGTTAAGGCTTCAAGAGCTAGAGGGATTAGACGAAAAATGCCTCCAATCTCAACATCGCATCGCGCTCTACCAAGCACGCATTTTCGGAGCTTTCAATCATAAAGTAAAGGAAAGAGTGTTCAAAGTCGGCGAGCTAGTTTTAGCCGTAAGAAGGCCGATGATCCTTACTCACAGAAGTAAAGGCAAATTCCAGCCCAAGTGGGAAGGCCCTTATGTGATCGAGACAACATTCTCAAACGGCGCTTACTGGTTAGCCCAGCCTAATGGAGACCTGTTAATGGCTCCTATCAACGGTAAATTCCTTAAAAGGTACTATGCTTAACCTCCTCTGCTCAAGTGGAATATAGCGAGAATCTCAATTCTGACAAAACTACTTCCAAAATGAAACTAGTTGGGTCATATTCGATCATGTCCGTATGACCTCTGAATAGATATATCCTGCCAAAAGATTATCAAGAGTCTATCACGTTCATACTACCTCTGATATCACTCTCGCCCAAACCTGTCATTTATATTCCGAAATGATGGGTCCACAAAGTCAGAAGAGATTCGTTTTATTTATTCCCGAAAAGAGCAGAATTACATTGGGGAAGCAAAAAGAAGAAAGGGTACATCATTGTGGGGGAGCGGTCAGATCGCGAATCAGCTTCGCCAGTGCAGCTACCCTCTCGTCCCTGGAAACCAAGGCATCAGTGCGGGCCTGTTCCAGCCGTGCCTCGGGATTGTTCGTAAAGGACAATTCGGCCCTTGCCCGAAGAGAGCCAGCTCGGGCAGCTTCAGCACGCTCCAGGTCCCGTCGTGCTGTGCTCAGTCGACCAGTCGCTACATCTAGACCTGCCAACGACTGAGAAGCCCACTCCTCTGCCTGAGCGAATTTTTCTTTTAACTTGCGGGCCCTCGCTACGTTCCCTTCATGCTCGGATTGGCACTTCGTCTGAAGAGCAAGAGCCTCCTCCACGACAGTTTTTCTTTTATCCATCTCCAGCTTATGTGCTTTGATGGAGTTATCTAGGCTCTCCAGCTGTTTGGTAAGCCGCGCAGTTATGAGGTCGTATCTAGCCTGGACCTCAGCTTCAAAACTGCCCCGAGTCAGCTGCAAGTATTCGTTAATGGGTTGCTCCAACCCATTAACCATCGCCTCCAGGGCGTCAGCTACCCCAGAATCGCCGAACTCCCTGACCGCCCCAATCGAAAACTGGGAAGCCTTCTTCAGACGCTCAAAATCCAGATTCTTCGCCAACACCATTGATATCAGCATTTTCAAACTGGTGTAAAAGAGGCTGGTATACAGCTCGGTCAGCGCAACCAGATCTGGTTGAACGGCAGGAGTGGCCGCAATATTGGCAAGTTCCCCTCCAGGAATGATTGCAGACGAGGTAGCCACAACCGCCGCCTCAACGGGTAGTACGACCGAAGAAGGTGCGACAACGACGGTCGAAATCATCGGCATACTCGCAAGAGGCAAGGTCACGATAACGGGTTCGTCCTCCTCTGGAGGTGACGAAACTACTCCGGGCGAGCTGGCCCCCGAAGGTATTTCCTCCTCGAAGTCGAACGCCTCCGTATCATCATCAGGAGCCCGAGCAGAGCCAGAAGGCGCTTCAGCGCTATACTTCCCGTGGACGCCATTCCCTTAGAAGAAAACAAGAAAGTTGATATCAATATGATAGTAATATTTCTAAGAGGAGACATAAAGATGACCTTTACCCGTAGCCAACGGTATATATGCCGCGTCTGTAGCCGATGTAGGTATATCACGCCTTAATGACGCAATACGGACTGTCATACCTGGAGAAGGAGGTGGGCCAACCGACATCGCCTGAAGCTCTACCAAGCCTTCACCAAGACGCAGTCGAGGTTCGTCAGCTGGAATCTCGCTAGTCATGCTCACGGACGCGGCAGGAGTTTCATCCGTTGCTGGTCTAGGGAAAGATTCTCCCATTTGCCTCGGTCACGCAGGCAATTTCATTCCACTACCGGAGGCAGTGGCAACAACGGCAGCCTCAAGCCGGAGTTCTACGGCACCACCAGCCGAAACTGAGGGTCCCTCTCCGAAAGGCGGGGAACCTCCAATCAAAGAGACATCGCCAACAAGAGAGACAGCAGGTTCCTCTCTAGGAGCCTCGATGCCAGGAATCCGGAGAGAACGAGCAACCGTCTTCTTTTTCCTCTTGCGAGGGGAAGTCTGCTTCGGGGCAGGAGCCCTTCGCTTCGCAGAGACCGCCAAAGCCCCCGCAGGCAGAGGCACTTCACACCTCGGCACCGACACCAGAGGCTCATCCGGAGTGACGGACTCCTCACCCTCGTCAGATAAAACCGAGGGGACTTTGACTCTTCCCCCAGACTTGGGAGAAGGCACCCTAAAGCTTCCACGCATGTCAAAATCGTGATGGAAGGTGTTGATCGCCACGTAGAACTGGGCATACGAATGGAGGATGCGCAGCTCCGTGGAGAGTGTGACGACCGACACGATAAAGATTGCTCCCGTACAGCCCATGATAAAATACCGCCATCCTCTGGCTCCATCAATGAGTCCGCCCCTGGACCTGAAGCTGGTGACGGCATTGCCAACGTGCAGCTGATCGTACCCAAACTGCCTGGCAAACCGACTGGGCAAGTAAGGCTCGAAGAAGCAATGATCTTCACTTCTGTACAGCAAATGAGAGGGTCTGATGCAGACCAACCAATTAAAAGCTTTCGGAGAAAGATTGGTCTTCTCTTCACCTAAATCCTCAAGCCTAATCCCCGACTGATTACGATGCACAGAGGGGACAGCGCAGAGGAGCTTCTAGCAATGACCGAGGCTCAGCACTAGCCGACAGTCTAAGACTGTGTTCACGTTCCATAGGGAGTCCTTGTAGTTCAGCAAGAAACTACCCCCCGAACTACTGCCAGGGCCGGAAGACATCACCCGGGGGTTGTGGAGAATTAACCATCCCATCAAGTATAGGTATGGTAACTCTACCCGGGGAAAGCTATCACGCCGAGCTTCATCAACGAGCAGTCCGTCAGTCATGGCCCTCAGACCAGCCTGTATACGGCATACCATGGCAGGGAGCAAGCCCAGTCTTGCTGTCACGTCTCAGTCCCAAAATATCGAGGGACTGGACACGTGGCAATGGCCAGCAGTATGCACCGATGGATAACCCAATTTAATGGAGCCATCAGGGCGTACTTAAGCTGTAACGAAGGTCTACTACAATAAATCACACTAATCTCATCCATAAAGATAAAGAAATAAACTACATAAATGAAATGAAAATAAGTAGCAACAACAAGTCAGTCGGGGAAACAATCCGACTTATGTCTGAATACACTAGCTCTATAGGCCAGGAACAAAAGAGATAAACATAAGTAAATACTGAGTACGGGATCAGGTACTCAGGAGAAGTCTTCGGCAGTCACCTCGTCTGCAGGGTTCAGTTCTGCTCCAGTATCAAGTCCAGCAATAGCCTCAGCTCCTGTCCCGTATATCTCGGGGTACTGATCCTCAGCTAAACCTAGGGACATAATCCATTCCAGGTCCTCAGTGGACATAGCAAGGCACAAAATAAAACAAGCCAAATAAATGCAGTACAATTAAATTAAATGAAATAGCAGGATAAACTATGTAACCATCTATGTGATATGCAAATGAGAGCAACACTAGTACTCAGGCTGAGACCGCTACAAGCTCTGTGTCGGGGAGCCGGTAGCAGCAATAATACGTAAAGGGTCTAGCTCTGCTGGAGAGTCTACAACCTCACAATAATAGTAGATATATAGATAGAACAGCCTGTAGCCTGTGTGTCTCTCCCCACCCAATGTAATCACGCAAACCATGACCATAATGTCTCATGTCCATGTCAGCGGGATTATAACTAATGCAACAAGTCAAACTGTCTATAACTAGAATATCTCTGTCAAGTCCTGTATCCTATACAGAATCGCCATGAATGTCTCAGGAAGATTCTGTCCATGTATAGTGTCAAGTGTCCTGGGTTATAGGGTACTTGATATGTCAAGTACAAAAGTAAAGGGTATCGTAAATCCATCTCTAAATGACGAACCCAACACCGCGTACGGTGTTGGCACCCGACTATGATCGGACACTAGGTATGTCATCCGTTTCCTAGGTTAATCAGTTTAAACAAGTTTATATAAATTTACACAAGACAACCAGCAAAGTATTATTATAGGAAATATGAAGATAAAGACTGCAAGTTTGGCAAGGTGCACTTGCCTGATGTTTGGATTCCACTTAGGTCTTGTTCTTGGAAATTTCTAGAGATGTCTCCGAAAGCTGAAATAAACAGTACCATCACGCTCAGAAGGTGTCAAATAGCTAGGAACGCCTGTCCTTGGGTCCAATTTGGAGATAAGGGCAAAAACGGTAATTTTGGGCCAAAACGGGGTCCACCGGTGGGCCCGCTTTGCACCAAAAAACGTGTCAGAGTCAACGGTCTCAAAATTCACCAAACTTAGTGTCAACAGGTCAGGAACACTGATACGAACCCAACGGAACTTTCAGATTTGAATTCCGATGAGCCGATCACAAAATCGCCTGTCGAGTGGGGCCTATGGGGCCCACGACACCCGATTTCGTCAACGTTCTCAGAATTGAACCAAACTTGACCCACAGGAGCAGCGTATCGCTATGAGTCCGATGGCGCAAGTTTCGTCTCGATCCGAGGTATGTGCACGAAGTTAGGGTAAATTACAGAAAAGTCAAATACGGGGCGATGTTTGCGGATACGCACTGATTCCGGTGTGCACGCACATCCGAATCAGCTTCTGCGAAATCCCACACGTCCGTATCGATGATGCGCACGTATCTGTGAAGACCGCACGCGACCAAGTCATCCCGTTTGGCGGGGCGTACTCAGTTCTGGGGTGAAATAGGGTCTAGTTTTTCCTGTTTTTGGATTGCGGTATGCGATCACCATAGGACGCGATGCCCCGAGCGGTTTATCCGGGCACCGAGAGGGTCATACAGGCTTCGCAACGTAATTTACAGAATTGAAATCGGAGATGCAGGGTGCAAGATACGAGTACCTGAACGAGGCCCTTTGAGACTAGGGTTTTCCGTGTCCGATACGCGTTATGGACACTGTGTCCGCTTGTCCAGCAGCGTGTCCGGCCTAGGGCTGAGGGCCGTTTAGGCTGCAGGACTGGCCGACGGTCGCGAGGCACCGCTGGGGGCTCGGGATGCAGGCGGCGCCGGCAGAGGGTCGCCGGAGGCGGCTCGGGCAGCGGTTCGACTGGGAGGAGAGAGGAAGGAGAAGGGGGAGGCCGGTTGTGGGCTCGGGGTGGCTCACGGCGGGAGGAGGTCGGCGCAGGAGGCGGTGGTCCGGCGGAGGGCAGCGGCTAGGGGAGGGGACCGGGGCCGGAGCTAGGGCTAGGGCTAGGGGGATGAGGGAGGAGGAGAACGGGGGAGAGGGGTTTTATAGGGGGAGGCGCGGGGGTGGCTAGCCGGAAATGGCGGAGCGAGGGGGGTCGTGGCGCGGGGTTGACGCAGGGAGGCGGATCGTGGCGGCCGAAAAACGCGGCGGGCAGCGGAGGGATCGGGGCGAGTGGGGCTGGTCGTAGGGTGCGGGTGAGGAGCCGGGTCGGGTTCGGGTGCGGGTGTGGCCGACCTGCCCGACCCGCTAGGGTGTTGGGCTGGGCTGCTGGGCTCGGCCCACTGGGCCGGGCCGGGCCCAAAACAAAATAAATAAAAAAATAAAAAAACAATAATAATAATAATAATAATAATAATAATAATAATAATAATAATAATAATAAATAAAAACAATTAATTAATAAATAGTTTTTAGGCATTTAAAAATAGGTCTGAGGCCCAATAAAATCCAAAAAAATTACCCTAAGTCCAGTTTTCTATTTTACACCATAAAATCATATTTTCATTACATTTTAATATTATTTATTAGCAATTAAAAATTATAAAATTACCACAAGACCTATGTAAATTCTTAAAAAATTGCAGAAAATTCCCAAAAATTGATTTTTAAAAAAATCTAAAAATTTTAGGGTGATTACACTTGCCCTGAACACCAGACGAACAGCGGGCAATAGGATGTTCCGGTGGATGCGGTCCGCAGACGCGATGCCGGGCACCGCTACTCGACGCAGCCATAGGGAGAGAAAGCCCGCCAGCCGGGCTTTCTCAGACAAAGGCCTGCGACAGCGCCTCAAGTAACTATAGGCCTTGGTGCCTTCAGGATAATTTCTTACCCCGTCATTGAGAATCTGATCTGGAGCTTTAGCCTCCTCCATAAGATCCTCGACAACCTGGGCACTGAGCATGCCCAAACAGGTCACAGGCTCATTCTTGCCCCCCGAAACTTTTTCCGACTTGACGGCCCTGGCCCGGTGAAAGAAGAGGTAGGACATCCACTTAGTGGTGTGAGCCAAATCAGAAGGCTCATTATAAAAAGTAGTGCACGCGAAGTTGTGGCACATCAGCTCCTGATACACCTCCATAACCCGAGGGTCCGAGTCCTCCAACTCCCGGTTGGTGAAAATATACTCTTCATATGGGGTGTCCCCCATCGACAGTCTCGAGATCACTGCCATTTCATGGAGGGCCAACCCCAACTCCCCCAGTGGAGTGGCGAAGGTCCCGGTGAGCGAAATGTATCGCTCCATCAGTGCCAGAAATAGGTTAGGGTTGGGAGGCAACCCAACACTCGTCGCGCTCACGGCAGCATACAGTCCTATGACCTCCAGCTCTCTCCGAAAATGTTTCAAAGCCCAGTTAACTAGGCAAGTCCATCGGAGGTTTGCTGGGGTGATCCACCCATTGCACCGAGGATTCTCCTTGGGGTATACCCCCCCTCGCACCATGAAGTCGTTGCAGAAAGTCGGCAATTGGACCGGCTGGATCACTGAACTGTCTTCACTCGGGACGCTGCCCGGGCATAGTCCCCTGAACAACATCACGACGCCAGAAGGGCGGCTGACAAACGACCCCTAGTCAGCTTCTTTCAGACGAAAGATCTTCCCCGGCTTGCCGTGAAGATCGGGAGTTAGCGTCCACGACATCCTCCTGGAATGTGTGGCATGGAAGAAAGCCGAGATAGAATAATCTCTCAGCATCGTAGGCAGATACAAAACCACACTCTCGGCGGAGAAAACCCAGGGTTCTCTCTTGGGCTTCGTTTGGGACTGTTTGTCAATCATGTCCCCAAAGAGAAAGGCCGGCTTGATGTACTGGTCCCCGTCTATGTACGTCAGGGGCTCTCCATTAATCATATTCAGCAATGTCCGCTCGCCCTGAGTCGATATCAAGATCCCCCTTCCTTCAGGATACTGGGGTCCGGAGATAGGAAATGTCACGTGCGACAGATCCTCCAGATAGTTCGAGTGCAGCATCCCGGCAGTAGAACCCATCACCTCGGCCAGTGGAGACTCATGCAAGTTAACTACGAAAGTGCAAGAAAAATACGTCATTACAACTCTTGCAACATAAAGACCAAGAGACGACAGTCTGTGCTTTACGCCAAGACTATACAAAATTTGGTCATTTTACGCCGGAAGTCACATCCTGAAGCGTAATTGGCGGTATACAGTCTGTGCTTTACGCCAGACTGCCAAAATTCTAGTTATTACGCCGGAGGTCCCATCCAAAGCGTAAAACTAAAATTTTATAGTATACACCAAGTTTTCGACAGTCAGAGCTTTTACGCTCAAAACTGTGAAAACATGGAGTTTTTACGCTGGCATATTAGAAATGTGGGCGTAAAAGATGAAAACGTCTCCGTGCATCATCTTCCTCAAAGAGGCTATCAGCACAGAAGACGACCTAGCGCGGTCACGTTCAACGTGTGCGAAGGATTTTTTTTGTCGTTCTTTGTCATCCCAAAGGCTATACCTCTAAGGCCGGGTGCGCTACTCGTCGGCAGGATGCTTCGCTCAGAAGGAAGTTCACCTTGCCCGATCGAAGGCTCTCTCGCCAGGGCAGAAGAACGAGAAAAAGAGCCTGTACTCTTTCCCTTGGTGGAGGGGGTTTGTTTCGGCGCCATTTCTGAAAACTCGGAGTGCTCGGAGAAAGAACGAAGGGAAAAACTTAAACAATCGAAGGCTCTCTTTCGCAGAAGTCGGATAAAAAGTTTTTCTCTCAAAAGCTTGGGATATATATAGAGTTCGGGTCGACTCCTCGAATCCTCGGACGGGCTCCTCGAAACTCCAACCAAATCTCACAAATTAAATATTTGGTTATGATTGGGTACTACGTCAGCCCACTACTCTCAAAAGACGGACAGTCAGCAAATTCGAAGAGTTTTTTATGCAAAAGTAGGCTATAAATCTACAGTTCTACGCTAAGGAGCTTTCTACGCTTGACAGCAACAGATCTACGATTTTACGCTCGTAAGCTACCAGTCTATGGTTTTATGCCCGGATGCCTTTGTGCTCAGTAGCTTTTATGCTCGAGAGGCTACAAACCTACGACTTCACGCTCAGCAGCTACGAATCTACGATCTCACGCTCGGTGGCTTTCTACGCTCAATAGACTACGAACTCAGGATTTTCAGCTCATCTACACTACGGATCTCTGACTTTCCGTATGTCCGAACAGTTCTTAAGACGGTCGATTACAGGAGTTCACACAGAAGATATTCCTTCTTGACCTCAAAATATCCCAAGTACCCGAAGCATACAGAGTTCAAACATTGAGAAATTACTCTTCTCGAGTCAATTGGAGATTCATCCAGGCTCCAGTCTGAATATCTCGTCTAACAAAATGGCAAACTCAGCTCAACAGCCATTCCTCGACCCTGTTCCAAGGGATTTTTTGAGAAGCCATTCTTGAAGACGAAGTCTGAACAAAAGTTCTGTTCATCAGAAGTAAAAACTCTACGCGGTTCCTCAGTCTTAGCAGCAGAACAGTTCTTCTAAATGTTCAAAATGCTCAACAGCGTTCTATGGACTATTCGCTATGCATAAAGGACAGGACCTAGTACTCTTTCTATACAGAGTCGGCGTAAAGAATCAGACGTGTCGAAGCTACACATATTCAGACTTCACAGCAACGTATGGCAAAACGATCATATGCAGAGAAGAAAGATGATTTTTATTAAAGATTAAAGTCATGATTACATATGAGGGAAATCCTGTCTACAAAGGGTTTTTCTTCATTTTTATGATTACATATGAGGGAAATCCCGTCTACGAAGGGCTTCCTCATCATTGTCGTCGGAAGATCGCACCCAGAATCTGTTCTACGAGGTTCTCGCATCGGTGCAGGTCTTCCTCTTCTTCCATGGCAATTCATCGACCACCACAGTCATGAACAAGAAGATCGATGGCGGGAGGATACAGAACTGGGCCTGCATAAATGATGCAGATCCCACATTCCATACGCCATGACCGATCCAGTTGAGGCTTCTTTAAGACCAAACTCGATCGAGGACAGCACTTACAGTTTGTCTGCTCTTGTCCGTAGAGGTCTCTGGGGAAAATATACAGCTTGCAAGCCATGTGGTCAAATACGACCCTTCCCCTCTCCCGAAGAACAGCCATATAAAGTTGCTGATTATCCCGAGCAAGGGAGGCTAAGATATCCTTCCACGATCCATCATTGCAGTAGACATTTGCTCGAAGACGCCGTCTTTTTCGGCTCCTTACACGCTGGAAGAACATGATCTCCTTCTTCCTCAGATCGACCCGACGAACTCCGGCGATCATCTCTGCGTGGTGATAGAAATGTGGGGAGAACAGGTTAACTCCCCTAGCCTTTTTATAGGCGAAAGAGGTCACATCGGTCCCCAATAAATCTGCCATAAAGTCAGCATCGACCGTTTCAATGCCCCATTCAGGAACATTTTGAGTCACGAGGAGCGGTTCATGCTTCTTTGAAGGGGGTCTTATAGAAGCATAAAAAATATGCCGGATGGCTATACGCAGCATATTGGTGCAGAGCAGCGTAAGCAGAGGCCTTCAAAGCCACCAAGCGTGCAACAGAGCTTTTTCCGCTAAACCCAGCGTGAAATATTAAAAGCTCAATAGGCCACCCGCGTAAGGCAGTACGTCCAAGCCACTTCAGCGTAAATGGGGTGCTTCATCGCCTCTAGGGCGTCAAACTCATCCTCTTTCAGACGCAGCATTAAGGTGTACAAGAGATGCTTCATATTCTCCAAAGTGAACCTGTCAGACCCTGCAATAAAGATCCTGCAATAAACCTGACGTCTGGACTTCTGACAAAGGGATACGGCTCGACTACCCAGACGACGGCTATAATGATGGCACAGCACTGCGACCCAGGCTATCAAATACCGCCATCCCCTTTGCGTAAACTGCTTTTACAAGCACGAAGGGATACGCTGCCTTGTTTTACCCAGGCAGACACGAGCTGTTTACGTTCTGCAGTAGACAAACCGCCTGCCACATCAAAAGCTGCACTCTGTATGGGGTCGAGGCATGTCTCTACGTCTAATGCACAGAGCGGTAACAGTTTCTCAAGGCACGTCTCTGCGACTGATGCGCAGAAGGGGTTACAGACCTTCAAAGACACGCCTCCACATTTAATGCACAGGATGGTGGCAAATCTCGGCATTTAATGTAAGAGATTTGATTATATCTTCAAAAGCTGTAATTTTGGCTAAGACGTCCCCATCAGCACTCTGGCACGGTACGCAGCGGCTTCTACGCCCATCCAGCTCCTACGCCTACTCGGTCCTGTGCTCACTCGGTCTCTATGACCACTCGGCTTCTACGCCTACTCGGTTTCTACGCCTACTCGGCTTCTACGCCTGCTCGGCTTTAACGCCCATTCGGCTTCTAAGCCTGCTCGGCCTCTATGACCACTCGGCTTCTACGCCTATTCGACTTTTATGCCGATTTGATAACTATTTGGCTTCTATGCCATGGTGACAGACATTTGGCTTCTATGCCAACCTCTTCTACACAATGGATACCTACCTACGTGGCTTCTACGCCGTGATCTTCGTAGCGATTATACGCATTTTGTCCCTTAGTTGGACCCGCGTCACACGCTCATTCAAAGGATCATCTATACGCAGGCATTGGTTACTTTAACCGTTGTGTAAAAGGGTGCTGTACTTTCCATTCCTCGATTTCTACACCGACGGGGTGGTCACTGTCACTAAAACTCTATAAATAGAGACCTCTATCAATGAGGAACAAAGTCGACAAATTGAAAGGTCGGAAAATTGGTCAAGAAACCAATAGCAGATCCAAGGTCAAGAGAGAGAGAGAGAGAGAATCCGGAGCTCAGGCAGAGAGTAGGGATCGACGACTTTGGCATCGTGTATCCACCCTCTTTTGCAACCTTCGAAGCTGCTTCCTGTCTTCTACGACACTTCTTCAACATCGTGTGGTCCAAGGGCTAAAGTGGTCGACTGCAGATCAGACACCTATAGCAATATTTACCCAGATTAAATAAATTGTACTCCCATATCCTCGTATAGGATCAAATTGTACAAGTTTGTTTGTAAACCAAAGAAGGCGGGTTTCGTATAAACCCCATCCCGAATACATTTTTCATTCTTTCGTTTAATACCACAAACAGTGGCGAAAGTACCGGTGAGCGAGATATATCGCTCCATCAGTGCCAGAAACAGGCTAGAGTTGAGCGGTAACCCAATACTGGTAGCACTCACAGCTGCGTACAGACCAATGCCCTCCAGCTCGGTCTGAAAATGCTTCAGGGCCCATTCAGCTAAGCGAGCCCATCGAAGATTGGTAGGGGTGATCAACCCACTTGTCCGAGGGTTCACCTTAGGGTATACTCCCCCGTGCCCCATGAAATCGTTGCAGAAAGTCGATAATTGGACCGACTGAAGCACTAAACTATCTTCACTTGGGACACTGCCCGGGTACAGTCCCCTGAACGGCATCACAGAGCCGAAAGGGTGGCTGACAAATGACCCCTGGTCAGCTCCTTTCAGATGAAATATCTTTCCCGGACGGCCGTGAAGATCGGGAGTCAGCGTCCACGACATCCTCCTGGGATGTGTGTTTGTGGTATTAAACGAAAGAATAAAAGTGTATTTCAATGACGGGGTTTATACAAAACCCGCGCCCTTTGGTTTACAAACAAACTTGTACAATTTAATCCTATACGAGGATGTGGGAGTACAATTTATTTAATCTGGGTATAAATTGCTATAGGTGTCTGATCTGCAGTCGATCACTTTAGCCCTTGGACCACACGATGTTGAAGAAGTACCGTGAAAGACAGGTAGCAGCTTCGAAGGTTGCAGAAGAGGGTGGGTGCACGATTCCAAAGTCGTCGATCCCTGCTCTTTGCCTGAGCCCCGGACTCCCTCTCTCTCTCTCTCTCTCTCTTGACCTCCGGTTCGATCTTTCTGGGAAGTTTGACCTTGTTCGATCTTCAAGTTTGAAGTTTTTCGACCTTGTTCGATCTTCAAGTTTGAAGTTTTTCGACCTTGTTCCCCATTGATAGGGGTCTCTATTTATAGAGTTTTAGTGACAGTGACCACTCTGTCGGTGTAAAAACCGAGGAGTGGAAAGTACAGCACCCTTTTACACAACGGTTAAAATAACCAATGCCTGCATATAGATGACCTTTTGACTGAGCATGTGACGCGTGTCCAACTAAGGGGACAAAACACGTATATCTGCTGCGAAGATCACTGCGTAGAAGCCACGTAAGTAGGTATCCCTTGTGTAGAAGAGGTTGGCGTAGAAGCCAAATGACTGTCACCCTGGCGTAGAAGCCGGATAGGCATAGAAGCCGAATAGGCGTAGAAGCCGAACAGGCGTAGAAGCCGAATGGGCGTAGAAGTCGAATGGTGGTAGAGACTGAGTGGGCGTTTGAAGCCGAATGGTCGTAGAGACTGAGTGGGCATTTGAAGCCGAATGAGCACAGATCTTGAATGGGCGTAAAAGCCGCTGCGTACCGTGCCAGAGTGCTGATGTGGATGTCTTTAGCCGGAATTACGGCTTTTGAAGATATAATCAAATCTCTTGCAGAGATTTGCCACCATCTTGTGCATTAAATGCGAAGGCGTGTTTTGAAGGTCTGCAGCCCTTCTGTGCAACTGTCGCAGAGACGTACCTCCAGAGAAACTGTCACCGCTCTGTGCAATTTAGACGTAGAGACATGCCTCGAGCCCCGTACGAAGTGCAGCTTTTGACGTGGCAGGCGGTTTGTCTACTGCGGAGCGTAAAACAGCTCATGTTTGCCTGTGTAAAATAAGGCAGCGTATCCCCTTGTACGCGAAAGAGCAGTTTATGCTGAGGGGATATCAGTAAACGATGGTTCGACGATATCTTAACCAAATCCTCGGCATTAAATGCAGAGATCCGCCATCATACTGTAGTACCCATCCCGAGGGGTCTGTCCTCGTTTCCAGCCGTCATCTGGGTAGCCGTGCAGCACTTTTTATTAGGACTCAGAGGTCAGGTTCACTGCGTTGAAACGGTCGATGCGGACTTTATGGCGGATTTATTGGGGACCGCTGTGATCTCTTTCGTCTATAAAAAGGCTCGGGGAGTTAACCTGTTCTCCCCACATTTCCATCACCATGCAGAGATGATCGCCGGAGTTCGTCGGGTCGACCTGAGGAAGAAGGAGATCATGTTCTTCCAGCATGTAGGAAGCCAAAAAAGACGGCGTCTTCGAGCATGTGTCCACTGCAACGATGGATCATGGAAGGATATCTTAGCCTCCCTTGCTCGGGATAATCAGCAACTTTATATGGCGTTTGCCCAGGAGAGAGGAAGGGTCGTATTTTACCACACCGCTTGCAAGTGGTGCCTTCTCCTGTTGCCTCCGGTGACGAGAGTCAGACAGACTTGCTCTGTCCTCGGGCATTGAGTTGAGTGAAATATCTCAACTCAATCTGTCACGGCGCATGGAGCGAAGGATCTGCATAATTTATGCAAGCCCCAACTCTGTCGTTCTCTCATCGTTGATCATTGCCATGTCAATCAGTTTGCTGGAACTGACTGACTGCCGGAGAAGATGGATGAAGAATTGTGCCCCTGCGAGAACCTGTCAGAATAGCTTCTGGGCAATCTTCAGACGATGATGGGGAAACCCTCCTGTCGACGGAGTTTCCCTCAGTTGTAATCATGAAAATAAAAAGAAAACCCTTATAGATTGGATTTCCCTCATATGTAATCATGACTTTAATCTTAATAAAATTGTCTTCTTCTTCTTCTTCTTCTTCATATGTTCATCTTGTCATACGTTGCTGTGAAGTCTGAATATGTGTAGCTTCGACACGTCTGATTCTTTATGCCAACTCTGATAAGAAGAGTATTAGGCCCTGTCCTTTACGTGTAGCGAATAGTCCATAGAATGCTGTTTAAGCCTGTTGAACCTTTAGAACTATTTTGTTGCTAGGACTGAGGGACCACGTAGAGCTCTGAACTGCTGCTTCTGATGAGCAGAAATTTTGTTCAGACTTCGTCTTCAAGAATGATCTCTCGAAACTCCCTTGGAACATGGTCGAGAAATGGCTGTCAAACTGAGTTGCCATCTTGACAGACGAGATATTCAGACTGGAGTCTGGATGAACCTCCAATTTTGGACCCGAGAAGGGTAATTTCTTAATGTTTGAACTCTGTGTGTTTCGGGTACTTGGGATACTTTGGGGTCAAGAACGAGTATCTTCTGTGTGAACTCTTTGCAATTGACCGCTTCGGGGACTGTTCGGATATGCAGAAAGTCGTGGAGCATAAAATCATCAGTCTGTAGCCTCTGGGCGTAAAACACCATCGAGCGTGAAATCGTAGAGTTGTGGTTCCTGAGCATGAAGTCGAAGGTTTGTAGCCTCTCGAGCATAAAAGCTACCGAGCACAAAGGCATCCGGGCGTAAAACCATAGACTTATAGCTATCGAACGTAAATCCATAGATTCGTAGCTGTCGAGCATAGAAAGATTCTTTAGCGTAGGACTGGAGATCTGTAGCCTATGAGCGTAGAACACCATCGAGCGTGAAATCATATACTTGTGGTTCCTGAGCATGAAGTCATAGGTTCGTAGCCTCTCGAGCATAAAAGCTACCGAACACAAAGGCATCCGGGCGTAAAACCATAGACTTATAACTGTCGAACGTAAAGTCGTAGATTCGTAGCTGTCGAGCATAGAAAGCTCCTTTAGCGTAGAACTGTAGATCTGTAGCTCCTGAAAAGAAAATTTCTCCGAGCGTGAAGTTTGCGGATCTGTTGCTTCTGAGCGTAAACTGAGCGCCACCGAGCGTGAGATCATCGATTTGGTATCTGCTGAGCATAAAAGTCGTAGGTTTATTGCCTCTCGAGCATAAAAGCTACCGAGCACAAAGGCATCCGGGCAAAAAACTATAGACTTATAGCTTGCGAGCGTAAAACCGTAGATCTGTTGCTGTCGAGCGTAGAAAGCTCATTTAGCGTAGGAACCGCTAAACTGCTTTATGCGAAAAATCTTTTTGAATTCGCTGACTGTCCGCCTTCTCTGAATAATAGGCTGACGTAGGACCCAATCATAACCAAATATTTAATTTAGGAGATTTGGTTAGGGTTTCGAGGAGTCTGTCCGAGGATTCGAGGAGTTGACTCAAACTCTATATATATCCCAAGCTTTTGAGAGAAAAACTTTTTATCTGTCTTCTGCGAAAGAGAGCTTTCGACTGTTCGAGTTTTTCTTCGTTCCTTCTCCGAGCACTTCGAGTGTTCAGAAATGGCGCCGAAACAAACCCCCTCCACTAAGGGAAAGAGCATAGGTTCTTCTTCTCATTCTTCTGCCCCAGCTAGGGAGTCTTCGGTTGGGCAAGGTGAACTTCCTTTTGAGCGAAGTATCCCGCCGACGAGCAGCGCACCCGGTCTTAGAGGTAGAGCCTTTGGGGTGACAAAAAATGACAAAAAATCCTACGCACACGTTGAACGTGACCGCGCTAGGTCGTCTTCTGTGCTGATAGCCTCTTTGAGGAAGATGATGCACGGAGGCGTTTTCATCCTTTACGTCCACATTTCTAATGTGCCAGCGTAACAACTCCATATTTTCGTAGTTCCGAGCGTAAAAGCTCTAGCTACCAAAAATTGGCGTATGTCGTAAAATTTGAGTTTTACGCTTGTGGAGGGGACTTCCGACGTAAAATAACCAAATTTGTACAATCCTGGCATAGAGCACAGACTGTCGTTTCTTTTGGTCTGTATGTTTATGCAAGATTTATAATGACATATTTTCCTTGCACTTTTGCAGTTGATTTGGGTGAGTCTCCACTGGCCGGGGTGATGGGTTCCGCTGCCGGGATGCTGTACTCGAACTATCTGGAGGATCTGTCTCACGTGACATTTCCTATCTCCGGACCCCAGTACCCTGAAGGAAGGGGGATCTTGATATCGGCTCAGGGAGAGCGAATGCTGCTGAGCATGATCAACGGGGAGCCCCTAACGTACGTAGACGGGGAGCAGTACATCAAGCCGGCCTTTCTCTTTGGGGACATGATAGACAAGCAGTCCCAGACGAAGCCCAAGAGAGAACCCTGGGTTTTTCCTGCCGAGAGCGTGGTCTTGTATCTGTCCACGATGCCGAAAGATTATCCCATCTCGGCTTTCTTCCATGCCACACATCGCAGGAGGATGTCGTGGACGCTGACTCCCGATCTTCACGGCAAGCCGGGGAAGATCTTTCATCTGAAAGGGGCTGACCAGGGGTGGTTTGTTAGCCGCCCTTCCGGCGTTGTGACACCGTTCAGGGGACTGTTCTCGGGTAGTGTCCCGAGTGAAGACAGCTCAGTGATCCAGCCGGTCCAATTGCCGACCTTCTGCAACGACTTCATGGGACGAGGTGGGGTATATCCCAAGGAGAATCCTCGGTGCAATGGGTGGATCACCCCAACAAACTTCCGATGGACTTGCCTAGTTAACTGGGCCTTGAAGCACTTTCGAAGAGAGCTGGAGGGCATTGGACTGTATGCCACTGTGAGCGCAACGAGTGTCGGGTTACCTCCCAATCCTAATTTGTTCTTGGCACTGATGGAGCAATATATTTCGCTCACTGGGACCTTCGCCACTCCACTGGGGGAGCTGGGATTGGCCCTTCATGAGATGGCAGTTGTCTCGAGACTGCCGATGGGGGATACCCCATATGAAGAGTATGTCCCCACTAACCGGGAATTGGGGGACTTGGACCCTCGGGTGGCGGAAGTGTATCAGGAGCTGATGTGTCAATACTTCGCGTGCACCGCTTTTTATAACGAGCCTTCTGATTTGGCTCACATCACCAAGTGGATGTCCTACCTCTTCTTCCACCGAGCCAGGACCGTCAAGTCGAAGAAAGCCTCGGGGGGCAAGAATGAGCCCGTGAACTGTTTGGGCGTGCTTAGTGCCCAGGTCGTTGAGGATCTTATAGAGGAGGCTAAGGCTCCAGATCAGATTCTCGTTGAGGGGGTAGGAAAGTATCCCGAAGGCACTAAGGCCTACAGTTACTTGAGGCGCTGCCCCAGGCCTCTGTCTAAGGAAGCCCAGCTGGCCGGTTTCCTCTCGATATGGCTGCGTCGAGTAGTAGTGCCTGGTACTGCGTCCGCGGACCGCATTCACCTGAACATCCTGTAGCCGGCAGTGCACCTGGTGTTCGGGGCAAGACTGGACTTGCTTCCTGCCAAGGTGTGCCGTATACAGGCTGGCCTGAGAGCCATGACTGATGGGCTGCTCGTCGATGAAGCTCGGCGTGAGAGTTTTCCCCGGGTGGAATTAACATACCTGTATTTGATGGGATGGTTAATTCTCCACAACCCCCGGGTGATGTCTCCCGGCTCTGGTAGCAGCTCGGGGGGTAATTTCTTGCTGAACTACAAAGACTCTCCCTGGAATGTGAACACCAGTTTGGACTGTCGGCTGGCGTTGAACCTCCGCCACGGCTGGAAGCTCCTCTGTACTCCCCCTCCTGTACATCGCAATCAATCAGGGGTGGTGGAGAGAAGATCGATCTTTCTCCGAAAGCTTTTAATTGGTTGGTCTGCATTAGACCCTCCCATCTGTTGTATAGGAGCAAAGATCATTGCTTCTTCGAGCCCTACTTGCCTAGTCGGTTCGCCCGACAGTTTGGGTACGATCAGTTGCACGTGGGCAATGCCGTCACCAGCTTCAGGTCCAGGGGCGGACTCATTGATGGATCCAGAGGGTGGCAATATTTTATCATGGGTTGTACGGGAGCAATCTTCATTGTGCCGGTCGTTATAACCTCCGCGGAGCTCCGCATTCTCCATTCTTACGCCCAGTTCTATGTGGTGATTAACACCTTCCATCGCGATTTCGATAAGCGTGGAAGCTTCAGGGTGCCTCCTTTCCAGTCTGGGGGAAGAGTTAAAGTCCCCTCGGTTTCTTCTGACGAGGGTGAGGAGTCTGGCACTCCGGATGAGCCTTTGGTGTCGGTGCCGAGATGTGAAGTGCCTCCGGCTGCGGGGGCTTTGGTAGTCTCTTCTGGGAATCGATGGGCTTCTGCCCCGAGGGAGGCTTCTCTTCGTAAGAGGAGGAAGGAGACGGTTGCTCGTCCTCTCCGCATTCTTGGTATTGAGGCTCCTGGGAGTGAGCCTGCATCTCCCCACATCAGGGATGATTCTTTGGCTGGAGGTTCCTCGCCTTTTAAAGAGGGACCTTCTACAGTTCCGGTCGGCGGCGTCGGAGAATCTTCGCTAGAGGTCGCTGTCGTGGCTACTGCTCCAGGTAGTGGAACGAGATTGCCTGTGTGGCCGCGGCAGATGGGAGAATCTTTTCCTAGACCAGCAATGGATAAAACTCCCGCTGTGTCAGCGAGCACGTCTAGCGAGATTCCAGTTGACGAACCTCGACTGCGTCTCGATGAAGGCTTGGCAGAACTCCGGGCGAAGTCGGTTGGCCCACCTCCTTCTCCAGGTATGATAGTTTGTATTGCGTCATTAAAGTGTGGTTTAGCTACATCGGCTGCATATGCGCCATATATACCGTTGGCTCCAGGTAAATATCATCTTTATATCTCCCTTTAGAAAGATTATCATCATATTAATATCAACTTTCTGGTCCTTTTCTCAGGGGATGGCGTCTACGGGGAATACAGCATTGAAGCACCTTCTGGCTCTGGTCCGGCTTCTGGCGATGATACGGAGGCTTTCGACTTCGAGGAGGAAATACCTTCGGGGGCCAGCTCGCCTGGATTGGTTTCGTCACCTCGAGAGGAGGACGAACCCGTCATCGTGACTTCGTCTCTCGCGAGTATGCTAATGACTTCGACCGTCGTCGTTGCACCTCCTTCGGTCGTACCACCCGTCGAGGCGACGACTGTGGCCACTTCGTCTGAAATCATTCCCGGAGGGGGACTTGCTGATATCGCGGCCACTCCTGGCGTTCAATCGGATCTAGTTGCGCTGACTGAGCAACATACCAGCCTCTTTTACACCGGTTTGAAAACGATGATATCGATGGTGTAGGTGAAAAGTCTAGACTTCGAGCGCCTGAAGAAGACTTCTCAGTTTTCGATCGGGGCTGTCAGGGAGCTCAGCGATCCTAGGGTAGCTGACACCCTGGACGCGGTGGTTAATGGTTTAGAGCAACCCATTAACGAATACTTGCAGCTGACTCGGGGCAGCTTTGATGCTGAGGTCCAGGCGAGATACGACCTCATGACTGCGCGACTTTCTACGCAGCTGGAAAGCCTAGACAACTCCATCCAAACACATAAGCTGGAGATGGATAAAAGAAAAGCTGTCGTGGAAGAGGCTCTCGCTCTTGAGACGAAGCTCCGATCCGAGCACGAAGGGAACGCAGCGAGGGCCCGCAAGCTGAAGGAAAAACTCGCTCTGGCAGAGGAGTGGACTTCTCAGTCGTTGGCAGGTCTAGATGTAGCGACTGGTCGACTGAGCGCAGCACGACGGGATTTGGAGCGCGCAGAAGCTGCCCGTACGGGCTCTCTTCGGGCAAGGGCTGAGCTGACCCTTACAAACAATCCCGAGGCACGGCTGGAGCGGGCTCGCACCGATGCCTTGGTTTCCAGGAATGAGAAGATAGCTGCACTGGAGCGGCTGATTCGCGATCTTACTGCTCCCCCATCATGATGTATCCTTTCTCTTTTTACTTTCCCAGATGTAATTCTGCTTTTATCGGGAATAAATAAAAGCGGCTCTTTTCTGACTTTTGTGGACCCATCATTTCGGAATGTAAATGACAGTTTTTTAGGCGAGAGTGATATCAGAGGTAGTATGAACATGATAGACTCTCGATAAACATTTTAGTAGGATATATCTATTCAGAGGTCATACAGACATGATAGGATATGATCCAGCTAATTGCGTTCTGGAAGTAGTTTTGTCAGAATTGAGATCCTTGCTATATTCCACTCGAGCAGGGGAGATCAAGCATAGTACATTTTCAGGAATTTGCCGTTGATAGGAGCCATTAACAGGTCTCCATTAGGCTGGGCTATCCTGTAGGCACCGTTTGAGAATGTTGTCTCGATCACATAAGGGCCTTCCCACTTGGGCTGGAATTTGCCTTTACTTCTGTGAGTAAGAATCATCGGCCTTCTTACGGCTAGAACTAGCTCGCCGACTTTGAACACTCTTTCCTTTACCCTATGACTGAAAGTTTTGGAAATGCGTGCTTGGTAGAGCGCGATGCGCTGCTGAGCTTGGAGGCATTTCTCGTCTAATCCTTCTAGCTTTTGGAGCCTTAACAGGTCATTCTTTTCTCGAGTCAGCTCACTAGTCACGGCTATCCTGAGTGACAGGATCTGGATTTCAATGTGAGAACTGCTTCACTCCCGTAGACCAGCGAGAATGGGGTGCAACCTGTCGGTGTTCGTACCGTTGTGCGGTATGCCCAGAGACATTCGCCTAGCTTCTCATTCCAATCTCTCTTGTTTGAAGAGACGAATTTCTTCAAGAGTTTGATAATGGTTTTGTTGAAAGCTTCCGCCAAACCATTAGCAGCTAGATAATATACCGTAGAGGCAATATTGTATATCCAATTTTTATCGCAAAATTGATGAAATGCTTGGCTGATGAACTGAGGCCCATTGTCGTGAATTATCCTCCGGGGTACCCCGAAGCAATAAATGACGTGATGCTTGATGAAGCTGATCACATTAGATGCCTTCACCTCAGTGAGAGGGATCGCCTCTGCCCATTTGGAGAAGTAATCCGTGATGGCCAGTATGACCCGGTGACCCCTGGAAGAAGACGGGTGAATAGGACCGATAATATCCATACCCCATGCTTCGAAAGGCCAGGATGCGACCATAGGATGTAGATGTTCAGACGGTTGATGTATGAAGTCTGCGTGAACCTGACAGGCTCTGTATTGTCTTGCATACCGTATTGCATCTGCGATCATAGTAGGCCAGTAATAGCCCATTCTCCTGATACGATCCTGTAGCTTAGGACCGGGTTGATGCGCTCCGCATACGCCGTCGTGAGCTTCCCGGATAATCTGCTGTGCTTTGTCATTAGAGAGAAATCTCAATAGCAGTCCGTCGTAGGTCCGACGATATAGGCATTGTGAAGATGCATCGTAGTAGAAGCGTAATGATCGTCTTTTGACGGATACTGCTTCTTTGGGGTCCTCCGGCAAGATTCCGTATGCGACAAAATCTATGAAGGGACTTCTCCAGTATCTTCTAGGAGGATCTGTGTTCATAGCGTAGCTGCATTCTATGTGAAATTTGTTCTTCACACAGAATAAATCTCTGTTAAGAAGGATTACCGAATCCTGCCTTCTTATAGGAGTGGCTAAATCTGCAGCTAGACTGGCTAGGGCATCAGCTTCTAGATTCTGAGATTGAGGTACATGCTCTAGGAAGAACCCTTTGAATGTCATGGCTATCTCGACCGTCGCTCGGTGATAGGGGATGAGGTCTAGATTTCAGACTTCATATATTCCTCTGACTTGATTGACGATAAGCAGAGAATCACCGAATGCTTCCAGGGACTCGACCCCCAGCTTTTTAGCGACTTGGAGCCCGATTAGTAGAGCGTTGTACTCCGCCACAATGTTGGAACAGGGCTCGTTAAGAGAATATGCTCGGTAGATGATGAGCTGATCAGGAGTGACCAGGACGACTCCTACTCCTGAAACGATATTTTCTCTAGGACCGGTTCTGGAGGCACCATCAAAGAAGAGTTGCCATGCGTCACTTTCCATTACGGAATTATATTCTGCAACTTCGTCGGGCGGGAATTTTCTTGTATAATTTGGAGGCCTCCGGGATCAGGTGAGCAGCTAGGAAGTCAGCCAGCGCTTGGCCCTTGATGGACTTCTGTGGTACGTACACCATGTCATATGGTGTTAATAGCATCGCCCAAGTCATGAGTCAGGAATTAAGAGCACTAGGCTTGCTCATCAGTACTCGAAGAGGGTTGATCCTGGAGATAATATGAATAGTCTGGCCGACGACATAGTACCGCGTCTTCTGGATAGCGAACATCAGAGCCAAGCATTCTTTCTCCATTGGGTTGTACCAGTGTTTGGCTCCGACCATCATCCTGCTGAGGTAGTAGATAGCCTGTTCATGACCCATGTCGTTCTTCTGTGTGAGAAGAGCTCCTAGCGAATAATCCATCGCTCGAACGTACAGCAAGAATGGTCTTCCCATGACGGGAGGCACCAGAACTGGCGGACTGGTGAGGTAGCGCTTGATATCTCCGAACGCTTGCTGACAGGCCTCGTCCCATACGAAGGATACACCTTTCTTCATGAGATGAGAAAAGGGCTGACATCTCCCCGAGAGGTTGGATATGAATCGCCGGATATAGGCCAGACGGCTATACGATGGGACCTTGCTCTAAAGGTTTTGGCTGCTGGAGCGTCCGCCGGTGCACCTTCCTGACTTGCTCCATAGTCGTTGAGGTAGGCTTTCCCTGAACGGGTTGCAGCAAATACCTCGTCTTCGTCTGATGCCGAAGAAGTTGCGATCATATGGCAGGGCCTGTATTTGGAGCTCTTTTTGGATGTAGGCTTAGCAGCCTTAGTTTCTTCCTCGAGCTCTGACACCAGATCTGGATGAACCCACATAATCTCGCCTTGCCGGGTAGTCAGGGGTACCAGGTCATAATTTTGATCCCTAGCTGGAGGGAGATTGACGATGTTCACCGTTGTCCGGGAGATAGGTGCAACGCCATCCGGGATCTCTTGGGGAGGCAGATTGCCAAACTGCAGAGAGATCATGTTGGCCGTGACCGTCTTCTCGGTGTTGTACAGAGTAATGGCCTTAGCATCGATTAACCCCTGGATCTTCCTTTTCAGTATATAACACACCTTTGTTGGGTGGTGTACGTATCTGTGGAAGACGCAGTATTTGGGGTCGTTAGTATTGCCGACTTCTTGGGGCCGCCTTAGCTCTGGAAGGGTGATCTTGCCGCTTTTGACGAGACACTCGAATATACTAGGGATATCGTCGTCGTTTGCCTCTATTGGAGGCGGAGATCATGATGCCATTGTCGCGCGCCTTGCGACCGTTATCTTCGGTGGCTACTGCCGAGATGATGAACGAGGACCAATCATGGAACTGATATGGTCATGTGAGCACCGAGACCGCGGGAAGGAGGTTCTTCCTGCAAATGTCTACCAATGCAGAGTCGAGAGCTCCTGGAGGCATCTGTAAGGTGGCCTGACGAAAACGTTCGATGAAGATACGAACGTCCTCCTTTTTCTTCTGCTTGACTTCGATGAGAGAGGACATAGACATGTCCATTCCTCCCTCGTAGAATCGGGTGAAGAATAAAGCTCTGAAGTCTTCGAAGGAAGTAATGCAGTTGTCCGCCAAGCTACGGTACCACTGATAGGCTACTCCTGAGAGACAGCCTTTGAACACCCGAGTGAGGAGGGCGTCGTTCCTTTATAGCAACACCGTCATCATACTGAAATAGTTCATGTACTGGCTTGGTGATGTTTTTCCCTCGAACAGGGCCATAGTCTGAGGTTTGTACCTCGGCGGGAAAGGGACCTCCTCCCAGATAGCTGGGTAGGGCTGGTTGATTCCCAGTTTCTTGAGCTGATCTTTGTGCTTCAAGGCGTCGAACTGGGCTTTCATCTCCCGTACTGCCTGCATTGGATTTTCAGTCGGAAGCGGGGCTACGAAGTGGTGCGGAGTTGGTTGTATCGTAACTCCAGCGGGAAGGTAAGTCATCGTCTGAGTGAGGAAGCGGAGGAACTGCTGACTCTTGATCTAGCGCAGGCTCTTGGCTCGGGTTGGATGGTGGTAAGTCCACCCCCACACATATCTGAGTTGGCGGGACTGATGCTTGAGCCATGGCAGTTGCGTGCTGAGTTAGCATCATCTGGTGCATGTTCTCCATCATGGATTGCATTTATTTCAGAGATATCTCCAGTATAGTGATGCGTTGTTCCGCGTTCCCTGACGGCGAAGCTTCCTCGCATTCATCTTCAACGTCGTAAACTCCCATCTCCCTGGGTGTCATTGAAGGATTAGTATAGGTCGCTGTAGAAGTCGACTCTATACTTTCTGCCTCTGATTCGGGGGCTTGGCGACCCCCAGCATTGGAATCAGAAGAGGACGAAGCTGGTTGTCGTGACCTTGCGCGAGTATTTTGGAACACCCCGGCTTCAGCGTTCCTGAGGAGCTCACTGAACCTCCTTCGGCTCGGGGGCTTGGAGGGATGACGTCTTGAGCTCGACCCTCCTCTACGTATGTGTGAAGCCATGTTCACAGATGCATGCGCGGGTTCCTCTTTCTGGAAAGACTGAGAGTAGCTCAATCGGTCGAAAACCGACCGTTTTGCTTTAGAACAGCAGCAGTCAATCACAATTTTATGACTATTACAACATTGCTCGCTAGGGGGCGTAATAGACATGTTGGAAGGTCCCTTTCCTTACGCTTCTGGATTAGATATGCACGCAAGTCAGGAGAAGTAGAGGAAGAAGACGACGGATTGTTCCTTCTGTTCCCATCAGTGGGCATGCGGAGATTGGGCACCATGGTTTTCCCTACGCCACCTGTGTACAGCAGATTGGCCATCTGGGTAGCGGATAATCCCCGGGGAGGGTGCCTTCCCGTAGCCTGAGCATGCTTTACGTCGTGGGACTTCGTCTGGCATAATTTGGAGATTTGATCAGACTGGCGTAAAGCTGAAGAGGTTCTCAGTCGGCCGTCGGCCTCCCGCGTAATCCAGAGGGTAGGTAGATTGCTTCTTTGCTGGCGTAACGGCCGAGAAGTTGAGTACCCCGTCGTTTGCTCTCCCTGCGGAAATCACGGCGCTCATCTGGCTCCCCATAAAGGTCAGATGTTGTCTTGCACATGGAGCATGATTTGTACTTCTGACTTGGCGCTGAGGCATCATCAGAAGTTTGGTCTGTACCGCGCGTAGCGGGAGACTGGTTTCTGCACGTAGAGCGCAGTAGATACTTCTGGGTTAGCGCTGAGGCTTTGCCCAAAGTTTTGTCTGTACCGTGCATAGCGGGAGACTGATTCCTACGCGTAGAGCGCAGTAGATACTTCTGGGTCAGCGCTGAGGCTGTGCCCGAAGTTTTGTCTGTACCGCGTGTAGCGGAAGACTGAATTTTATGTACGGGGCACGGAGGGAGCAATGCTACCACCTCATTGGTCGGAGAGATCGGAGAGTCCACAGGAAAGGTAGAGGATGTCTTGGGCATCCAGACCTTGTGCAGCTTCCTGTTGTCTTGGACGGAGAGAGAGTGAGAGCTACCCCCGGTTCGAAGCATGTCTTCGTAGGCAGACTGGTCGAATTGGACGACCAGTGTCTTCTTCACGGATCCCACGGATACCGCATCGTGTTGAGTAATTACTTCCTCATCAGAAGAGAAAGACGTCCCCAGCAGAGTCGCCATCTTGTTTGTGGTATTAAACGAAAGAATAAAAGTGTATTTCAATGACGGGGTTTATACGAAACCTGCGCCTTTTGGTTTACAAACAAACTTGTACAATTTAATCCTATACGAGGATGTGGGAGTACAATTTATTTAATCTGGGTATAAATTGCTATAGGTGTCTGATCTGCAGTCGATCACTTTAGCCCTTGGACCACACGATGTTGAAGAAGTGCCATGGAAGACAGGTAGCAGCTTCGAAGGTTGCAGAAGAGGGTGGGTGCACGATGCCAAAGTCATCGATCCCTGCTCTTTGCCTGAGCCCCGGACTCTCTCTCTCTCTCTCTCTCTCTCTCTCTTGACCTCCGGTTCGATCTTTCTGGGAAGTTCGACCTTGTTCGATCTTCAAGTTTGAAGTTTTTCGACCTTGTTCGATCTTCAAGTTTGAAGTTTTTCGACCTTGTTCCCCATTGATAGGGGTCTCTATTTATAGAGTTTTGGTGACAGTGACCACTCTGTCGGTGTAAAAATCGAGGAGTGGAAAGTACAGCACCCTTTTACACAACGGTTAAAATAACCAATGCCTGCGTATAGATGACCTTTTGAGTGAGCATGTGACACGTGTCCAACTAAGGGGACAAAATGCGTATATCTGCTACGAAGATCACGACGTAGAAGCCACGTAGGTAGGTATCCCTTGTGTAGAAGAGGTTGGCGTAGAAGCCAAATGACTGTCACCCTGGCGTAGAAGTTGGATAGGCATAGAAGCCGGATAGGCATAGAAGCCGAATAGACGTAGAAGCCGAATGGGCGTAGAAGCCGAATGGTCGTATAGACTGAGTGGGCGTTTGAAGCCGAATGGTCGTAGAGAATGAGTGGGCATTTGAAGCCGAATGGTCGTAGAGACTAAGTGGGCGTTTGAAGCCGAATGAGCACAGATCTTAAATGGGCGTAGAAGCCGCTGCGTACCGTGCCAGAGTGCTGATATGGACGTCTTTAGCCGGAATTACGGCTTTTGAAGATATAATCAAATCTCTTGCAGAGATTTGCCACCATCTTGTGCATTAAATGCGGAGGCGTATTTTGAAGGTCTGCAGCCCTTCTGTGCAACTGTCGCAGAGACGTGCCTCCAGAGAAACTGTCACCGTTCTGTACAATTTAGACGTAGAGACGTGCCTCGAGCCCCGTACGAAGTGCAGCTTTTGACGTGGCAGGCGGTTTGTCTACTGCGGAGCGTAAAACAGCTCATGTTTGCCTGTGTAAAACAAGGCAGCGTATCCCCTTGTACGCGAGAGCAGTTTATGCTGAGGGGACGTCAGTAAACGATGGTTCGGCGATATCTTAACCAAATCCTCTGCATTAAATGCAGAGATCCACCATCATACTGTGGTGCGCGTCCCAAGGGGTCTGTCCTAGTTTCCAGCCGTCGTCTAGGTAGCCGTGCATCACTTTTTGTCAGAAGTCAGAGGTCAGGTTCACTGCGTGACTTCACAGGTTTATTTTGGGGAAGACGAAGCGTTCGTCGTACGCTTTAACACTGCTTTGAGAGCGGATGAGTTTTACGCCATGGAGGCGAAGAAGAACCCTGTTTACGCTGGAGCGGCCTGGACGTACTGTACTTACGCGGATGGTCCTTTGAGCTTGTACTTCACGTTGTGTTTAGCGGAGAAAGCTCTGCTTGTACGCTTGATGGCTCTGAAGGCCTCTGTTTACTCTGCTCTGCATCAGTATGCTGCGTAGCTCCTCCCAGCGTATTTTTCATGATTCTACAATGTGTAGCATGGAAGAATGCCGAGATGGGATAGTCTCTCAGCATCTTGGGCAGATACAGAACCAAGCCCCCGACAGAGAAAACCCAGAGTTCTTTCTTGGGCTTCGTCTGGGACTTCTTGTCAATCATGTCCCCGAAGAGAAAAGCCAGCTTTATATATTGGTCCCCGTCTATGTACGTCAGGGGCTCTCCGTTGATCATGTTCAACAGCGTTCGCTCGCCTTGAGCCGATATCAGGATTCCCCTTCCTTCAGGTATTGGGGTCCAGAGATGGGAAATGTCACGTGGGACAAATCCTCCAGGTAGTTGGAGTGCAGCATCCCAGCAGCGAAACCCATCACCTCAGCCAATGGAGACGCATGCAAGTTAACTGCAAAATGCAAGAAAGATACTCAGTTTCTATACTAGACAATCTTACAGCATATGCCAACAATCAACAGTCTGTGCTTTACGCCAAGACTGTAAAAATTTGATCTTTTACGCTGGAATCTCATTCCAAGACGTAAAATTCGAGACTGGCAGTATACGCAAAGTTTCGACAGTCTGTGTTTTACGCCAGACTGCCAAAGCTTGAGTTATTATAAGGAATTTTCATCCAGAAGCGTAACAATCAAATTTTATGGTATACGCCAAGTTTCGACAGTCTGCGCTTTTACGCCAGACTGCGAAAATATGGAGTTTTTACGCTGACACATTAGAAATATGGGCGTAAAAGATGAAATATCTCTGTGCATCATCTTTCTCGAAGAGGCTATCAGCACAGAAGATGACCTAGTGTGTTCACGTACAACGTGTGCGAAGGATTTTAGTCGTTCTTTTCCGTCCCAAAAGTTCTACCTTTAAGGCCGGGTGCACTACTCGTCGGCGGGACACTTCGCTCAGAATGAAGCTTGCCTTGCCCGACGGAAGTCGCTCTCGCTTGGGCAGAAGAGCGAGAAGAAGAATCAGTCTTCTTTCCCTTAGAGGAGGAGATCGGTTTCGGGGCCATTTCTGAAAGCTCTGAATGCTCGGAGAGGAGACGAAGGAAAGAACTCGAACAGTCGAAGGCTTTCTTTTGCAAAAGGTGGATGAAAAGTTTTTCTCTGAAAACCTTGGGGTATATATAGAGTTCGGATGGACTCCTCGAATCTCGAACCAAATCTCATATTTAATATTCGGTTATGATTGGGGACTACGTCAGCCTATTACTCAGAGAAGGCGGACAGTCAGCGAATTCGAAAAGTTTTCGTGCAAAGCAAATTCGTGGCTTTTTACGCTAAGGAGCTTTACGCTCGACAGCTACAAATCTACGGTTTTATGCTCACAGGCTATAAGTCTATGGTTTTACGCTCGAATGTTTTTATGCTCTGTAGCTTTTACGCTCGAGAGGCTACAAACCTACGACTTTATGCTCAGAAGCTACAAATCTATGATTTCACGCTCGGTGGCTTTTACGCTCAGAGGCAACAGATCCACAACTTCACACTCGGAAGATTTTCTTTTCAAAGGCTACAAATCTACAGTTTCTACGCCCGGATGCTCTCATGCTCAGCAGCTTTTACGCTCGAGAGGCTACGAACTTATGATTTTATGCTCATCTACAGTTACAGATCTATGACTTTCCGTATATCTGAAAATACGCAGGCCATAGTACGCGTATATCTGAACGATTCTCAAGGCGATCAATTGCAAGAGTTCACACAGAAGATACTCCTTCTTGACCTCAAAATATCCCAAGTACCCTAAGCATACAGGGTTCAGCATTGAAAATTACTCTTCTTCTTGGGTCGATTGGAGGTTCATCCAGAATCCAGTCTGAATACTTCATCTAAAATTCAAGATGGTGACTCAGTTTTTTGACAGCCATTTCTTGTCTTGTTCCAAGGGATTTTCGAGAAATCATTCTTGAAGATGATGGTCTGAACAAGAATTCTGTTTATCAGAAGTGACAGTTCAGAATTCTACGCGGTTTCTCATTCCTAACAGCATGACAGTTCGAATACTCGAATGCTAAGCGGCTTTCTGCGCATCCCTAGTTATACGTAAAAGACAGGACGGGACCTAGCACTCTTTCTATCAGATTCGGCATAAAGTTACCAGACATGTCGAAGCTACACATATTCAGACTTCACAGCAAAGTATATGGCAAGATAATCATATGTACAGAAGAAGATGATTTTATTAAAACATGATTACATATGAGGGAAATCCAGTCTACAGAGGGATTTTTCTTCATTTTCATGGTTACATATGAGGGAAATCCCGTCTACAAAGGATTTCCTCATCGTCATCGGAAGGCCACCCCAGAATCTGTTCTGCCAGGTTCTCGCATTGGTGGAGATCTTCTTCCGTCTTCTTCAGCAGTTAGTCGGTTTCCACGACCGATTAACAAGAAAATGATAAATGGCGGAAGGATACAAAACTGGGCCTGCCTAAATTATGCAGATCCCATGCTCCGTACGCCATGACAGATAGAGTTGAGGTATTTCACCCAACTCAATACTTGAGGACAGAGCTAGTTTGTCTGCTCTCGTCCACGAACGACAGGAGAAAACACAGCTTGCAAGCTGTGTGGTCGAATGAGACCCTTCCTCTCTCCTGAAGAACCGCCATACAAAGTTGCTGATTATCCCGAGCAAAGGAGGCTATGATATCCTTCCATGATCCATCGTTGCAGAGGACATTTGCTCGAAGATGTCATCTTTTTCGGCTCCTTACATGCTGGAAGAACATGGTCTTCTTCTCACTCAAATTGACCCGACGAACTCCGGCGATCATCTCTGTGTGGTGAAGGAAATGTGGGAAGAATGGGTTAACTCCTCAGCCTTTATATAGGCAAAAGAGAACGCACCCAATCCCAACAAATCCCCAGTAATCTGCCAGAAAGTCAGCCTTGAAGAACGTGTCAGACTTGACCGTTTCATGCTTTATTCAAAGCGTTTCAAATTACGAGGAATTTGAAAGCTTTGAAGGGGGTCTTGTAGAAGCATAAAAAATACGCTGGATAGCTATACGCAGCATGTTGATGCTGTGCAGAGTAAAAAGATGACTTCAGAGCCATCGACGTACAAACAGAGCTTTTCCGCGTAATACAGTATGTTCAGGCTGCTTCAGCATAAAAATGGTGCTACATCGCCTTTATGGCGTAAAACTCATCCGCTTTAATACAGCATTGAAGTGTACGAGGAATGTTTCGTATTCCCCGAAATGAACCTGTCAAATCATGCAATGAACCTGATGTCTGACTCCTGACAAAGAGTACCGCACGACTACCCAGACGACGGCTATAATGATGGCACGGCACAGCAACCCAGGCTGTCGTTTAGTGCCATTTCTTTGGCGTAAACTGCTTTTACACATACAAGGGAATACACTGCCTAGTTTTACACCGGCAGACGTAAGCTTCTTACGTTTCGCAGAAGACAAACAGACTGCCACGTCAAAAGCTGCTCTTTGTACAGAGCTTGAGGCACGTCTCTGCATTTAATGCACAGAGTGATAGCAGAGCTCGAGGCACGTCTCTGCATTTAATGCACAGAGTGATGGCCGAGCTCGAGGCACGCCTCTGCATTTAATGTGCAGAATAAATACAGATCTTCGAGACACGCCTCTGCATTTAATACGCAGAATAATGACAGATCTTCGAGATACGCCTCTGGAATATGCTGCCTAGTTTTACACAGGCAGACGTGAGCTTCTTACACTCCGCAGAAGATAAACAGACTGCCATGTCATCAGTTGCTCTTCGTACAGGGTTTGAGGCGCGTATCAGCATTTAATGCGCAGAATGATGGCAAATCTTCGAAGACACGCCTCTGTATTTAATGTGCAGGATGGGGGCAGATCTCTGTATTTAATGCAAGAGATTTGATTATATCTCCAAAAGCCATAATTTTGGCTAAAACGTCCACATCATCACTTTGGCACATTACGCCATCGGGCTATTCTCAGCTATAGGAGCACACTGTACGCTATCTCCTTGGAATACGCTAACTCAGGCCACATTTGTATTGGCGCGTATCAAGGCTATTCGGTCCAAAATTCGCTCAAGGCCTCAGTCAGGGGAGGAGGATCAGCTATCTTCTACGCCCACTCGGCTCCTACGCCCACTCGGCTTCTATGTCCACTCGGCTTCTACGCCCACTCGATTTCTATGCCTACTCGGCTTCTACGCCATGGTGATAATTATTGGCTTCTACGCCAACCTCTTCTACGCGAAGGATAACTACCTACGTGGCTTTTATGCCGTGATCTTCGCAGCAGTTATAGGTATTGTCTCTTAATTGGACACGCATCACACGCTCATTCAAAAGGTCATCTATACGCGGGCAACGATTATTGTAACCATCGTGTAAAAGGGTGCTGTACTTTCCACTACTCGGTTTCTACGCCGACTGGGTGGTCACTGTCACTAAAACTCTATCAATAGAGACCTCTATTGACAGAGGTCCAGGGTCAAAGAACGGTCGAAAAACGGTCGAAAATTGGGCGAAACATCCAGTATCAGAACCGAGGTTGAAAAACTGAGAGTCAAAGAGTCTTTGAGAGAGAAGAATCCAGAGCTCAGGCAAAGAGTAGTGATCGACGACTTTGGCATCGAGCATCCACTCTCTTCAGCAACCTTTGAAGCTGCTTTCTGTCTTCTACGGCACTTCTTCATCATCGTGTGGTCCAAGGGACAAAGTGATCGACTGCAGATCAGACTCCTATAGCAATATTTACCCAGATTAAAAAATTGTACTTAATATTCTTGTTTGTAAACTAAAGAGCGGGTTTCGTATAAACCTCGTTTCCATTTCTTTCGTTTATTATCAAACACAATATGGTATAAAAAATGATGATGAACCAAAGACGATGTTATACCAGAAGATGACTCTTAACCGCCTACAACTTATCCGGAGCGTCTCACCGTGGATTTTGCTGCCCGGTCAGCGGAGGGGGTTGAGTGTGCAGCGCTCATCGTGGGGGTTCCGCTTTTTAGATTAGCATCAAATTTTCAGATATGTTTATCTTTGGACATCTTTCGTCAAGGGAAAATACCCCTTCAGTCAGCAGACGTTTCAAAAGATTGGCGTCATTAGTGCTCTTGGTTTTCATCAAATATAATTTTTTACTTTGTTTGAGTATAGGACTTGTGTACATCGGGGCCCACTTGCATGACCCAAAGTCCACTCAAATAAACCATTGAACCTATCCAAAAAATTAGCCTACATTCATACTCAAACCTTACTAGATACGCAACCAAACTCGGGTCGAATTCGTGCCGAACTTGGACCAAACTCGGTCACCTATATAGTATGCAATCAACCCAGTTATTACATCACTGATTTCTTGGCCCAACCTTAACAAATATGAATTAAATCCTATCCAAACTCTGGCCGAATTCAGTTTTCCAATACCCTATAAATAGGATTAGTTTTCCATATTCCAACTCACTCAACCATTCTCATTCTTTCTATCATATAGTGAGTAAACCCTTAGAGCCTAAACTTTTCTATCTCCAATATAAACTCCCAGCCTTCTAGTACCAAGTGTGATCTCGGTTAAAAGTCTGTCAGAGTTGTAATAGCTTGGTTCATCAAGCCCCTATTCTGTTTAAAGTCTACGTACCCTTCGTATCAAACGCACGTGTGTGAGGTCTATCGAGCCTTCAGATCAAAGCTTATGTTTGTAAGGAAGTTGCAAGCCTTCGGATCAAAGCTTATGATTCACTATTAGTGAATATAATAGATAAAACTCTGAGCAAGAGTTCTCGGGAGTGGACTAGTCCTCTCAGGGGAAAACCAGTATACATTCGCGGTATTTGCGTTTGTTGCCTCCTTACTCTTACTACTTTATATTACTGTCTTATATATAAACTGTTAGTTGCTAGCTGCCTTCACTCTGCTTAATTTTTAATTGGGTTAATTATTCTGCTGTACTCTATTTACCCCTCTAAAGTTTTCTTACGGTCCTACAATTGGTATCAGAGCAGGTACTCTCTGAATTATTTTTGATCATAATTGCTCCTACAATTGGTATCAGAGCTGGTTCTTTTAATATAGTCTTAACATCCTAAAAGACTATTGATAACTGTTAAATCTATCCACTCCAATAATGGTGAAGGCCAGTCCATAAATAGGCCACCCCTATTTGATGGTACTAACTACACGTACAGGAAGACACGTATGAGTTTCTATTTGAAATTACTTGATTTTGATATTTGGTCTGTTGTAATAGATGGATACAAGAAGCCATCTAGAATAGTTGTAGATGGCAACCTTGTAGAGAAACCTCATGATAAGTACACAGACACAGAGAAGAAACAAGCTAGTCTTGCTGCTAAAGCTATTAATGCTCTATTTAGTGCTGCAGACAACACTGAATTCAATAAGGTCTCCACTTGTGGAACTTCGTACGAATTTTGGAAACTTTTTGAGGTCACTTATGATGGAACCTCACAAGTGAAGGAGTCAAAAATAAGTCGACTAACACAAGAATATGAGGCATTCAAGATGAAGCCAAATGAGACGATCACTTAAATGTTTACAAGATTCCTCAACATCATCAACCCTCTTTCCTCTCTTGGAAAGGAGTACAACAACCATGAAAAGATTTTCAAAGTACTTAGAGGACTTACTAAGAATTGAAATCCCAAGGCCACTACAATCATTAAAGGGAATGACCTCACTATCATGACTCTTGAGACACTAATTGGAAAGTTGATAACTAATGAGCTAGACCTCGAAGAATTTAAAGAGTTAACTCCCAAAGAGAAGGCCATCGCATTAAAGGCGCATCATAAAAGATCCTCTGACGATGTCTCTGAAGATGAAGAAACCGATGATGATTCAGACAAAATGGATCTGGCCCAAATTTTTAGGATCTTTGTCAAATGATTCTTGAAGTTTATGAAATCAAACAGATATAAGAAAGATCTTGTAGAAGAACTAATTTGCTACAACTGCAAAAGGTCAGGCTACATGATGAAAGATTGCTCCAAAGAAAAAAAGATAATCAATATGAACGATCAAACAAAGGAGGATCTGCGTATTGTAAATATATATAAATACAAGCATCTGGTGTGAAAGTGAAGCTAGCGATTTCGAAGAAGAAAGTTCTCGACATGCTGCAAATATATGCTTAACGACATTTACTAACGAGGTAAAAGATGATCCTTTATTTCAAGAGTTTTCTTATTATGAATTATCTAATACTTTCAATAATTTATTTGAAGACCACAAGAAGCTTATGAATAATTATAAGCAAGTTAGAAAAGATATTAAATCTTATCAGCTTGAGAATAAAAAGCTTACTTGTTTACTAAATAAAGCCAGAGAAAATTCCTCTCATGACAACTATGATGATATATCCAACTTAAGCTAAGCTTACAAGAGACACTTGACTGCTTTAATGAAAGCAATCAAGAAAATGCTAAACTTAAGGAGGATTTGGAACAAGAGAGGAAGAAGTACTCTAATGCCTCACTAAAAATTGATGCTCTTACTGCTAAATATGATAATTTATATGACACCTCTAAAAGTTAGAGATTAGAATGGGAAAGCAGGTCATACAACCTACTACTCAGTCTAACATGAGACACGTGGCTAAACAAAAGAGCACTCACAATAAGACACCAGCAGGCATACCAAATGCTTCACATAATCATTCATTTTATTATAAATATCCACGCAAAATACGTCACACCACTTCACAAGCTCATGTCTACCCTTCTACACCTGACACAAATGCCTATGCTACATGTCATTATTGTTGTTTAAAAGGACATATTTTACATCAATGCGAGGCTAGAAAATTGGTTGATATGAATATGTATAAGTGGGTTCCCAAAGCTAACAAATATGGATCCAAATCTTGGAAACCAAAGTATCTGCCTAATGATGTAGGTATAATGTTTTGTATCAAAATTTAGCACCGAGTAGAATATTAGTGATTGAAAAGCTATAAAGCTCATCTTTCAAGCAATCGTACCAATGTAAATATGGCTATTGAGCCACTTTGGTAACGTGCTAATTGATTTTTTTAAATAGCCAAAATTATAGAATCTAATATATCTCTATTGATATCATTTAGTTGTTATTAGTTAAATCAATTTGAGATATGATACTGGGATGCTTAATTAATTTTCTAGTAATTATTTCTATTCAGCATGACTAGTTGATTAAGTGATTAGTTCACACTATGGATTTATTTACTTTCTATTAGTATGACACAATTGTCTATGCATACTTTATAACTTTTAGTAAACTTTATTCGTCAATAATTAGGATTCTTGATTTTGATGTTGAATGATGTTATAATTATCATATATACCTGTAAAATTTAAGTTCTTTAAAGTTAATATTACTTTTGGTTATAAGCCGAAAGGGCCCTGCTGTCAAAAAGGTGTAAATAGCCTAAATAATATGGTACTTAAGTGTCTTCGGACCACCGCTAGCTGGGATCCGGCCCCTACAGCTAACCACCTACAGTTAACCCAAGATGATCAATACTTTATTGAATAATAATTTGTTAAGGTCTATTTGCAATTATTTTCAGAATACAACAGTGAAACTGAGCCCTACTCCTTGAATTTAAATTTGACAACTTTTAATATAGACTGTGACAATATGCCTTTTAGTAAGCACTACTAGGTATTTCTAATTGTCACTTAGTTTAATTATGAGTTTGAACATTGGCTAGTTGCAATGATCTGCATATTTCTTTTCTACTACATGATTCGTTGCTAGAATATGATATATAGTTTAATGTTAAGATAAGATATCTGATAGAAGTTTAATTGTTTATTGCATATGATTAAATATTTATTTATGCTTCTCTTGCATTATTGTTACCCAATGTTTATGCTTTGAACTTAATATGTTTGCTTCTAGTTACCTTTATTTGGTAAGTATATGTTATGATATGCAAGTCATTATTCTAAGTGATTCCTTATGTTTACATTTTAGCTACTTACTCTTCATTTAATACATGATCAAGTTATATGCTTTATGTTACTCACCTTGTCTTCATGATATACTCTTCATTTGCGGGAGAGCCGTAAACTTTATATTTTGACAAAGGAGAAAAAATATGTTAAATATGTGCATATTCGCCAACGTCGTACTACGGGAGATCTTATGCATAAGTGCAAGCTTTGGTAATAACAATTATTTCAATATCTCTTATTATGGGAGAGCTTCTTTTTGATCATGTCAACGGAGAAGAATTAAGTTTAAGAATGTAAGTATATGTTTATGTATTATACTTATAGTGATTTGTGCTAATTGTTTTTGATATATGCATCGATTATATCTTTATTAAACTTAACTGATTTGCCATAATAAAAAAGGGGGAAATTGTTGGCCCAATGTTTATATTGTGTTTTTGAATATGGTTAATCGATTAAGTTTAGCATTATGATAATCGATAAATCACTATAATATCTTCTACTTAAACTCAACATTGTCCAGATATGCATTAATATTTTAATAATTGCTTTTGTATATTGCTTTGTTCGTCTAACATGCATTTGTAGAAAGAAATAAGCAAGATAAGCATGGACATATGCTATGAAGAAACGATGATGAACCAAAGACGGCGTTATATCAGAAGATGTCTTTGAACCGCCTACGACTTATCCGAAGCCTCGCACCCGGGGGTTCCGCTTATTCTAGTAAGGTTTGAGTATGAATGTAGGCTAATAGTGGATAGGTTATAGGGTTTATTTGAGTGAACTTTGGGTCATGCTAGTGTGACTCGATGTACACAACTCCTATACTCAAATAAAGTAAAAAAATTATATTTAATGAAAACCAAGAGCTTTGATGACGCCATTCTTCTGAAATGTCCGCTGACTGAAGTGTCATTTTCCCTTGACGATATATGTCCAAAGATATACCAGAAGATGTCCAAAGATATACCAAAAGATGTCTCTGAACCGCCTACGACTTATCCGAAGCTTATTGCTTATCTTGCTTATTGTTTTCTGTAACGCCCTTCGTGGTGGTTCGAATATTAGTATATCTTCTGGTATTATGATAATCGATCAAACACAATAGTATCTTTGGACATCTTCTGGTATATCTTTGGACATCTGGATTTGAACTTTGGCTAGTTGCAATGATCTGCATATTTCTTTTCACTTAGTTTAATTCTGAGTTTAATTATGAATTAGAAATATATATGTATTAGAAATACCCAATAGTGCTTACTAAAAATTATACTAATTAGAAATACCCAGTAATTACACCCCTATAGTTAATATCTTTTATAATTCGAGATAGCTCACTCGATACTCGTTATTGTAGGACCGCAAGGCAACTCCAGAGGGGGGTGAATAGAGTGCAGCAGAATAATTTGTCCAATTAAAAATTATTCGATGCTGAGGGACTGTAAGGCAACTCCAGAGGGGGTGAATAGATGCAGAAGAATAATTTACCCAATTAAAAATTAAGCTGAGTGAAAGGAGCTAGCAACTAACAGTGTATATGTAAGACAATAATATAAAGTAGTAAGAGTAAGGAGAGAGCAAACGCAAACACCGCAATGTATAATGATTTTCCTCTGAGAGGACTAGTCAAGTCCGGAGAACTCTTGCTCAGAGTATCGAGTGAGCTATCTCGAATGAAACTTATCATTGTAAAAGATATTAATAACTTATGCAACTATTTGAGTTTTCCTAAAATTTATAGTGCATTGAGCCAGCCATGGGTCTACATGAGACTTATAGAGACAAATGACATTGACATAGACCCATCATATAAACCACGATTAGAGAAAATCCCTAAATGGAGGGCCAAAACCCAAGATTTTCTGCTTGAGCAGTATACCGTCGGCTTATTTGTCACGAAAAAAAATCATAAGCCGCATGGATTTTTGTAATTGATCGTGACCATTGAATCTTGATCCAACAACCACGATTAGCTCTCTGAGACTTATTAAAGCCCTTAACCCACTCATTTTTATTCATTCCAAGACTTCTTACACACACACACACACTCTCTCTCTCTCTCTCTCTCTCTCTCTTAACCTTCTCTGTAACTCTCTCATTCTTTGCTCTTCACCAAAGTGAGATCGTAAGTGGTGGGAATTGAATTTGCACTTTCGAGATGACCCGGTAGTGGACACATATTGTCGTTGCATACTAGGGATACGACATTGTCACAACGACCCCCCGTAGACAAGTACACCTTTCTCTCAGTCTCAAACTCATAAATTTTGATACGTATATGTGTGGGTTTTGGTTTTATTTTGTGATTTTGTTGCCGCATTTTCTTTGTATTTTTGTAGATATCCTAATTGTTGCTTGCAAGTTTTTAATGGCTCGTTGTGATAAGTATCAAGCTTGGATGTGTAAGGCTTTGATCGAGCAATGATTTGGTTATGTTTGGTTTTTATTTTATGTCATTTTCGTGTCGGAGGCACGATCCTATCTCCGTGCATGTGAATGATTCTTGACACCATGTGGTGTAGGGGCATAGGATTCTTATGCACACTTCAAATTTTTTTTTATCAAGAATGGTTTACAGTGAATAATGCAATGTCAGAACTCATTTCTGAGTTTTGACTGCACAGGCAGTATACTGCCAGTATTCCAACTGTGCTTAACAAGGAAGATTTCCACCGGGTGGTATGACATTTTGCTCATTGGTATTAGGCGTTTGATCATCCATCTTATCGAGTGATTCAATATTTTATGATATCATTACTTCTTATTTTCTTTCTTTATCATATTACCCATAGGTAATAGTAATTATAATTGTTCCGTTATAGCAAACTACCATTGGAAGCCCAAATCCCCTTTCTCAAGAACTACAAGACAACCATATATCTTTCCTACCTTTTAAGCCCCATAAAATTCCAACCCTAAGCCTTTGGTTTTCCCCAAAAGTCCAATTTTATAGTTCTAGCGAGTGAGCGTTTCTTAAAACAACTCCTAAAATCAATATCCCTTATTGTTTTCTAGGTTTCAGCTCTAATATGTACAATACACATATTCTCGATTTTGAACTTTTTTAATATTTTTTTCCAAATATTAAACCTAATTCAATTGAAAGGTTCTCCTACGTGAAAATTAACAACAGAGCTTAGGTTGTCGTATATCACATATAGTTTTCATACCTTAATGTTAGAACAATAAAACCATTGTACTAGTATCCAACATGAATACCCAAATGTCCAACTAATGCAAGTCAAGGTATGTAATTGGTTGGGTGGCAAGGAACTCGGTATGTGCCAGGCCCGATCAACCGGGGTCAGCACAGGCCCGGTCAATGGCCCATCCCAGCCTGACCTACTCTTCCACCGATTTCAGACTGTGTTTACTACCCAGGACTGTAGGCTCGACTCCCTAACCGTTCCAGGCAGTCGACTAAGCCCGGCCCAGCCCGGACCATAACCCGGTTAGGCCCGAGTTGACCCGATTATTCCCCTCGTGGGCCCACTATTTCAATTTATTTAGGGGGTTTGTATTACAGTTTTACCTTGTTAGAAATGTTGGGGGTATTTTAGTAAACACCCCAACAACCATATTATTATTTTTGAGTTTTTTTACCAAAATACCCACATTTTCTATTTGTTTGTGAACGTTAATAAGAGGTATTTTTCATTTTTCTGAAATGAGCAAAATAATCCTGTAATAGCTATATTTTAAGGTTATTAATGTCATTTGGCACCTAAAAATTTCTATAAAATATTACTTAATTGATACAAATTGAGAAATCTCGTGTTAAATTTTGTGAAGTAGCTTTTTTTACTGCCATGGAAAATAAATAACCACTACTGCAACCGTAAGATGAACAACCTCAATCCGTACTACAACTTCAGGGAGTAGAGGGTCCTTAACCTGTGTTGCAACCTCAGGGGGTATAAGCACCTCAACCCATGCAACCTTAGTACTCACTAGGCTATGGAGAAGGAATAAAACATAATTGAATGAGATCAGATGTTTGGCACAATTTTAGAGGAGTTTATAATAAGTGTGATATCGAAAGAATACACTTACATACAACTCATATTGAATACATGTATTATAGGAAACTAATTCAATGAAACCTAATTGTGGCACAAGAAAACTATGTAGGCCTCTAGACAATTATATTCGTGCATCTTCTTGAAAAATTGTATATCACTACCACATTTCTAGATGAGAGTATTTTTGTTATTTAGCATATTTTAGTTTTAGTGATTAATTATTTATATATTGTGCTACTAATTATTTATATTGTGTTGGCTATTTATTTATTAGTTAGTGGGCTAGCCTAATTATTGGACTTGTCATTAGTGGATTAGATTGTCATGACACATTGAGCCCAACATTGGGTTAGGCCTATTAGACTCATTCCCTTAGTTAATTAAAAAGATTAGATTAATTTTTATTATATTAGAAGCATCCTAATATAGCCATCCTAATTATTTTTCTCATAACTAACTAGTAGGGGTATTTTAGACATTGTTTAATTGCTTGGAGGAGGGACAAGAGGGGGCCGGCCATCTGAGGGTCTCTCTCTCCCCTCATTAATTTATTTCAATTTAGATCCCCAAATTACGTTCTACCCCAAATCACTTTATCCCTCTACCAAATTCACCCAATTCACTTTTATTCCGTTTTATTTACATCCTCTAAGGAGCATTGGAGCTTGGATTGCAATGAGCACTTGGAGAAGGAGCCATTGGATAGAAGCTTGTGTCATAATTTTTTCTATTTGGGTTTTGCATTGGGACTCTCACTCTTGTATTTGACCAGCTTATCATGGTATTTTGTGATACGCTATGACACGAGGTTTATTTTGGGTAATTTGTCTAATTACTCTCTCATTCTTAACATGAAAACAAGTGCACACATTCCTATTCCATTTTCCATGTCTTTACCGGGATGTTTCCCTGGTAGCAAGTTATGTTAGTTGTATTATGATGATTATGATATGCATGAATAGTAATTATAGAGAATTGGGACATTTGGCATCTTAATTGAGAGCGTATCATATTGTATCTCACATGTGCATGTCAAGTATTTGACTTAATGCTACTAGATGTGTGTGTGCTTGTGCTTGTGTATAGGAGTGACTGTTAGTGTTAGTATGTACCTAGATATATTAGTATATATATACATTAGTGTGTAAGTGAGTATATACATATAGGTTGTATGTTAGAGTGTTGGATGTTATATATGTATATAATTAGTTGTGTTAGTATGCATTTAGTATACTTTTTGATGTGAGGTTCAGTCCAAAGTAGGACTGTGCTTGCTGTGTACATCGTGCTCACTCGAGCAGTTGCAACACAACTGCAACATCAATTGAGGATTGCTTTAAGGTTGTGGTGGATGGTAGTGCATTGGGCACTGCACTGTTGCAATTAATTGGTGAGCTATTGATCTGTGGTGCAGTCGGGTTCCTGTTGAAGCCGAACAACCATAGGCCATGGGGGAGTATTCGAGCTTGCAGTGCACTGGGTATATGGCCAGGTTTGAAGTATCAGACTTCATAGGTAATCAACTCTGTAGTAGGATATATGGTGTATCCTGTAGGAGAGAGGTATCTGTTATGTAGAGACTGATATGCGTGTATAGCCTTGTGGCCTTGGCTCAGGTATTTGATATGGGGTATCTGTTAGTACTGCAAGTAGAATATTACCTGTTTTTAGCTCAGGATGGGGTTGCATAGGACTGGGTATTGGAGGTAATGTTGGTATCCAGGTACTTGGGGTTGGTTTAATATCAGTAGAATTTAGATACTTGCAGTCCAAGTCTGGATAGTAGCTCTTAGTAGAGCACTGATACTGGTGTATTAGTGTACTAGGCTAGGGAAGCTGCTACTTTAATTTTCTTGGAGGGGGTGTTCAAAACAGGATATGTATTATGAGGAGTACATTGGTGCAAAGTGATAACTCAGGTCAGGTAAGGGTGTGTAGGTATTGGCTTGACAGTTAATACTTGGTGTGAATAGGAGGGAAAGCTGATTGATTAGCAGTTAAGAGGAAGTGTAAATGTTAAGGGTTAGTTAAAGTAATTAGTGAAGGTAGTATAATATCTAATATAATTTTATTAGCTAGTATTAAGGTATTAGCTTTAGCTAAAATAAGATGATGGCAAGGTAAGTGTTAACAGTTAAGATATTAGTTGTATAGTAGGGTATTCGGTGTATATATATATATATATATATATATATATATATATATAATACTTAGTATTTAATACCTAGTATAGCTAATACCCAAGGTATTGACATAGAAACTAGGTAGGACTTAGTATTACCTAGAATGAGCTAGACTAGAATTGTAATCAACCTAGAAACTAGGTATGGACCTAAAACCAACGTAACACCTAGTTAAGACCTAGTATGACCTAGTTTGACTCGCTTGACCATGAATTGGCCTAGAATTCATATTTAGTGCATTTTTGCTTATTTATTATTTCCTTACACCCAATGACATGATATTTCATATATAAGGTTGTGTGATACCAGCTTGGGCACCGAGTTACATCATTTTCTCAGGACTAGAGGCGAGTACATTCTCTGACAGTTTTATGTTTATGATATCTTCTATGTTTCTTGTATTTAGTGTAGATATCCTTGACTTCTTGACACGTGGTTACACGAATTAGTATTTTTCAGATCTCGTCATGAGATATTATTCTCGGTAGTTCCTGGCGTATCCTGTACATGACCTGTTGCTCTTGTAATTGTATGGATACTGATTCCTGGGGAGACTAGCAACCTTCTCGGAGAATCCATCATAGTAACATGCCATGGTTTGATCCACTATACCAGTCGGAGGTTGGGGAGTGTTAGTTAGATATGTGATCATACCCACCATGTACGAGTATTCATGTACAAGTACCTTGTTATTGTTAATCATACACCTCACGTATGATTAGCCAGGCCATGATTCCTGTACAAAAGCTTCCAAGCCAATCATATGTCGAAGCTAGTACTCACTCACTTATATAGTTGTATTTCCTGACTCCTGTATATGATGCTCATCTTTCTTGTACTATTCACAACATTTACATATTCTGTATATTTTTTGCTTTTGCTCTATTTATCTTGTATATTCTCTCTATTTACTATTACATAGTCTTTATCATTTATTTGGAACTTCTGTTAGAGGTGTGCTTCGCTCCAATCCTGACTGAATATAATCTTTAGATTAATTAGATGACTGGTATCCTACACAATATGGACCTTTGGGCGTAGTGGGTGTAGAGTTGGAGACGGTGGCTCAGGAGGAGCCGATACCGAAAGATTAGTAGCTAGTAGCAGATAGGTAGATTATTGTTAGTTATGTCTCAGTTTAGACATTTTTGCATTATTATATTTGAGACTATTGTGCTAGTCTATTAGACTTGGATATGAGATGTATATATGACTGTGATTCATTTCATTCTTCTATTCCATATCGTGCTACATCTTTCTCTTGTTTATTTTGATTGAGTATTATTTTGTCCTTCATTTGGAGTTCAGATATCTTGATAGGTACATATATATTATGTGAGATGTCTAGATAGTAATGTTGACTTAAACAACGTTCTACCGCCGATGTTGCGGTGTAGGCTGGGCGTACCCACGGTCTATTACCCTTACACCGGGTGCGGGTTGTGATACATTTTTATGGTGGCCCATGAATGTCGAGGTAGTAGTTCTCAGACTTGGAGTATTACTACAAGCCTGCTATAGGATATATGACTAGGGATATAGGATTAGAGGATACTCAATCACAACTAGGAAAATTTTTAATCTATTGAACTGATTATCTTTATCATTCTGAATGTTTGCTTTCTTTGAAATATTACTGCCCTTCCTTGATGCTATCATATCTAGCGCAATATTGATCCATTTATTTTTAATCTGTCTTCAGGATGCCGCCAAAGACCCAATTCCAGCGCTCTTGAGTAGTTTCATCGAGGTCGATTATTTTACCCTCTTCGAGGAGGGCAGCTACTTCTCCACCTCCTTCAGCTCAAAGGGTTGCCTCACCGGTTCAGGTGGAGAGTTCAGCAACTTTTGGGAGTGCATCTTCACCAGTTCCGAGGGCTGTTCCAGCAGTCACGGAGGACCTTCCAACCCCACCACCCATGCCAACAAACGGTACGCAGATGTTTGCCATATTCTGGGAGATGATGGCAGCACAACAGAGGCAGACAGATATTCTATGGCAGGGCATCGAGAGTGCCCACCAGTTAGTGCTAGCAGCTGCAGAGAAGGTAGCGCTTGTCCAACCGTATATCGTACCACTTTATCCGGCCTCACACCAGCCAAGGCCAGATACCATTATTGATTTTAAGAGGATGGGGGCCAAGGACTTCAAGGGCACAGAGGGGATCTTGTACGCCGATGATTGGATCGAAGACAGAGAGAGAAAACTACGACTGGCACAGATTCCAAAGAGTCTACAGGTAGAGGCAGTGGGTAGTCAGATGTTTGACATCGCCCTGACATGGTTCCATATATACCCGATGATCACGGTTCCAGGATTGACTTGGGGAGATTTTAAAGAGCTTTTCAAGAAGAAGTTTATTCTGGACGTGGCTCTGAGTGCCCTAGAGATCCAGTTCTAGGACCTCGTCCAGGGGAGTATGATGGTGGACGAGTATGCCACAGAGTTCTATAGATTAGACAGATTTGTGGAGGTGAAGAACCCTCTAGAGAGAGCGAGAAAGTTTCGAAAGGGTTTGATCTGGGAGGTCAAATCTCTCACCAGGGGTCATCGTACTTCGACATTCGAGGAGATGCTGACGGATGCTAAGAGGGCAGAGGATGACTTAGAGCTCTAGTCCAAGAGGGGAAGAGACATATTCGGGGGAACTAACAACTGTACGAGTCCAGCTAAGCGACCATATTTTTTGCAGTAGAGGATTTTTCAGCCATAGCAGTTGCAGGCTCCAGTTCGAACATGAGTTCAACAGGTGCCATTGCAGCATCAGCAGAGACGGATTCAACAGACTCCCACCTGTCACTTCTTTAAAAAGATAGGCCATATTTGGAAGGTCTGTAGGATGAGGTTGGGAGTGCACTTGTATTATGGCGCAGAGGGACATCAGATGAGGGATTTTCCCGTATCTCTTTGTTGTGCAGCTCAGAGAGCATTCCCAGTTCAGAGAGCACCAGCGAGGCCATTTGAGGGTCAGCAGAGAGGACATCCATTGCAGACACAACAACAAAGTTTTGTATAACACCAGCAGCAGCAAAGAGGTCCATAAAAGAGGCGAACATTCACCATGACGGTCGAGGAGACCGAGCCAGTGGGAGATATTATATCAGGTTCAGTTCTTCTTGATTCTATTCCAGCATTAGCTTTATTTGATTCTGGTGCTTTCCATAGTTTTATATCTGTATCTTTTGCTCTTAAGCATCGTTTAGGGGTTGAACATTTTGCTAGGACTTGCAAGATCATGACTGGGGGTGACATTATCTTGGTCAGTAATGTTTGCAAGGATGGAAGGCCGAGAGTTGAGTACGTGCTTACTCGTAATGCCACTTCCGAGCTACGACATAGTACTCGGGATGGATTGGTTGAGTAGGCACCATGCTAGTATAGATTGTCATGGAGGTAGGGTGTTACTTAGATCGCCAGGAGAGCCAGAGTTTGAGATTTTCAGAGAAGTAGTGGAGCAGAGCGAGGTTGCCATCTGTGGAGCCATGGTGGAAGAGAAGGAGTTATCACATACATTGATAGCAGAATTTATGGATATTTTTTCAAAGAAATTATCGGGGTTGTCGCCAGAATGAGTCATGGAGTTCTCTATAGACTTAGTGCCAGACATAGAGCCAATATCTCAGCATGTCTAAAGAGTTAACAACAGTGAACTGGTGGAGTTGACGAAGAAGGTAGATCAATTATAGGATAAGGGCTTCATCAGATCCACTTTATCACCATGGGGTGATCTGATATTATTTCTACTGAAGAAGGATGGGTTGGTACGTATGTGTATCGACTACAGAGCTCTGAACAACCTCACTATCAAGAATAAATATCCGCTGTCGAGGATAGATGATCTCTTTGATCAGTTGAGCGAAGCGAAGGTATTCACGAAGATAGACTTGAGGTCATGCTACGACCAGGTGAAAGTGAAGAAGGATGATATTTTGAAGACAGCTTTTCGGACTCGATATGGCCAGTTTGAGTTCATGGTGATGCCGTTTGGGTTGACCAATGCCCCGACGGTATTCATGAATCTGATGAACAAGGTATTTTACCAGTACATTAATAAGTTTGTGGTGTTACCAATTGATGATATTCTGGTGTATTCGAAGACCCCAGAGGAGCATGAGGAGCACCTGAGGATAGTTCAGGAGACTCTCAGGAAGGAGAAGCTTTATCAGAAGCTTTCAAAGTGTGAGTCCTTCCTTAACAATGTTTAATTCCTTGGACAAGTGGGGACTGGAGATGGGATCTCCGTAGACCCGATTTTTTTTAATAGTGGAGTCATGGGCTACTCTGACTTCAATGGCAGAGATCAGGAGCTTTATGGGGCTGGCATGTTATTATAAGAGATTTGTACAGGACTTCTCCAGGACTGCAGAGCCGATGACTAGGCTGACCAGGAAGGATATAGATTTTGTCTGGACAGAGGATTGCTAGGCCGCTTTTGATGAGCTGAATAAAAGAGTGATGACAGCTCTAGTATTGACGTTGCCATCGGGGTCAGGTGGATTCACTATTTATAGTGATGCTTCAAAGAAGGGTTTGGGTTGTGTCTTGTAAAAGAATGGGAAGGTGATTGCCTATGCTTCCAGGCAATTACGTCCTCATGAAAAGAACTACCCCACCCATGATTTGGAGTTGGCAGCGGTCATTTTTCCTCTAAAGTTGTATAAATGCTATCTGTACGGGGAGCGTGTGGAGATCTTTACAGACCACAAGAGCTTGAAATATATATTTACACAGAAAGAGCTGAATATGAGATAGCATCGGTTGTTGGAGTTGATGAAGGACTTTGATATATCATTGCAGTACCATCCAGGTAACGCCAACGTAATCGTTGATGCCTTGAGCAGGTATCCAGTGTCTATATACTTGACGACAGACATACACTTATTTGTCGATCTTGAGACTTGGGTATTGAGGTGCAAGTTTCTGGTATCGAGATACAGATTTGGGGATTGCAGATATAGTCAGAGCGGATGGACAGGATCAGGGCTACCCAATATGTTAATGAGACTCTAAGGAGCATCAGGGCACAGGTTCGGATGGGATTATCAGAGGACTTCACTATTGTTGATGATGGATTATTGCGGCACGATGTCAGGCTTTGTGTGCCGAGTAGGGAGTTGCATAAGAAGGTTCTCCAAGAGGCACATCGATCTCAGTACTCTATTCATTGAGGTGGCAACAAGATCTATAGAGATCTAAAGGAGCATATGTGGTGGTATGGTATGAAGCGGGAGGTGGCACACTTGGTATCCAGGTGTTTAGTGTGCCAGCAGGTAAAGGGAGAGTGGCAGAGGCTAGGTGGTTTACTTCAGCATTTACCCATTCCAGAGTGAAAGTGGAAGCATGTTACCATAAATTTTGTTTCGAGGCTTCCACGTTCTTCATGATGGAAAGATGCAGTTTGGGTCATCGTAGACAGGTTGACCAAATCGGCCTACTTCTTGCCATTCAAAGTGGGTACGTTAAAGGAGAAACTAGCTGAGATGTATGTGCGATAAATTGTCAGATTGTATGGAGTTCCTGTGAACATAGTCTCGGATCGGGATAGTCGCTTCACATTCCACTTTTGGAGGAGTTTGCAGGCTAGCTTGGGCACCTAGCTCAAGTTTAGTACCGCATATCACCCACAGATAAATGGACAGTCAGAAAGGACTATTCTGACTCTCGAAGATATACTTCGCACCTGTGTTTTGGATTTCAGAGGCTCTTGGGAGGATCATCTTCACCTGGTAGATTTTGCTTACAACAACGATTACCATGCCAGTATTGAGATGTCACCAATCGAGGTTTTATATAAACTAAGGTGTCACACTCTTCTATCTTGGGATAATATTGGTGAGAGAGCCTTATTGGGACCAGATATGATTATGGTTGCATCTGAGAAGGTGAAGCTCATTAAAGATAGACTTCGGATGGCGCAGGACATACAACGGCATTTTGCCGATAGCCGCCGGAGATCCTTGGAGTTTGTGGTATAGGTTTTGTTTTTATTACTTGTGATTTCTTTGTTTTAGGTTGAGTGTTTAGGCTGTGCTTTGTTCTAGGTTGGCAATCTGGTGTTCTTGCGGATTTCTCCGACACAGGGCACAATTTGCATTGGTGGAGGCGGTAATCTTAGTACATGATACATCAGACCCTTTAGAGTTCTTGCGAGGGTCGGTACAGTGGCCTACAGACTCGACTTGTCGCCTGCACTAGAGAGAGTGCATGATGTGTTCTATGTTTTGCAGTTGAGATGGTACATGGCAGATCCAAGTCATGTATTGGATCACTCAGAGATCAATGTGGGTCTGACTCTCAGCTACCCAGAGTAGACAGTGGAAATTCTGGCTTGCTGGGAGAAAGTGCTGCTGAACCAGATGATTCCCTTGGTACGCGTTGCATGGAGGCATCACTCTCCGAGAGGGTCTACCTGGGAGAGGAAAGCCGAGATGCGAGAGCGATACCCTTATTTGTTTGAGCTATGAGGTAATCTTCTTTCTTACTGTGATTGTTTGTTGTAATGTTAGTTCTTTCATTAAATTTCGAAGAAGAAATTTTTCTAAGGAGGGTCGACTTGTCACTACCATATTTCTAGATGAAAGTATTTTTATCATTTAATATATTTTATTTTTATTGATTAATATTTATATATTGTGCTACTAGTTTGTTATATTGTGTTGTATGCCACTTATTTATTAGTAAGTGGGCTAGCCTAATTATTGGACTTGTCATTAGTGGACTCATTAGATTGTCATGGCACATTAAGCCCAATATTGGGTTAGGCCCATTAGACTCATTCCCTTACTTAATTAAGGAGATTAGATTAATTTTTATTCGATTAGAAGCTTCCTAATATAGCCCTCCTAATTATTTTCCTCATAACTAACTTGTAGGGGTGCTTTAGACATTGCATAATTTCTTGGAGGAGGGACAAGAGGGGGTCGGCCATATGAGGGTCTCTCTCTCTCTCTCTCTCTCTCTCTCTCTCTCTCTCTCTTCTCATTAATTTATTTCAATTTAGATCCTCAAATTGTGTTCTTCCCCAAATTACTTCATCCCTCCACTAAATTCATCCAATTCACTCTCATTCCCTTTTATTTACATCACCTAAGAAGAATTGGAGCTTTGATTACAAGGAGCACTTGGAGAAGGAGCCATTGGATAGGAGCTTATGTCCTAATTGTGTCCATTTGGATTTTGCATTGGGAATCCATCTCCTAATAGATATAATTCTGAATTCTATTCTTAATTAGACTCTAATTCATGAATTTAACCATTAAAAAATATTCCTTGGCTTAGGGCTATCCATAGGAAGAAGAACTAGGTTCATATGACTTGTACTGTGACTTTTACATAAGTTTTGTGCCCAATTTGGGAGAAATTCGAGATTGATGTATCAAGTGTGTGTCATGAGACCAATTAGACTTAATTAGACTTAGATTGATGATATGGGACTAGATACGTGTCCACAATTGTACACGAGTAAAGTGTATCATGGTTTTTTGTGATACCCTATGACACGGGGTTCTTTTTGGGTGATTTGTGTAGTTACTCTTCAAATTCCTTTGTAGCAAGTTACATTAGTTGTATTATCATGATTATGATTTACATGAATAGTAATTGTGGAGAATTGGGAGTTTTGGTATCTTAATTTAGACCGTATCATATAGTATCTCATATGTGCATATCAAGTGTTTGATTTAATGCTACTAGATGTGTGTGTGTCTATGCTTGTGTATAGGAGTGACTGTTAGTCTAAGTATGTACCTATATATATATATATATATATATATATATATATATATATATACACATTAGTGTGTAAGTGAGTATATACATATAGGTTGTATGTTAGAGTGTTGGATGTTATATATGTATATAATTAGTTATGTTAGTATGTATTTAGTATACTTGTTGGTATGAGGTACAGTCCAAAGTAGGACTATGCTTGCTGTGTACAACATGCTCACTCGACCAGTTGCAGCACAACTGTAACATCAATTGAAGATTGCTATAAGGTTGTCGTGGATAGCAGTGTATTTGGCACTGCACTGTTGTACTGGATTGGTGAGCTGTTGATCTATAGTGTAGTCGGGTTCCTGTTGAAACTGAGCAACCATAGGCCATGGGCGAGCATTCGAGTTTGCAGTGCACTGGGTGTATGGACAGGTTTGAAGTATTAGACTTCATAGGTAATCAACTCTGCAGTAGGAGTTATGGTGTATCCTATGGGAGAGAGGTATCTGTTATATATGGACTGATATAGTTGTGTAGCCTTGTGGCCTTGGCTCAGGTATCTGATATGGGGTATCTGTTAGCACTGCAAGTAGAATATTGCCTATTTTTAGCTTAGGATGGGGTTACATAGGACTGGATATTGGAGGTAATATTGGTATCCAGGTAGTTGGGGTTGGTTTAGTATCAGTAGAATTTAGATTCTTGCAGGCCAAGTCTGGACAATAGCTCTTAGTAGAGCAATGATACTTGTGTATCTGTGTACTAGGCTAGGGCAACTGCTACTTTGAGTGATGTTGGAGGGGGTGTTCAGACCTGGGTATGTAGTATAAGGAGTACATTGATGCAAAGTGATAACTCTAGTCAGGTATAAGTGTGTAGGTATTAGCTTGACAGCCAATACTTTGTGTGAATAAGAGGGAAAGCTGATTGAATAACAGTTAGGAGGAAGTGTAAATGTTAAGGGTTTGTTAAGTAATTAGTGAAGGTTGTATAATATCTAGTATAATTATATTAGCTAGTATTAAGGTATTAGCTCTAGATAAAGTAAGATTATGGCAAGGTAAGTGTTAACAGTTAAGTATTAGTTGTATAGTAGGGTATTAGGTATATGAGTGTATAATATATAATACATAGTGTTTATAGCTAGTATAGCTAATACCCAAGGTATTGACTTAGAAACTAGGTAGGACCTAGTATTACCTAGAATGAGCTAGATTAGACTTGTAATCAACCTAGAAACTAGGTATGGACCTAAAACAAAGGTAACACCTAGTTAAGACCTAGTTTGACCTGTCTGACTAGCATGACCTAGAAATGGTCTAGAATTCATATTTAGTGCATTTTTGCTTATTTATTATTTTCTTACACCCAATGATATGATATTTCATATATTGGGTTGTGGGATACCAGCTTGGGCACCAAGTTATATTATTTTGTCAGGTCTAGAGGCGAGTACATTCTTTGACATTTTTTCATTTATGATATCTTTTAAGTTTTCTGTATTTAGTGTAGATATCCTTGACTTCTTGACACATGGTTACACAGATTGGTATTTTCTGGATCCCGTCATGAGATATTATTCCAGGTGGTTCCTAGCGTATCCTGTACATGCCATGTTGCTCTTGTACTTGTATGGACACTAATTCCTGGAGAGACTAGCTATCTTCTCAAAGAATTCTGTGTCGTAACGTGCCATGGTTGGATCCACTATACCAGTCAGGGGTTTGGGAGTGTTAGTTAGATATGTGATCATACCCTCCCTATACGAGTATTCATGTACAAGTATCATGTTAGTGTTAATCATAGACCATGATTCCTGTACAAGTTTCCAAGCCAATCACATATCGAAGCTAGTACTCACTCACTTAGATAGTTATATTTTCTGACTCATGTATATGATACTCATCTCTCTTGTACTATTTACAATATTTTTATTTTTTGTATATTTCTTGCTCATGCCCTATTTATATTGTATATTCTCTCTATTTACTATTACATAGTCTTTATCATTTATTTGGAACTGTTGTTAGAGGTGTGCTTTGCTCTAGTCTTGACTGGATATATTTTTCAGATGATTTAGATGACTGGTATCCTGCACACTATGGACCTCAGGACGTAGTCGGTGTAGAGTTGGAGACAGTGGCTCAGAAGGAGCCGATACTGGGAGATGATCATCTAGTAGCAAATAGTTAGATTATTGTTGGTTATGTCTCAGTTTAGATATTTTGGCATGTATTATATTTGAGACTATTGTGCTAGTCTATTAGAATTGGATATGAGATGTATATGTGACTGTGATTCATTTCTTTCTCCTATTCCATATCGTGCTGCATCTTCCTCTTGTTTATTGTGATTGAGTATTTTTTGTCCTCCATTTGGAGTTGAGATATCTTGACAGGTACATATATATTATGTGAGATGTTTAGATTATATTGTTGACCGAGACAGTGTTTTACTGTCGATGCTGCAGCGTAGGCTGGACGTACCCATGTTATTGTATCCTTACACCGGGTGCGGATCGTGACAATGTATATTTTAATTTATTTATAATTAGTCACAACTATTATGTATCATATTTCAATATACATTATTATTGTTAGATAGGTATTTTTATACGACTTATCTGTTTACGTTTTTGCTTTCAATCTCTCCGCAAGCTTCCTTTGAAGAGAGGTTGAAAGAAGAAACTCAAACATAAGTCATATCAACAAACACTTAGTAACGAGAATAATATATATTAATAATTTATTAATTAAATATTTTTTGTAATTTTTTCCTTACTACTTTTTTATATAATGAAAGACATAAAGTCCAACATCCGTAGCCCCCTACTCCACTCTATACGGCCAACCTTTTTTTTAAAATAAAATTGGGCAAACCCTGATGTCACACGATTAAACCTGACCCAATTTATTCTAGGTAGTGGGTCTGGCTGGGTTTATGATAGGGAAAGTCTTGTTCCAAGACACCAGGGTGACCTCCCAGGGTACACAAACCAAGAGAGTCCCAAACTTGTCCCAACCTATTAGTTAAGGTTAAACTACTATATGCATGATGAATATTCCAAAACTAGCTTAATAATCAACGCCATGACCAATTTTGTTTGTTGTCCATTAATTCTAGGTAGATAGATCCATTATATCCTTTTAATGTCATCAACTTCCCCCATCCCCCTCTCCCCTTCTTTTCTGTAGTTTTGTGGCAAAGAATATAATACTAGATGTGTGAATTCATGACACATTTTAGAGTCTTGTTCTTGTCCTTCAAATATTTTGGACCGACCCTAGTTCAGAAACTCTGAGTTCGGTCCGACTGGAATTGTAGCCGGCATAGCCCGGTCCGGCCCAAGCCATATCAAGCCCAGTCAAACCTTGAAGTGCTGGTAGGAAAATTCAGTCTCGTTTTTAACACGTCACTTCAAGGCCCTTTTGTGATGCAGGACAACCAAGAGGGGAAGGTGGGTCAGTTTACAATAACACAATCTGAGATTTCATAAGTCTAATCCTAACGGTTGTTAAACCACAAGCTGAACTCAAAAGTAAAGGCACAGGCTTATCAAAAGAGTCGCAATGTTGATCCATGCGTATGGGTCATAGGTTTCTGAGTCTTTATTCCGGTCACTTTTTGAGTCTCTTTTTTACAGGACTGACAACTTTTGGACTTTGCTAGATTATTTTGCACTGGACAATAATAGTTAGGGGTTTGGATTCTTTATTTTATATAAACTTAGAGTCTAAGTTCTGACATCAACAATTAAAAAATTTGCTCTCTAAAATTTTATTTTTGATTTTATTTTTTTATTATATCCTGAATATAAATATAATGGCAACAATCAACATAAGTTGGAAAGAAAAGTATAATGAGAAAAAAGAAGCTAAAAATAAGAATTCAAGTTGGATAGGTAAGAACTTAAATCCAAGGTCTAAACGCTAATTAGCCATAATAATGATTATACTCTTGTACCAGTAACGTACACTCGTATAAATAAAATTGATAAAAAAAGTAAATATTAATTTATTATAAATATTGTTGTTTTTAGGAATTGAACTCAAACAACCAAAGAAAATACCTTCCATCTTAACCACTTGAGTTAAAAATATTTAGTTATAGTTTAATTATATTAAATAGTTAAACAATTAGTTAGTTTTTTTAAAATAACCAATAGAGTATCAAAAGATTAGATGCAACGAAAATAATTTTAATAAACTTACGTAAAATAAAAAAATAACTGAAAAATTACTTGGAGAGATACGTTCCGCCATCGTTCATGGCAAAAATTGACTTGGCAGAATTCCAAGGTTGGCGGAATTCAAGTTTTCATTCTTTTATTTTCACATTTTTGTGCAAGAACATAAAATTATGGGGTCACATTCTTGTTGGTCCATACATGATCAAAAGTATGGGAGGGGGGTACCCTCTCAAGTACAGGAGGAGGGTCACATAGAGGGTGGACTCCTGGGTGCTCAAGGAACTCAATGGGGCCAGCGTGAAGGTTTTCTTCGTTTTGGTTGGAATCAATCAGGTGGTCAGGAGTGAATCCATCCTCTACTTCTACGTGGGGCCTTTCTCGGCGTCGTACCCCATCGTAAACTTCGAGGAGTGTCCTATGTGTCGGTGCAGAACTGTCTGCATTGACGAGGCTGCAGCAGTCCTCTCAACGGATTCTTAGGCTTGCTGATGTTTGTGACCACACACACTCTCTCTCTTTTCAAGAACAAAAAATTTGCTACAATGAAAATAATTTTAATAAAGTTACGTAAAACGAAAAATAACTGAAAATTTATCTAGAGATACATGTTCCGCCATCGTTGATGGTGGAAAATTGACTTGGCAGAATTCTGCCATCCACGTTGGCGGAATTTAAGTTTTCATTCTTTTATTTCATATATTTTTGCAAGAACACAAAAGTATGGGATAACATGCTTGCTGCAAAAGTATGGTGATTCGCTTTTGTGTTTCGATTTAATCATCTTGTTGAAAGTTTGTACTGAAATGATTCATGTCCACATCTTAAGTGGATAAATTCATGATCAACAACACTATTCGAAAGAAACAAGTTTAATGTACGATGCTAACAAGTGATGAAACACATAATTCATTCAACATGCAAATTCTTGAAATAGAGAGAGAGAGAGTGGTCACAAACATCACCTAGCCTAAGAATCCGCTGAGAGGGCAGAACGTCTCTCCAAGTAATCTTAGGTTTGGGGATGTCTCTGACCTCTCTCTCTCTCTCTCTCTCTCTCTTTTCAAGAAATTGCATGTTAAATGAATTATGTGTTTCATCACTTGTTAGCAACGAAAAATCAACTTGTTTCTTTCGAATAGTGTTGTTGATCATGAATTTATCCTCTTAAGATGTGAACATGAATCATTTCAGTACAAACTTTATATGAGATGATTAAATTGAAACACAAAAGCTAGTCACCATACTTTTGCAGCAAGAATGTGACCCCATAGTTTTGTGTTCTTGCACATAAATATGTGAAATAAAAGAATGAAAACTTGAATTCCGTCAACCTTGTTGGTGAAAATTTGGCACCAACGTCGATGGCGAAATTCTGCCAAGTCAATTTTCTGGCATCAATGATGGCGGAACATGTCTATCCCGAAATAATTTCAGTTATTTTTTCCTTTTACATAATTTTATTAAAATTATTTTCTTTCTCAATTTTGAATTATTTTTCAGCCAACTTAGTAGAGGAGAGAGAGATCTGCTTTAGCGAAGTCCAATATATATATTGTGATTAGACTGCTAAACTTGACCTCTATGTCTTCCCTATAGTCTTTCCCCATATCATCTCTCCTCCGTATTGTCTTCAATTGACAATTTTTTTGTAAGAAAGAAATGATATGTATAAGTAAATTTGAATTGGTTGATATGTGTAAGTTACTTTTTTTCTCTCGACCTAGTAGTTACTATCAATCAAATTTTCTCATGAGCTTTTATCATTATCTCTGCCGAGTTTGATGGAATCTAATGTCCTCTGACGTCTCCTAAGATCCAATAATTTGATAGACATCATGCAATGTTGTTTAAGTTGCAGGCCTTTAGGTATGGTACAATGCAAAGATGAGACGGTCCTCAGCTCTTATTTGTGCAATCTCTTTCTTGCCTAAAACCTCTAGCTTTGAGCTTAATTTATTCAGGAGTATTATCTTACAGCTATTCATGTTTCTAGGGAAAATTCCTTGTGCATTTTGTTTAATTTCAAACCAATATTATTTGAACCCTTGCCCTATGAGTAACATATGCTCTCAATTTTAAACCTTTGAACATGGATTATTCGTTTTCATTCTGAAATTTCTTATATCGTGCATTTTAGTTCACCAGTCATGGAATATGTTATTGACTTTTTTAAGGAAAGAACATGGTTTTGGTTTCTAGGATGAATTTTGTCAAAGATTTGACATGGTTACTGGTTGGTACCTAATCACCAGGAATGTGCTCGTCTGTTTGTTAGCTCTAATGAGTCTAGGTCGAAATCTTCGTGCTGCATTGTAATCTTCTCAAGATATTCATAATCTTACTTGAGCAAGTTCGCTATAATTATGGTGTGACAGGTCACTGGTGGATAGATTGATGGGAAAGCGGTCCATTTCCATGATGAAATAATATGGATTTGATCCATGAAAATCGGTCACCTATGATCGGATTAGGCCAAGTACTTAGCCATTTTTTTGGGTATAGTTTATGTGACAAGATTCAGTTTTAGGAGGCTATTTTGGATATGTTGAGGTCATTATTTTGCTCGGTCTTCAATACAAAAGTTGTAGAGAAAAGTTCTCTTTCATCCAACTTTTGAACCAGGTCATTTGGTGTTGTATTGAAGAAGTTATGACCATCTGAAATAGCCTACCTGTTCATATTCTGCATGCATTTAGCGTGCATGCAACATTGATGATGGAAGAACGAAACTTGGGAGAAGGAAGGGCTGCTCTTTGGACTTCTCCATGCAATGAATGTGGTGTACCCAAGAGGCATATCCTTCCTATAAATAGAGGGAAGATGATGAAGGTTGAGCACAACACAACCACACACAACTTGTAATCCTTAATCCTTATACTTGTAATACACCTCAAGTGAGTTTGTGAGAGAAAGTGATCCTCAAGTTAATTTGTACCAACTTGAGAGAAGGTCCCTTTGTAATCTTTTATTTGATTATATTAAAAATGGCGAAGAAGGGGCGGGCGGAAGACGTAGGCTCAAATTTAGCTGAACCTCGATAAATCTTTTGTGTGTGCAGTCTGTCTTATTTTCACTTCTCTTCTATTTTTATTTTATTCTCATATCATCACAAAGACAAGAAAGGCCTTGTTTTTCCCAACAGTGGTATCAGAGCACAAGTTGCTAATCTTCTTTCGTTGAGATGAACACTCCCATCGGTGTCATTCGGAAGATAAGCTTGAATGGCCGCAATTGGATGATATGAAAGGCGAAGATAACAGACCTTCTTCATTGCAAGGACCTCTATGCACCGGTTGAAGGTGAATCCTCAAAGACGGAGACCATGACGGCTAAAGATTGGACGAAGCTTGACAGGAAGACCATCGGCACCATTCAGCAATAGGTGGATGACACTGTGTTCTACTATTTGTCAAGTGAGATTTTGACAAATAACTTGCGAAAGAAAATTGAAGATCTCTACGAGTGGAAGATCGCCGACAACAAAGCTTTCTTGATTTGGAAGCTTGTTAATCTAAAGTTTAAGGAAGGTGATTCCATAACATCTGAATACAATTTAAAGTAATGTAAATCAGCTTGCAGCCATGAAGATGGTGTTGGACGACGAGCTTCAAGCCCTTCTTTTGCTTAGTTCGTTACCGGATAGTTGGGAGACTTTGGTGGTGTCTCTTAGCAACTCCGCACCTGATGAAGTTGTACCCATGAACCAAGTTACAAGCAACCTTTTGAATGAAAAAATTCGGAGAAAGTCCTCTGTTTCCTCCTATTCTCATGCCCTTGTCACCAAGAATAGAGAGAGAGGAGCAAAAGCCAACAGCCTCAGAACACAGACAAGTCGAGAGAAAAATTAAAGTCTAGGAAGGATATTAGTTGCTATCACTGTGGGAAGAATGGACACATAAAACGGAAATGCCGCAAGCTCAAGCGAGAGTAAAATAAAGGAGACCAATTAGAAGCAAGAAAATAATGAAAGTGCCACCGTTGTCACTGACAATAAAATTATGCTTTTCTCGGCTTATTAAGAAGACCGTGCAAATCTCACTTGCTAAGACTTGGAATGGGTGATTGATTCTGGTGCCTCCTACTATGCTACTCTCCGGAAGGACTACTTCACTTCACTTCGTGATGGTAACCTTGAAACGGTAAAAATGGGTAACAAAAACGTTTCCAAATTCTTGGCATTAGAAATACTTGTGTTACAACTAACCTTGGAAAAAAGATGATTCTAAAAGATGTTAGATTTGTGCCCGATCTTCGTCTCAGTATTCTCTCCACTGGCAAGCTTGACGAAGAAGGATACACAATCAGCTTTGGTAAAGGATATTGGAAGCTTACCAAAGGAATACTTGTAATGGCAAGAGGAAAGAAGTGTTGTACTCTCTACAAGACTCAGTTACACTTACAGAATGATGAACTTGGAACAATGGAAGGTACCTCAATGGATTTGTGGCACAACTGACTTGGGCACATGAGCGAAAAATACTACAAAGTCCCGCATGTCGGCAACTACTTACATCAATGCAAGGTACAACATTATCCCACTGTGATAATTGCTTGATTGGAAAACAACATCGAGTAGCTTTTGTTAAAAATTATAACAAAAAAAGAAACCGACATATTGGACTTAGTCTATTCGGATGTGTGCTAACCCATAAATGTAAACCTTTATTGGTGCCTCCTACTTTGTGACCTTCATAGATGATGCATCGAGAAAAGTGTGGGTGTATGTCCTAAAAGCCAAATATCAAGTCTTTGAAGTTTTCAAAGGCTTCCATAACAAAGGTGAAAGAGAAATCGGGAAGATCTTGAAGTGTATTCACACGGATAATGGTGGTGAGTATATTTCAAGGATGTTTGAAGATTATTGTTCTAAATATGACAATAAACAACAAAATATTGTCCCACAGACACCAAAACACAATAGGTTTGTACAAAGGATGAACCGAACAATTGTGGAAAAGATAAGGAGTATATTATTCTTAGCTAAATTACCTAAAATAATTTGGGGAGAAGCAGTGTGAATGGCCTGCTACTTGACAAATTTGTCCTCCCTGGTTCCTTTGGATGGAGATATTCGTAAAAGAGTTTGGAGTAAAAATATTGTTTCCTATTCCCACTTGCGTGTGTTTGGGTGCAAGGTATTTGTGCATGTACCTAAGGAGAAAAGAACAAAACATGATGATAAATTTATTTCATGAATCTTCTTAGGATATGGAAAAGATGAATTTGGATATAGGTTGTGGTATTCTAAAAACAAGTAAATTATGAGGAGCATGGATATTGTATTTTGTGAAAATAAAATATTTACTAATTTTGAAAAATAAGAGGCGCCACCAAACATTCACATCATGCTAGATCCGATCTCCACACCAGTTGTTTTTCCTTCTCCTATGCTAGAAAATAATAATTTTTAAGATGTGAAGGAAGAAAAAGAAATTACAGATTCCCAAGGTTTTGATCAGGAGGATCATGAATATGCATAGCCACCTCATATATATCACCCACAAGCATCTCAGTTGAGACGGTCGAAGAGAGAATGACAACCCTCAACTAGATATTCTGCTTCAGAGTATAATATGGTAACAGATACAGGTGAACCAAAAAGTTTCCATGAAGCACAAGTTCATGAAGATCGTGCCAAGTGGAAGAAAGCTATGCAAGAGGAGATGGATTCTTTGCATAATAACCACACTTATGACTTGGTGGAGCTATCGAATAACAGAAAAGACTTGAAGAAAAAATAGGTGTTCAAAATCAAGAATAAAGAAAATGGCCAGGTCAAGTACCAAGCTCACCTCGTGGTGAAATCTTTCAGTCAGAAGCAAGGTATTGATTATGAAAAAAAAATTCTTCTGTTGTGAAGATGTCTTCTATTCAGATTATTCTTGGTCTTGTTGCTTCTCAATATCTTGAAGTTGAGCAGTTTGATGTGAAGACAATATTCCTCCATGGTAATTTAGCAGAGAAGATCTATATGGAGTAGCCAGAGGGTTTCAAGGTAATGTACTAGAAACACTTGGTTTGCAAATTAAATAAGAGCTTGTATGGGCTCAAGCAGGCACCGCTAAAGGTTTGATTCTTTTATGCTTGACCATGGGTACAAAAGAACATTTGCAGATCATTGTGTTTATGTCCAGAAGTTCTCTAATGCTAATTTTATTATTCTCTCTATATGTTGATGATATGCTTGTTGTTGGAAAAAATATGTCTAAGATTGACAGGTTGAAAAAAGAGTTGAGCAAGTCCTTTGACATAATGGATTTAGGAGCAACACAACATATATTGGGAATGAAGATCTCTCGGGAAAGAAGTACGAGAAAGTTATGGCTATCACAAGAGAGATACAGTGAACGTGTTCTGGAGAGGTTCAATATGTTAAACTCTAAGATAGTCAGCACACCGCTAGTATCCCATTTCAAGCTAAGTAGATAACAAAGCCATTCAAAAGAGAAGGAAGAGGTGTAGAACATTCTATTTGCCTCGGCCGTCAAAAGTTTGATGTACACCAAGGTTTGTACAAGACCCGACATAGGACATACAGTTGGAGTGGTAAGTCATTTTCTTGTCAATCCTGGTAAAGCACATTGAAAAGAAGTAAAGTGGATCCTAGGATATCTTAGAGGAACTTCTAAATATTTTTTATGTTTTGGAGATGGCAAACCTATCTTGGAAGGTTACACTGATTATGATATGGGAGGTGACTTAGACAAAAGAAAGTCCACATCGGAATGCTTATTTACCTTTACAAAGGGAGCCGTATCATAACAATCAAAGCTTGCAAAAGTATATCGTCTATCCACCACAGAAGCTAAATATATCGCTGCTACAGAAGCCAGCAAGGACCTTTTATGGATGAAAAACTTCCTAAAGGAGTTATCTCTCAAGCAAGAGAAGTACACTATATACTGTGACAGTCCGAGCACCATTGACTTGAGTAAAAATGCTATATATCCCTCAAGGATAAGGCATATCAACGTACGCCATCATTGGATCTGAGATGCTTTAAAAAATTATCTTAAGCACATTAAAAAGATTTATACAAGACAAAATCCGTCTGATATGATGACGAAGCCTATATCAAAAGAGAAGCATGATTTCTACTGAAGGAGGGGAGGTATGACTATTGTTTGAAGGCAGGTATGACTACTGTTTGAAAACTTTATCCTCGTGAGAATGGAGGGGGAGATTGATGGGAATGGGGTCCATCCCCATGATGAAACAATATGGATTTTATCCATGGAAATTGGTCACCAATGGTTTGGTCCGACCAAGTACTTAGCCTTTTTTTGGGTGCAGTTTTTGTGACAAGATTCAATTTTAGGAGGCTGTTTTGGATATGTTGCAGTCATTATTTAGCCCGGTATTCAATATGAAAGTTGTAGCTAAAACTTTTCTCTTTCATCCAGGTTTTAAACCAGGTCATTTGGAGGTGTATTGAAGAAGTTATGACCATATGAAGTAGCCTACCTGTTCATATTCAACATGCATTCATCTTGCATGCAACATTGATAATGGAAGAACGGATCTTGGGAGAAGGAAGGACTAGTTTTTGGACTTCTCCATGCAACGAATGTGGTGTACCCAAGACGCATATCATTCCTATAAATAGAGGGAAGATGATGATAGTTGAGCACAACACAACCACACACAACTTGTAATACTCACACTTGTAATCCACCTCAAGTGAGTTTGTGAGAGAAATTGATCCTCAAGTTAAGTTGTACCAACTTAAGAGAAGAACCCTTTGTAACCTTTTATTTCATTATATTGAGAACGGCGAAGAAAAGGCGGGCATAGGACGTAGGCTCAAATTGAGCTGAACCTCCGTAAATCTTGTGTGTATACAATCTCTCTTATTTTCTCTTCTCTTCCATGTTTATTTTATTCTCATATCAATCAGAAAGACGAAAAATGTCTTATTTTTTCCAATAGATACACCAAATTGAACTTTCATCCCCGTAGACTGCACAATACTGTCAGAAATCATATATGTCTTGCAAGTGTTCCGACACCATGTCTGAGAGTGCCCGCAGTAAAAACTGTAGGCCAACCCACCTGAGATAACCATCCCCTGTCTAATGAACACTAAGAACAGATAAAGAGAAGCATATGGCGGTGACTATGTCACCTGGACAAATCCCAACCTTTATAACTTAGGTAGAATTACAAGATTGACAGAATCAATATTCAACCCTTTACCCGAATAGATTCAACCCCCTTACCACATTCAAGAAGAAAAAAAGATATTACAATTGAAATCACTCACTAACTTGAAGCAATCTCCCTGAGCGAAGACGACGACTCCTCGATCAGATCTTTTTTTCCTCTATCTTGGATAGCGAAGTCCCAAGTACAAAGCACAAACTTCCTCTTAGATTTCCTGTAGACAAGCACCCCGAATCTCTAACTTGTGCTATGCTTTGTGCCTCCACCTCCTCCTATATTTATAGGATGAGAAATCCTATTTTAAGTCATAATACGATTTCCTAAATAGAAAATCTTAAAATAAGAATCTTATTCCACCTAAAATAGCCCAACGCAAATTATAGACGTCCAAATATGGTCAAATTAATTATTTGATACAAATTTGAAATCTAATAAAATCTTACATTTAATGTGGATTTCTAAATTATATCAAATAAAATCATTGACTATATTTAGGCTCCAAAATTCACCAAATCCAGACTGAACCCTAACAATCTCCCCATCCAGTCTAATGAGAGGGTGTTGTCCCCATGGTTTCTCAATTGGACTCCATGCTTGTCGCCCCACAATAGAGTTCCTATTCCTCAATTCCACCGATCTTCGATCCCCCAAGTTGCTTTGAATCTTCCTTCGGCTCCAGCTTCTCGACCGTCACGTCGACGCTAGCTGCAATACGTAGCACCATCTGTACCACTGGGATCCTGCCGACATCATTGACATGGCTGAGACCAAAGTTCCTGACTATCAGCCTCACCATGAGTCTTTGCTCTATGTTCCCAACTTTCGTCTTCCACCAAAATGTGTTAACATTTTGACGAGCTTCTTCACCCATGGCTGGCCCAACCAAGCGGACGGTTCGATTCTTCTGATATTTGAATTCCTGAGTCTGCCCACCTTTGTGTCCGAACTTGAAGTTTTCCTATACACATGTGTCCTCGAGCAGAATATAACGTACTGTGAATGTCGTTGATGACCAATTGCTCCCCGAGAACTGTGTGAATGGTGACACTCCTACCTCAGATTGAGTTTGCTGCAAACCTTGATCTCCTTCCTGGCCTCGAACTACTGAAACCAATGTCGCTCCGTGAAGCTTTCGCAAACCACCCGTCGCTAAAACCAGATCCGTGAAGTAACCTCGACTGGAGACCGACCAGCTGTCATGGGACCGACATACTGACCCTCAATCTTTGGCTCATCACCATTCGTTGCTTTGTCTAGATGAACCGAATTCGCCGTAATCCTCAAAGTATCTCGAAGCCCCTTTTCAGTAAGTTTTTGACGATCCAACTCCTGTCGAATACCTGTCGAGCCTCCATCCGATGTTTGTGGCCTGCCTGTATAACTCAGCAACTTGAGCCTTTATATGCCATAACATAAATCTCCTCGAGCCAGCTGTTGGGAAGCCTTTGTAAGCATCTAATCTTTGTTCCCAAACAAACTGCGACAATAATCATCCGCCAGCCTCCCTACCGAAACCAAGTTGAAGTAAAAACTTGGTACATGTCGCACATCATTGATAACGAGATTCTCACTAAGCTCCATTATCTAGTGCACATTGCGGATGCCTACAACTGCAGCCATCACCTTGTTGTCCATCTTCATACGTCCAAACCTGCCGCCATGGTATGACGTGAAGATCCTCCTATATAAAGTGGCGTGATATGATGCCCCATTGTCCATGACCCAATCTCCATCATGACACATGCCACAATATTTCTCTGCATCGGTTGCAGCGATGATGAGATCTATTATAGCCGTGAGATCCTCCTGATCATCCTTACCTTTGGCCTTCTCAGCTTTGAGCATCATTGTCACGTCCCAGTACCGGAATAAGAAGACGGACATGGCCAGCTCCCCCATATAAGGTATAAAATATCGTACGACGGTCACGAGGGTAATAAGATAAGGGGTGCATACTACAAGCAAGTCAATTAGGGCCACATAGAACATCTATTGTCTCAATCAGTCAAATAAGAATTGTAAACATAGAACATATATGGCAAGGAAGTAAGGCATCCCAAACATCCTGCGACAATATTCAAGAAACCAGCTGTGAAAAAATGGAAAGACTGGCAGAGTAACAAGAGTACATGACCATGATCAGCTGTAGTCTGATTCATTACAATCATGTAGGAAACTAAATATCCAGATTCACGTCTAACAAGTGCCGGTGGCTAAACGTCCAAAATAAATAAAATGTAAAATAACGAGCAGAGAAGAAGAGACCCACTCGTTTTCCTCAGTGGCCATCTGTCTGGTGTACGCCATTGTTAAAGGGGAAGTACGCTTGGTCCTCGGATGCTGGCTCTAAACCTAGCCATGCAAAACCATTGGGGTTAGACCCCCAAATAGCAAGTAATACAAAGGAAGCACGAATGCAGAAATAAAACCAGGTTATGAAATAGATACATACATACATATATATATATATATATATATATATATATATATATATATATATATATAGATCTGTCTCATAGTTTCGGTTTATAGTCTATCGTGACACAATAATCTAACCCTACAACCAAACAAGGACAAGGGTTAAACCATCGCACCATGATAGTCCATGTCCCTATACTATTTGACAGCAGATACAATACATAAACACGCTCAGTTACATAATGGCCAATCACTTGTACGACTTACTAGATGGAGTCTGGGTTATCCCAGAGATATTATGCATATAATGCTCATTTTGGGATAGGGGTGATTTGATAATTTGTAATTATTTTTATTATTTTGTTTAATTAGATAGATTTAAAGAATTAATTTTTAAAATTATTTTTAACATATATGACACTTTCCATGACTTTGATATTATGAGCAATGCACGACCTTTTTTCTTCCAATAAAATTTATATTACTAATCTTAATTGTATCTAGTATAATTGGGCCATGTGTGTTGTATTATTTTGATGTCCCCTATGCTCTAAAAATATTGACAACCATTTAGAACCACGGTTACCGTAAAACTGCCTTCATTAGACTATAACTTGACCCAAACCAAACCCAAACACATGTAGGCATATAGTGCACCCAAATATCCTCATGTAAATATATATATATATATATATATATATATATATATATATATTATATTTAAATTAATTAGTTTCTATTTATAAGATTTTTATTTATAGAAAGTGGTATATATGTCATCCTAGTTGGCAAATAACTACCTAACTAATTTTCTAACCAACCCAACAACCAAACCTTATCCAATCCTAACCATAAAAACTAACCCCCCTCTCATTTTTGGCCAAGATCAGTCCCTTTTTGTGGTCGAAGCCTAGTAGCACTAGAAAACCCCCTCATATATTTAAATCTATTTAAAAAGCTCATGTATATATCAACTTATCATCAAACCCTAACCCTAAAAATAACAAATATCTTTCCCCCTCTTGTGGCCAACCCCTCCCCTCTCTCCAACATGTAAGAGTAGCATCCTTACCATCTCTCCCTTACAACATCATCGCCTTCACCAAAAATCTTCTTCTCTCTTCCAAAAGCTCCACTTTTCATCATCCTTCCACCATCTCTCCATCCAAACACCATTAAACCTCCAAGAAGAACCCCATCTTTCCCAAAAATATATCAAGAACCCATTGTCATCATCAACAACCCATCAAGAAGGGAGTAACAAGCCAAGCTCAAATAAAAAGGAGTATTTCTTGGACAAGAAGAAGCACCATCATCCAATCCTCCAAAGTTTTAAGTAAATCTTTAATCTTTCTTTCTGAAATTCCATGGCATGATCCTTTTAGGTTATGTAAAATTATTGATTTAGAACCCATATTTTTCCATCTTGTTCTCATAGTAGAAAATATGAATTTTTATGATAGATTGGTGATAATTCGCTCGTCGGTATAACTAATTTGAGACTTTTAATGCGATAACTTGAGAAAATCATTTTTAATTTTTAAAACTGAATTATTAGATGTTTATATGCTAGAAATTAAGTATTTTAAAATCATTTTCTGTTATTTTAATATCAAATCTGAACCCTATAATTAAGGGCCACTAGCCTAGGTTTTCTGGTAATTTTCTGGTATTGTTTTGCTAGTAAATAGAGGATGTTTGGATAGAATAAAGAGGTAAATAATTTCTGAGATTAAATCAGAATATAATATTATATAAAATAAATTTTTTCAAAAATATAAACCCTACTAATGGACTGGCAATCTCTCGAACAGGTTTCAGACAAAACTAGTCAACCTATAGTAGCCATGATCTTGAAATATGTTTATTTTATCAAATCTGAGAATTAATTGTTAAAATAAATATAAATTATATTTAAATTAATATTATATAATTTATTATGATTTATGTTCATGTTATTTAATTGGGGACTTAAACTTAAATTTTGGAAGTCAAAAACCAAGAAACTAGGTTCTGATACCCTGAAAAAGTAAGCAAATTTGTTAGAAATAATAACGGACTTGGTTATGCATGACATCGAATAAATTATATAATTAAGTTATAATTACAAGAATTCATGATTGGACCCTTAAGCGTAATAATTGATTGATATGTCAATTGAATTCCAAAGGAGTGGACGCGGGATCATCTTTACCAGCACTGACTGCAGAACCAGGCAAGTGTTCCTTGCCAAGATGTTTACAGTTCTAAATTATTTATATGATATTATTTATGTATTAGACATTATATTTATGTGGCTTGGTTGATATACTTGTTGATCCTCGGGCCATCATGCGATACTTTGTGTCTGAATAAGATTCGGGCACCGACATCCTCTGCGGAGTCGAGTATCGTAGTCAGAGAGTCATATTTACGAACCCATGTTGGTGCAAACATTATTTGCACATCCAACCATAGGACACTGGACATAATATTCATGTGATAGAGTCTTTTTTGACTTGTTCGTGGTAGTTGGACTCTGGATAGGACTACATGATACATGATATAGGGATGATTTTAGTGATACATATTGACTAAGACTTGTACTGATAGTTAGAGGTCATGAGCTTGTGTGTATTGAATGAGACGTGAGGTTACATTGGGTGGGGAGAGTCTTCATCGTGCTCTGGGCATATTTTACTTATTACTATTTATTGTGTATTAGGCTTTAGGTTCCCTCTGCGGAATCTAAGGTATATATATATATATATATATATATATATATATATATATATATATATATATATATATATGTATATATATATATATATATATACATCTTCCTTCTGGTTCTCCCACACGAAGCCTTGATTGTTCTATTAGATTACGGAAGTGTCCCTTGTGATCTTCCGTGAGTACCAACCCGGGGTATGATACCATACTCTCATTTGTATGTCACATAATTGGTTACAGTACTTTACCCTGGATTATGGTTTTATTACACTGTTTACTTATGGCTTGTTATTTTCTTGTACCTTGTTACGTCCCTCCGAGGACCTGGTCCCCTGCCATTTGTTGCAGCATAGACGATTTGGAGCCTTTGGAGTTGCTGATGTGTGTTGCTTGTCATACGGATATTGGTGCCAGGTACTTATATCATTTTTACCGGAGTTATGATTATTTATTCATATTGTTATTTTATCTATTGATGTAGCCTAGTTTTTATAGACTCATATTTATTTCTTGAGTCTATTTGAGCTTATGCGTTACTGTACGACTAACTTTAGCACATGTAGTTCATTCTTGATATTTTGTTCTTTATGTGGATTGTGACATAAATATTTTCAGTATTCTTAGATAGTTACCATTATTATACAGCTTATACGTATTCGGGTTGGACCAGTCTAGTCGAATCCGTAGCTGGCATATTTGTATTTCTAGTCCTACATATTTTGGGACTGGGACGTGATATATAAGAATCCTCAGATCGAACCAGGTACTAGCAGGGTTAGCCAAGACACAAATTGCCTCATAACACATAATAGTATGCATCGGTCCCTAGTAAGGACACCGTGCTAAGATCGCATAGAACACATAGTATCATATAATAGTCGAATATTTCTATCCACTAATGAGCATTTAAACAATATACATGGGGACTAGCCTGCATACCCCAATTCAGATGACTGGAGGTAGCTAGTTAGGCACGATCTTGAGATTCCATTCCCTCGTAATGTTCTACAAGTTTAGTTGCCTAGTTAACCCTAATGTTAAATGGAATCTCATGACGTGGTCACATGGTATTCCCCTTATATGACGTATCATAATACGACCATGTTAGATACAAATCCACTTTGTCACTTGATAGATCAATTTGGATTCATGCCAGCGTGATGCAACAATCAATAGATCCTAGCCATGCTTGGTCATTGACTAATCCATATGTCCATGCTGGAGATAGATTCATACCATATGTCACATAGCGCATAGGTACACCGCAGTGTAAACATATAATACAATCGTGTAGGAACACTTAGCACGTAGGAACACATAGCACGTAGTAAGTTTATCAGCACGGATACAAGTGGTCGGGTCATGACACATAGATGGGTCAAATACTTTTGTGGTCATCAAAGTCATACATACAAATCATAAAGTCCAAGGGAACATTCAACCAAAACTAGTCCAATAAAACGTGTGGAAGGGGCCGCATGCGCGCAAAAGGATCAAGACTGCATGGGAATCAACTGCTGCATAAGATCAGTTGTCGCATAAAGTTAGTTGCCGCATAGGATCAACTGCCACATAAAGTAAATTAAAGTTTACTTCTCGGGATAAATGATGAAGCAACGGAAAATAAATAAAATATCAGTAATATGACATAAAGTGTGATGTGACATAAAGTGTGACAGGAAGAAAAGACAAAATTATAGAAATACGCACAAAGGATGCGCCAAAGTTTAGAGTCATGCGTCCAAGGGAAGGTGGTCGCATGCTTTGCTTGCCGCATAAGTTCGATGTCGTAAGAAGTATCTTTTTGACTTAACGAATTTCTCATTTGTTCAGCGAGTGAATGCACAAAAGTGTTCAAGGACACTTGTGCAGATCATCAGTCATGCGTCCAACAAGATGGACGCATGCTGTCAGTATGCGGCATGATTTCAGCCGCATGACCCTCTTGGGCCGCATAGCACTTCTCTGCTGCATAGCTCGCTGGCCGCATGAAGATTTTGTCTTCTCCAACAGGAGGTTTGGCCAGGCAAAAACTCCCAAAAACTGAAATATCATTTTCTTCATAAAAACTACATTTTGACTCCGAATTAAGTTAACCAAAAGCCAAAACGTTCGAAATAAAGTTCTTTATCCTTTCCAAAAACTATTTTCGAAAATAGTATGTTTTAGTAGATAAAACTACCAAAAACTCAAGGAACTAATGAAATCCTAAGTTAGAAAAGTAGATCTAAGCAAATCTATCCATCAAAACCGAGAACTCCAAGTATTAAAAATGGTCAGAATCATCATAAGCACATAATAGACTAATAAAATGCAGGAAAAGAACAAGAAATGAAAATCAAAAGGTTTTTACATCTAGTGCAAGATGTACTTGCCTAAAAATGAAAGAAAGAGGGAAAATAAAGAATGGGGTAAGAGAGAGAAACAAGTTAGCTTATATAGCATTGGTTTGAGATTTAGACCATAGGTTCAAATTCATGAACAAACCAACCCACAAATAAACCATGAACCATGCTAAACCAAAGAATGGGTCTAGTCTCCATACATGCAACCTAATGATCATGTGAGCCAGAAATACTCTAAGCAGAAATAAATACAAGCAAGAAATAAATATATCCCAAAATACGTATTTCGAGAACATGAGTGACATATCTACCCACCTTAAAAAAATTTGTCCTCAAAAATTTAAACCCAAGGCTAACTAGAGAAATCAGAACAAGCACTACGCTAAGTACAATATCATGCAATCAAATTCAAGCATATGAAGAAACAATGTCATATAGCATGGATAAACGAATTACGAGATTCGAGATACGAAGGCATAAGATTGAATATACCTTTCGAGTTGAATATGTATGGATACCGAGACCGGATATCATCCTCGAGCTTCCACGTTGACTCTCCCAAAGGGTGATGACCCCAAGCAACCCGGACAAGATGAATTGTCCGATTCGTGAGCACCTACTCCTTTGGTCCAAAATAGAAACGGGCTGCTTCTCATAAGACAAGTTGGTACCAATGACTAGCTCGGAATGGTCAAGGATATGACTCGGATCCTGGAGATACCTACGCAACTGAGATAAATAAAATAGATCATGTACCTCACGTAGCGAAGGCAGAAGGGCAAGACGATAAGCAACATCGCCTACCTACTCGAGAATATCGAACGGACCGACGTATCGCAGACTAAGCTTCCTGCGAATCCCAAATCTAATGACTCCACGGGTTGCAAAAATCCGCAAGAACACGTGGTCGCCGACACAAAACTCTAATTGTCATGCCACAGTCCGAAAATACGTAGGACTAGGAATACGTAAGCATGCCAGCCGTATGTATATGGCAACCCCAATATATGGATACCATAATATACATGTACGCTGTAATATGAATATTAACTCACATGTGGTATATATATTGTCACAAGTCACATGGCATAACTAGATCTCATCCACAGAATCAAATAACCAATCAACTATATAACTGAATCAAGTATAAAATGCTTGATAAGAACAAGTAGTTGGGTGGAGACAAATCCACTACTAACTAAAATATAAGAGAAACAAAATAAGTACATCTAGTGAACAATGAGGCTCGAAGAGAAGACCTTCTCGAAAGAGAGAGAAGTAGCAAGTCATGATCCGTGCTCCTGCGAATAGTCAAGATCATCTACACCTGGAAGGGACCAGGTCCTTAGAGGGACGTAATAAGATACATAGAAGCATGCCAATTGAATATAATAAACATGCATAATAGACAAAAAAATGTAAGTACGTTGTACTAGACAATCTATATGAAATGCATAGTGAGGACAACTTTTCGATGTATGGGCATGGGTAGGCTACTCTATCTAATCTCACAACTCACACACACGTCCATGAACATCAGAAGCCGTCATACCGTGAGGGTAGCGACCATCGTGACACCAGAAATCGATATACCACGAGGGTAGCGACCAGCACGACACAACTACCGTAGTGCGTGCTAGTTACTACGGTTTACCAGAGTGGATATAGCCCATACGCCTACTGATTGTACTTTCCTCCCATGATACTATATGTCAAGTGTGTGTCAACATATATATAGTATATAATTATGACTGAAAGAAAACACATATATAATGAATATATAAGAATATGATAAGCATGCAAAAGTACTATAAGCAATTTGGCAAGGTATCTTGCCTGACAAGAAAGATGCAAAGTGTAATCGTCCAAACATCAAGCACAAGGGATCAGAACTATGACATCAGAATGAACGTCTCCAGATGCTGAAATAAACATCACCAACGTTCCCAAAATAAGCGAGATAGTCAGAAAATACTACCCTTTCGTTCAATTTGGACACATGATCAAAACGGTAATTTTTGGTCAAAATAGGGTCTCTAGATGTGACCCACTTTGCCCCGAAAAATATGCCAGAGATAAAAGTCTCTAAATGGGATAAATTATAGGTCAAACAAATTCTAAACGTTGATACAAACTCAACGGTATGTCCAATTTTGGTTCCGGTGAGCCGATCACAAATTTGCCCTTCAAGTCAACCCGTGGGACCCGCGAATAGGCGGCTTAGTCAACTGTCTCAAAATTACGTGAAACTTGGATCACAGGACTAGTGTGATACCAAGAATCCAATGGCGCAAGTTTTGTTGTATTTTGACGAGCGTACACAAAATGGGGCAGTATTTTGCAAAAGTCGCGATACAGAGACTTTTTACGGATACAGGTTCATTCTGACGCGCACACACATCCGAATCAACTTTCGCAAAAGCCCATACGTCAGGATATACCACACGCGCCTTTCGGTACAATTGGTACGTGATGAGGCAGTCCCGTTTGGTGGGACGCGCTACGTATCACAAAATTTAAGTTTTAAAAAATTAAGTTTTTGTCGTTTTGGAGATCGAATAATTTAACACATAAAATAAATTAATAAAAACTAAAAAAATAGAAAAATTCTCGGTTATATTGAGAAGAAAACCATTCAATTACTTTTTGAAAACATTAAATAGGTTGATGGCAAATTGGGTGTGAACATGGAAGTTTGGGTTGAAGTTTCTGGAGTGTTATTGGTCAGTTTTCTGGCTATTTTTGGTCAAATTTTTTACCAATATAGGGCACGAAAACTTGTCCCACTTGAATAAAAATTCTAGAGGGTTAGGTTGTGAACGTACAGGATAAACCGCTCACAAAAAGAATCAAAGATGGAGAGGATACGATACCTTGAAGATGGGGCAAAACTGTGATGTTGCACTCTCGCGGGGGCGCGCGGACGGCGGACGGCAGACGGTGGTGGTCCAAGTGGCTGCCGCGGCACTGGGCGGCGGTCGGCGCGGGGGTCGTCGGGGCTAGGGTAGGGTTAAGGTTTGAGAGATTAGGGTTAGGGTTTGGGTTTTGAGTAGTTATATATATATATATATATATATATATATATATATATATATATATATATATATATATATATATATATATATCGAGAGAGAGAAAGAGAGAGGGCGAAAGGGATATGTGGTTTCGTAGGTGAGGGGAGCTGGGTAGTTTTAGGAGTTAGATAGGATTTTAAGGATTTAGGTAGATTTGTATTAGGTTTAGTTTATATTTTTTTTTTTTTTTTTTTCTTTTTTTCTTTATTTTATTAATAACATTATTATTATTACTATTATTATTATTATTAATAATAATAATAATAATATTATTATTATTATTATTATCATTATTATTATTATTATTATTAGTTATTATTATTAATAACTATATATATTAATATATATATTTATATTTGTAGATGATGTTAAAAATTCCAAAAATAATATTTTCACACAAAATAAATTCTAGAAAATTACTTTGTAAAGTTTTAATAAATACTACACTCAAAATATTTTATGAAAATATTTTATAATTAATAATTAGATATTTATCTAGTTATATAAATCAAATAATTATATTATCTAATTAACTATGTAATTAATTAAACAGTTATCCACAAAATATGTAATAGTAATTAATATGCACATCTTACAAAAAGAAAAAATGCCTAACTTGGCACGGAAAATTATGGGATGCTAATTATAGGAAGTTAAGGTTGGAAAATAACCACAAATAAATCATATATATAAATATCTAAATATTTAACACATAATCTACGGTTGTTACACTAATGTCATCCTAACATCAAGGGATCGAATTTCTGTGCTATGAAAAGATCCAACAAGTAGTGTCTTCTGTGTAGGCTACTTTCTATAAAGGGCGATACATATTTTGGGGTATCATATATTATTAATGTACAAACCACAGTGAAGTGTCCGAATAAAATTATTGGGTTTTATTTGATTAGAAAAATAATCTAAAACAATTACAAAAAATACAAAATACACACAAGATACCTATTTTTGGGTGAGGGGGTTTACAATCTACTCAATTTAAAAGAATTTTGTCCTCAAAATTAAAAATAAGGCATGATTTGTTAAATCCTTCACATTCGTATATAAGGCAAGTCAATCGCAATCTCTTCCAAAAATTTGAATAATAAAATCTATTCAAATCTATCGCAATCACTTCAAAATATAAATTAACCACTGTTTAAATCAAAATTTAACCAATCGTAATCTCTTCTCGATTTTTAAATAATTAATATCCAACCTAATTCAAATCTATAGGACATCCCACATCAAAATTTATATCACCATTTTTAACTATTATAATCTCCTCTAGACTTTGAATAATAAACAATTCTAATCAAATCTTATTCCTATTCTCAACTTAAGAATTTCGTACCCTTTAAAATTTTAAATTTAATTCCATCCTCAATATTTTAAATAGGTGATCCAATAATCAAATTTCAACTCTTAATTCAAATCATCAAATTATAAATTTTTTAAATCTAATTCACCAATTGTTCAAGTATAGAATTCTATATTTATCCTCAAAATTTAAATCGATGCTTCAACCTTCAATATTCAAAATTTAAATCATGTGCTCAAAGTATAAATATTTGGTCCACAATATCAAGATTTCAAAATTCATTAAATTCTCATTATCTTAATCCTTCTTCTAAAATTCTCAATATTTAAAATGACTTAATCTCTCAATCTAATCTTACTTGATCAAAATCTAAAAGAAATTTATCTCAAGTTGACAATGCAACTTCTACCCAACTTAGAATTTACCCATCTATCACATAAGGCTATACATTTAAGAAAGGCTTCCTCAAATTATTTAATCGTGTTATTCAATCCTCAAAAGTTTTTAACACAAAAAATATATCACATGTGATGTGCCCTTAATTACGAAAGATAGTTACCAAGTAATGCGGTTGTCCTATGGGATATATTTAGTACTCTCCGTGTATCAAACTTATACTAAGCACGAACGTTCGTCTTTCCGAAATAGGGGAAGACGGAGAACAATAATAAAGAAATCAAGGAGGAGGTGATAGAATACAAGTACGGGGTTTAAGGCAATTTAAAGAATTCAAAAAGAGAGTTGTCAGGGCAGTTGTGGATTGAAGTCTTATTTTGGTAATTTCCTATTTGCATGCTTATATCAGTACAATTATGTAACCGATACGATATGCTCGAACATGTCTAGAGGGCAAGTATATTCCTTTAACAAGCTGAGTTAACTATATCTCAATCCACGTAAAGTAGTTATACGAAGAGCGAACCAAGTGTATTAAGGTTGATCAGACCGTAATACACTGATTCTGATTTAGACGATGTATTAGTAGGCGTCCCCAATAACACATATCTCATGAACAAGCTCGATAAAAGAATAAGCTTGCAAAACTAGGCTATGAAATAGCAACATAAGTCGAGGTAGTCCAGAAAATATAAGTATGCTGGATGAGGATGAAGGAGGGTACAAAATAATTTAAATTCACAAAGAAGATCGGTGTTGTGCCTCTACAGTTGCCATACTAACTTCTTGTCTAAGTCTATAGTCAACCAAATAGGGGTATGTGCCTCTAAGTTTTACAGTCTAGATAAACACTATCTTCTTATGCAAGTCTATAGTTGGTGTCATTCAATTATACTACATTAATGGGTCAAAAGGACTATGTGATACTAGGTTATGAGGCATACTACCCAACTTACAAGAATTTAACTAATAGTGTTATTGAACAATAGAGTGTATATACCTAGTATAAGTCATCTTCCTAACCCCTACCAAGCACGAAAGAAAAGATAAGATTAACGTTGAGAAAGGATCAAGCAAGATGCAATGCAAGATATAAAATAGGAGTGCGAAATGAAATCAAGGGAGGTGATTAAATAAGTGGATGAGATTCTATATTCTAATCCTATGCGCAGGCTTGCTCGGTACAGTAACATAACCGAGACAATATACTCTCGACCTGCATGGGCCACCATAAAAACATGTCACACCCCAGTCACAAAATACGTAGGACTAGGAATATGTAAGCATGCCAGCCGTATGTATATGGCAACTCCAATATATGGATACCATAATACACACGTACGTTGTAATATGAATATTAACTCACATGTGGTATGTATATTGTCACAAGTCACAGGGCATAACTAGATCCCATCCACAGAATCAAATAACTAATCAACTATATAACTGAATCAAGTAGAAAATGCTTGATAAGAACAAGTAGTTGGGTGGAGACAAATCCAGTACCAAATAAAATATAAGAGAAACAAAATAAGTACATCTAGTGAATAATGAGGCTCGAAGAGAAGACCTCCTCGAAAGAGAGATAAGTAGCAAGTCATTATCCGTGCTCCTACAAATAGTCAAGATCGTCTAAACCTGGAAATGGACCAGGTCCTCAAAGGGACGTAACAAGATACATAGAAGCATGCTAATTGAATACAGTAAACATGCATAATAGACAAAAAAATATAAGTACGCTGTACTAGATAATCTATATGAAATGTATAGTGAGGACAAATTTTTGACGTATGGGCATGGGTAGGCTAATCTATCTAATCTCACAACTCACACACACACGTCCATGAACATCAGAAGCCGTCATACCGCGAGGGTAGCGACCATCGTGACAACAGAAATTGACATACCGCGAGGGTAGCGACCAACACGACACAACTACCGTAGTGCGTGCTAGTTACTACGGTTTACCAAAGTGGATATAGCCCATACGCCTACTGATTGTCCTCCCCTCCCATGATACTATGTGTCAAGTGTGTGTCAACATATATATAGTATATAATTATGACTGAAAGAAAATACATATATAATAAATATATAAGAATATGATAAGCATAAAAAAGTACTATAAGCAATTTGGTAAGGTATCTTGCTTGACAAGAAAGCTGCAAAGTGTAAGCGTCCAGACATCAAGCACAAGAGATCAGAAATATGGCATCAGAATGACCATCTCTGGATGCAAAAATAAACATCACCAACGTTCCCAGAATAAGCGAGATAGTCAAAAAACAATACCCTTTCGTCCAATTTGGATACAAGGGCAAAACGGTAATTTCTGGTCAAAATGGGGTCCACATGTGGCTCACTTTGTACCAAAAAGTATGCTAGAGGTAAAGGTCTCTAAATGGGACAAATTATAGGTCAAACAAATTCTAAACGTCGATATGAACTCAATGGTATGTCCAATTTTGGATTTCGGTGAGCCGATCACAAATTCGCCCTTCAAGTCAACCCGTGGGGCCCGCGAATAGGCGGCTTGTTCAACTATCTCAGAATCACGTAAAACTTGGGTCACAGGAATAACGTGATACCATGAATCTAATGGCGTAAGTTTTATCGTATTCTGACGAGCGTACACAAAATAGGGTAGTATTTTGCAAAAGTCACGATACAAGAACTTTTTACGGATACGGGTTGATTCCGACGCGCACACACGTCCAAATCAACTTCCGTGAAAGCCCACACGTCAAGATATACCACACGCGTCTTTCGTTATAATTGGTACACGATGAGGCAGTCCCGTTTGGTGGGGCGCACTCCGTATCACAAAATTTAAGTTTTAAAAAATTATGTTTTTGGTCGTTTTGGAGGTCGAATAATTTAACACATAAAATAAATTAATAAAAACTAAAAAACCAAAAATTTCTCGATTATATTAAGAAGAAAACCCTTTAATTAATTTTTAAAAATATTAAACAGGTTGATGGCAAATTGGGTGTGAACATGGGGGTTTGGGTTGAAGTTTCTGGACAGTTATTGGTCAGTTTTTTGGCCATTTTTAGGTCAAATTTTCGACAAATATAGGGCACGAAAACTCGTCCCGCTTGAATAAAAATCCTAGAGGGTTAGGTTATTAACGTACACGGACAAACCGCTCGCAAAAAGAATCAAAGATGGAGAAGATACGATACCTTGAAGATGGGGCAAAACTGTGCTTGTTGCACGCGCGCGGGGGCGCACGGACGGCGGACGACGGCGGGCCCAGCGGCTGCCGTGGCGCAGGACGGCGGTCGGCGCGTGGTCGTCGGGGCTGGGGTAGTGTTAAGGTTTGAGAGATTTGGGTTAGGATTAAGGTTTTGAGTAGTTTTACATATATACGTATATATATATATATATATATATATATCGAAAGAGAGAGAGAGAGAGAGAGGGGGGGGGGAAGGGATCTGTGGTTTCGTGGGTGAGGGGCGCTGGGTAGTTTTAGGAGTTAGATAGGATTTTAAGGATTTAGGTAGATTTGTATTAGTTTTAGTTTATATTTTATTATATTATATTTTATTTTTATTTTTATTTTATTTCTTTATTTTATTAATAATATTATTATTATTACTATTATTACTATTATTATTATTATTATCATTATCATTATTATTTTATTATTATTATTATTATTATTATTGTTACCAATTATTATTATTAATAACTATATATATATTAACATATATATATATATATATATATATATATATATATATATTTACATTTACAGATGATGTTAAAAATCTCAAAAATAAAATTTTTATACAAAATAAATTCTAGAAAATTACTTTGTAAAGTTTTAATAAATACGTCACTCAAAATAGTTTATGAAAATATTTTATAATTAATAATTAAATATTTATCTAGTTATATAAATCAAATAATTGTATTATCTAATTAACTAATTAAATAATTATCCATAAAATAGGTAATAGTAATTAATATGCACATCTTACAAAAAGAAAAAATACCTAACTTGGCACGAAAAATTATGGGGTGCTAATTTCAGGAAGTTAGGGTAGGAAAATAACCACAAATAAATTATATATATAAAACATCTAAATAGTTAACACATAATCTACGGTTGTTACACTAATGTTATCCTAACAGCAATGGATCGAATTTTTTTGCCCCGAAAAGATCCTATAGGTAGTGTCTCCTGTGTAGGCTACTTTCTATGAAGGACGATACATATTTTGGGGCTATCCTATATTTTTAATGTCGAAACCACGGTGAAGTATCCTAATAAAATTATTGGGTTTTATTTGATTAGAAAAATAATCTAAAACAATTACAAGAAATACAAAATACAAACAAGATACCTATTTTTGGGTGAGGGGTTTACACTAATGGCCTACGATGCTGATCTGTCCAATGCCGATGCCTATCTTGCACAACCCGAAGTCTCTCTCTGATTTGCTTGACAACTTCTACTGTCTGCGTGATCATTTCAGGGCCTAACATCTTTCGCTCGCCAATGTCATCCCATGACAATAGTGACCTACACTTTCTCCCATACAATGCTTTGAAGGGTGCCATCTGGATGCTGGCCTGATAATTGTTGTTGTACGAGAACTCGATGAGATATAGGTGATCTTCCTAAGAGCCACTGTCACGACCCGCACCCGGTGTAAGGGTACTAGTCGGAAACAACGCCCAGCCTACGCCGCATAATCGACGGTAGAACGCTGTCTAGATAATCTATCTAACAATATAATGAACCACCAATAATGATAGTATACTCAATCACAGAACTAAGATAGAAATAAGCACGAATCAGATAAGAATAGAATAGTCACAATACAACTCATGAGTCTAAAATAATACATCAATGAGCCTGAAGAAATACAGAAATAAGCTGGAGACAAATCCAGTACAAAAGAATACTACGAAGCTACATCTCCAGGGTCAACTGTCTCAGTTGGGATAAGTCCCTCTTGAGCCAGGGTCTCAGAATCTAAACCCACAACACCCTGGGGTCCATAAAAGGTAGGGTACCACTCCTTAGTATCATCTGAAAAAATATATCCAGTCAGGAAAGGAGCAGAGTACATCTCTAATAGCAGTTCTAATTAATGATAAAAACTATGTAACACTAAATAGCTATGGATAAACAAGATGCACAATAGATATAAGAGATATATGTACAATAAGAAAATACTGGAAATAAATACAATAACGAACAAATGCCAAAGAAACAATAATACTAATGACTAAGTGTGTGAGTACTAGCTTAAAATGTGATCGGCTTGGGCAAGATGCAATGCGGCCTGGCTAATCATACGTGCGGTGCATGATCAACACTATTCTGTAATCTGTACTTTATTCAATAGGGATATTGATCACATATTTATACTAATACTCCCCACCCCCGACTGGTATAATAGATCCAACCACGGTATGCTATGGCACGAGATTCCCCAAGAAGATAGCTAGTCTTCCCGAGAATCGATGTCTGTACATGTACAAGATAACCAATGAAATAATACTTGCACCATATACACCATATACCAAGGAATAACATCTCATGACGAGATCCGGATATACCAATCCGTGTAACCATAGTGTCAAGAGAAATATGGATATCTACACTAGATACAACGAACATAGAGGATATCATAAATGAGAAACTATCAGAGAATGTACTAGCCTAAAGTCCAATGAACAGTCTCATAGATGTCTGACTCGGTACCTCGAAGACCTAGATATGAATATAACATCAATACAAGGTCCCGAAAAGAGAATAAGTTAAACTAGTCAACTTCTAGGTCAAAAAGTCAATTCTAAGTCCAAAAGTCAACTGTGGTCAACTATGAGTCAACTATGGTCAACTATGAGTTAACTATCTATTTCTAAGTTGCACAAGTCTAGCACCAAAATCTTGGATCAAAATACTAGAATTTAAGTCTTAGGAACCACAATCTAAAAATTAGGATACCGTATCTTCGGATACGTAAATCCAAGGTAAATTCTCACCATATATATATATTAAATATAATGCATAATAATATAGAATATTAAATTACAACAATTAGGGACCATAGTTCTGAACCATTTGGTACTCACACAAAGTAATGTTCAAGATACATAGATATATTATTTATCCTTATACATAATATAATATATATAAACTATTATATTATACAATTAAAATTATAACAATACTAGTATTATACCTCACAATAAACACATATATATATACATATATATATAATTATCATATATAAAATATAAATTAAAACTGCCTAACTGTCACTGAAAACAGTGTGTTAAAACACTGATTTTCAATAAACAGGCCCTATAGTGACAGTTCTAACTGTCACTGCAAAACTATCGCCAAACTGCTGCATAATAAATCCACTGTCACTTAATTGGTGACAGTTAACAACTGTCACAGAAAATCTTCACTAAAGCTGTTCAAATCCCACCCACTGCTGTGTATTTAATGACAGGATTCTGTCATTAATAGCTACAGCGGCTGCTGTTGCTCACGGTTTATTAATGATAGAATCTTTCATTAATAGCTGTTGTCGCCAAAACAATTAATATATATAAATATATATATATATAAATATATAAATATATAAATCAATATATATATATATATATATATATAACAAATAAATAAATAAATACTTATATATACATAATCCTATACATATAATTAAATATTAAAAGCTACAATACACATTCCATGTACTAATGTACATATTTTAACATAGCTAAAAGCACACATAAAAATATATTCATTAATATACAATTAATTTTATAATAATTATAATTAATATAATTACTCATTTAAACACATAAATATATTTATAAAACATTTACATATAATTTATTTTATTAACAAGTTGTAACATATATAAATGCATGTAAAGAAAGCTACATATATATTTATACATTATATTAGTACACATAAAAATACATAGATCTATGCTACAATAAATATCATAATAATTACACTAAAATAAATTTATAACATCTATATATATTTACTAATTTATAATTGAAGAATTAAACCACAAATAATTAGATCTATACATAAAAACACACACAAATGGAGAGTATCACACCGTATCCCACTAGATCTAGGATACGCATGCGACACGAGTCCAACACACAACCAATTGTACCCCAAAGGACACAAACAAGTTACAAATAATATTTATGAACAAATCAAAGTGTCAAATATAGATCTATGTGTCCGTGTCAAAATACGACATGTACAAAGTCCCGTATCGGAGGAAAACTCCCCAAAACGACACGTATCCCCAAATTGTTGGGATACGACCTACACGTACCCAATTGTGGATACGATACTAGCCCCAAACACATAAGTACATGCCCAATTGATCTATTGGATCAATTGACACACACAATAAAATGTCAATTCGGAATTCCCACAAAATTGACACAAAAAGTACCATAACTTTCTCCAAGGGTCTCCTATGAACACAAAACCAAGTCCTATGGGTAGTACATACATATGGGTTGATTTTACATTTTTAAATCTCATATTTAGAAGCTATTTTAAGGGAAAAAACTGAATTATACCTATTGGGAGATGGATTTCCAATGAAACCTCCAATTGAGATAAAATTGCTTCCAAATTGTAGATCCTTGCTCCTCTTTGTAGATCCTTGCTTCCTCCTTCTAGATCCTTGCTTCTCAACTTTCTAATGGTGAATTGAGAAGAATTTGGAATGAATTTGGTGGGGAATTGGAATGGGAATGAAAGAAATTTGGGAGTGGAAAATTCTAGATCTAGATTTGGAATGAGAATGAGAGGAGAGAGAATTTCCCCCCTCTAATATAGGCCGGCCTTACCCTTTCCCCAAGAAATTATAAAATGTCCAATATACCCCTTGGGGCCTCTCATGAAGAAATAATTTAGGAAGGAAGCTTTTAGTCTAATAATTTAATTAATTTAATCCATCTCCTTAACAATGGGCTTTCTAAATGGGCCTAGTCTAACTAATTAATTCATGTTGGTACATGGGTCCAAACTAAAACTAGTTGGGTCCACTAATATAAGACCAAAATAATTAAATAACATCTAGCAACAATTAAATAATATAACAAATAATTATTTACCATGCACAATATTTAATTAAATAGGAAATGACTAAAATACCCTTTCCAAAAAAATATGGTAGTGACAAGTCTACCCTCCTTAAAATAATTTCGTCCTCAAAATTCAAAGATGAAAACTACCCCCAGAAAATCACAAACAGAACTAAAGAATCACCCTAACTATGAAAGAACATAACAATGAACAGAACATAACTAGAAAATAACATACCTCAAGGTACAAAAAAATATGGATAACGCTCTCGCATTTCATCTTCTCTCTCCCAGGTAGACTCCCCCGGAGAGTGATGCCTCCATGCGACGCGTACCAAAGGAATAGTCTGGTTCCTCAGCACCTTCTCTCTCCGATCCAGAATCTCAACTGGCTGCTCTGGATAGCTAAGAGTAGGGCCCACCTCTATCTTCGAGTGATCCAATACATGACTAGGATCTGCCACGTATCATCTCAACTGCGACACATGAAACACGTTGTGCACTCCCTCCAATGCAGGTGGCAAGTCTAGTCTATAAGCAACTGCACCAACCCTCTCTAGAATAGTGAAAGGTCCGATGAATCACGGACTAAGCTTTCCGCCTCCACCGAAGCGAATCGTGCCTCGTGTCGGAGAAATCCTCAAAAACACCAAACCACCCACCTAGAACAAATACCACCTTAAGAACTTAATCTATAACAAACAAGAACAAGCACAAACAAAATTTAAACTATACCTCGTACTCCAAAGGTCTCCGACGGCTATCGGCCCAATGCTGCTGTCTGTCCTGCGCCACTCGAAGTCTGTCTCTGATCAACTGAACCTTCTCTGCTGCATCCACAACCATCTCTGGCCCAAGCAAAACTCTCTCTCCAACATCGTCCCAAGACAAAGGAGTACGATACCTCCGACCATATAGAGCTTCAAAAGGTGACATCTCTATACTGGCCTGGTAACTGTTGTTGTAAGCAAACTCTACCAAATGGAGATGGTCCTCCCAAGAACCCCCGAAATCTAGTACACAAGTGCGCAATATATCCTCGAGAGTCTGGATAGTCCTCTCTGACTGTCCATCTGTCTGGGGATGATATGCAGTACTGAATTTGAGCTGAGTGCCCAAACTCTCCTGCAAACTCCTCCAGAAATGAGAAGTGAAACGACTATCTCGATCTGAGACTATGCTGACGGGAACTCCATGTATCCTAACGATCTGCCTCACATACATCTCTGCCAGCTTCTTCGTAGACAAACCCACCTTGAAAGGCAAAAAGTGGGCTGACTTGGTCAACCTATCAACAATGACCCAAATCGCGTCTTTTCTTCCTGGAGATCGTGGAAGTCCGGACACAAAATCCATAGTAATGTGCTCCCACTTCCACTCTGGAATGGGTAATGGCTAAAGTAAACCTCCTGGCCTCTGCCTCTCGGCTTTCACCTGCTGGCACACTAAGCATCGGGATACAAACTGTGCCACTTTCCTCTTCATGCCATACCACCACACACTCTCTCGCATATTCCGATACATCTTGTTAGCACCTGGATACATGGAATACTGAGAGCGATGCGCTTCCTGCAATACTTTCACTCGTAGCTCCCCACTAGGCACACACAATCTAACTCCATGCCTCAAAGATCCATCCCCTGCAATAGTAAAATCATCCTCCAATCCTGCTCTCACCTGAGCTCTGATACTCCTCAGAGATACATCCTCATACTGTGCTGCCTTGATCCTGTCAATCAGATCTGAGTGTATCTGCAATCCCCATATTTGTATAGCACACCCAGGAACAATCACCTCAATGTCCAAGCTCTCCAAGTCCTCCAACAAATATCGATCCTGCGTCAAGAACAAAGCTACCGGATACCTGCTCAAAGCATCGGCAACTACATTGGCTTTCTCAGGATGATATTGTAAAGAGATATCAAAATCCTTTATCAGTTCCAACCATCGACGCTGCCTCATGTTCAACTCCTTGTGCGTGAAAACGTACTTCAAGCTTTTATGGTCTGTGAAGATCTCCACACGCTCTTCGTACAAATAATGTTTCCACAACTTCAGGGCGAATATGACTGCTGCCAACTCCAAATCATGGGTAGGATAGTTCTTTTCATGAGGACGCAATTGCCTGGATGCATAGGCAATCACTTTCCTATGCCACTGAAGAATACAACCCAAACCCTTCCCCGATGCATCACTATAAATAGTGAAACCTCCGGACCCTGATGGCAACGTCAAAATAGGAGCAGACGTCAACCTCTTCTTCAACTCTTCAAAAGCAACCTGGCAATCCTTCGTCCAAACAAACTCCACATCCTTCCTTGTGAGTCTGGTCATCGGCTCGGCAATCCTCGAAAAATCTTGCACAAACTTCCTGTAGTAGCCTGCCAATCCCAAGAAACTCCTGATCTCTGCTACCGAACTCGGAGTCTTCCAAGATTCCACTGCTGAAATCTTCTTCGGATCCACTGAAATACCATCACCAGTCACAACATGCCCCAAGAATTCTACCTTGTCCAAGAAAAACTCACACTTGGACAACTTCCCATACAACTTCTCTTTCCTTAGCACATCCAACACAATCCTCAAATGCTCCTCATGCTCCTCCGGTGTCCTCGAGTATATGAGTATATCGTCGATGAACACCACCACGAACTTGTCAAGGTACTGGTGGAACACCTTGTTCATCAAGTTCATAAATACCGCGGGTACATTAGTTAAACCAAACGGCATCACCATAAACTCGTACTGACCATACCGAGTTCTAAAAGCAGTCTTCGGTATGTCTTCCGTCTTCACCTTCACCTGATGGTAGCCTGATCTCAAATCTATCTAAGAAAATACCTTGGCACCACCCAATTGATCAAACAGATCATCAATCCGTGGCAAAGGATATTTATTCTTGATAGTGAGATTATTCAAAGCCCTGTAATCAATGCACATGTGCACCGATCCATCCTTCTTCGGTACAAACAATACCGGGGCTCCCCATGGTAAAGAACTCATTCTGATAAACCCCTTATCCTACAATTCGTCCACCTGCTTCTTCAACTCGACCAGCTCGCTGTTGTTTACTCTATAGACATGTTGCGAAATAGGTTCTGCACCTGGCACCAAGTCTATAGAAAATTTAACATCTCGATCTGGCGGCAATCCTGGCAATTCTTCAGGAAACACATCCAAGAACTCTGTTATCAACGGATGTGGCAACTCCTTGTCTTCCACCATAGCTCCACAAATAATGCCTTCTCCCTGCTCTGCAGCTCCTCTAACAAACTCCAACTTTGGCTCTCCTGGCGGACCAAACAAAACTCTACCTCCTCTACAATCTATGCTAGCACGGTGCCTACTCAACCAATCCATCCCGAGTACAATGTTGTAGCTCGGAAGTGGCATTACAAGTAGACACGCACTCAACTCCCGGCCTCCCAGAGTAACTCTTCGATCCTTGCAAATATCATTAACCAGGATAATGCCTCCCCCGGTCATGATCTTGCAAGTCCTAAGCAAAGACTCAGCTACCAAACCATGCTTTAGAGCAAAAGAAACAGATACAAAACTATGGGAAGCACCACTATCAAACAAAGCTAAAGATGGAATGGAATCAAGAAGAATAGAACCTGTGATGACATCTCCGGTGGGTTCCTCCTCTTCGACGGTCATAGCAAACGCTCGTCCCTGTCGAGCACCTCCCTGCTGTTGATGCTGGACAAAACGCTGCTGCTGTGTCGGAAGCGATCCCCTCGGCTGTGCTGCAGGTGGTCTCGTCTGTGCCCTCAGAGTTGGAGCTGCTCCCTGAACTGCACGACGAGTACACTCCCTCGATTGATGCCCTTCAGTACCATAATACAAACAAACTCCTAGCCTCCTCCTGTAAACATCCCAGATGTGGCCGGGCTTCTTGCAGTAGTTGCATGGAGCTTGCTGTAACTGTCTCTGCTGCTAAGGTGCCTGGTAAAAATGCGCTCTAGCTGGAGTCTGGTTCTGTTGTGGCTGCTGGAAAGGTCTGGACTGGAAATGAGAACGTTTGGCAGATACTGCACTGCCGTTGGCCCCCAGAAAAGAATCACGGTCTCTCTTGGTCTTCAAACCCAAATCCCGCTCAACCTTGCGTGCCTCCGCAAGTATCTCCGAGTATGTCTCATAAAAAGACGGAATAAGAATCTATATGGCACATGATGTAAGACATTAAGGAAAGGATAGTTTAAGGGATCAAGTATCAATATCAAAGGAGAATAGTTGAATCAAAAGAATTTTCCTAGATGTGATTGAGTATCTCAGCCTATTTCCTATATCCTATTGCAGGCTCGCAGTAGTACAACTAAGTTGTCACACTACCACGACATCACATACTTTGTGAAGCTAGACCTGCATGGGCCACCACCAAAAATGTATCACGACCCGCACCCGGTGTAAGGGTACTAGTCGAAAACAACGCCCAGCCTACGCCGCAGAATCGGCGGTAGAACGCTGTCTAGATAATCTATCTAACAATATAATGAACTAACAATAATAATAGTATACTCAATCACAGAACTAAGATAGAAATAAGCACGAATCAGATAAGAATAGAATAGTCACAATACAACTCATGAGTCTAAAATAATACATCAATGAGTCTGAAGAAATACAGAAATAAGCTGGAGACAAATCCAGTACAAAAGAATACTACGAAGCTACAACTCCAGGGTCAACTATCTCAGTTGGGATAAGTCCCTCTTGAGCCAGGGTCTCAGAATCTAAACCCACAACACCCTGGGGTCCATAAAATGTAGGGTACCACTCCTTAGTATCATCTGAAAAAATATATCCAGTCAGGAAAGGAGCAGAGTACATCTCTAACAGCAGTTCTAATTAATGATAAAAACTATGTAACAGTAAATAGCTATGGATAAACAAGATGCACAATAGATATAAGAGATATATGTACAATAAGGAAATACTGGAAATAAATACAATAACGAACAAATGCCAAAGAAACAATAATACTAATGACTAAGTGTGTGAGTACTAGCTTAAAATGTGATCGGCTTGGGCAAGATGCAATGCGGCCTGGCTAATCATACGTGCGGTGCATGATCAACACTATTCTATAATCTGTACTTTATTCAATTGGGATATTGATCACATATTTATACTAATACTCTCCACCCCCGACAAGTATAATAGATCCAACCACGGTATGCTATGGCACGAGATTCCCCAAGAAGATAGCTAGTCTTCCCGAGAATCGGTGTCTGTACATGTACAAGATAACCAATGAAATAATACTTGCACCATATACACCATATACCAAGGAATAACATCTCATGACGAGATCCGGATATACCAATCCATATAACCATAGTGTCAAGAGAAATATGGATATCTACACTAGATACAACGAACATAGAGGATATCATAAATGAGAAACTATCAGAGAATGTACTCGCCTGAAGTCCAATGGACAGTCTCACAGATGTCTGACTCGGTACCTCGAAGACCTATATATGAATACAACATCAATACAAGGTCCCGAAAAGAGAATAAGTTAAACTAGTCAACTTCTAGGTCAATAAGTCAATTCTAAGTCCAAAAGTCAACTATGGTCAACTATGAGTCAACTATCTATTTCTAAGTTGCACAAGTCTAGCACCAAAATCTTGGATCAAAATACTGAAATCTAAGTCTTAAGAACCACAATCTAAAAATTAGGATACCGTATCTTCGGATACGTGAATCCAAGGTAAATTCTCACCATATATATATATTAAATATAATGCATAATAATATAGAATATTGAATTACAACAATTAGGGACCATGGTTTTGAACCATTTGGTACTCACACAAAATAATGTTCAAGATACATAGATATATTATTTATCCTTATACATAATATATTATATATAAACTATTATATTATACAATTAAAATTATAACAATACTAGTATTATACCTCACAATAAACACATATATATATACATATATATATAATTATTATATATAAAATATAAATTAAAACTGCCTAACTGTCACTAAAAGCAGTGTGTTAAAATACTGATTTTCAATAAACAGGCCCTATAGTGACAGTTCTAACTGTCACTGCAAAACTGTCGCCAAATTGCTGTATAATGAACCCACTGTCACTTAATTGGTGACAGTTAACAACTGTCACATAAAACTGTCACTAAAGCTGTTCAAATCCTGCCCGCTACTGTGTATTTAATGACAGGATTTTGTCATTAATAGCTACAGCGGCTGCTGCTGCTCACGGTTTATTAATGACATAATCTGTCATTAATAGCTGCTGTCGCCAAAACAATTAATATATATAAATATATATATATATAAATATATAAATATATAAATCAATATATATATATATATAAAACAAATAAATAAATAAATACTTATATATACATAATCCTATACATATAAATAAATATTAAAAGCTACAATACACATTCCATGTACTATTGTACATATTTTAACATGGCTAAAAGCACACATAAAAATATATTCATTAATATACAATTAATTATATAATAATTATAATTAATATAATTACTCATTTAAACATATAAATATATTTATAAAACATTTACATATAATTTATTTTATTAACAAGTTGTAACATATATAAATGCATGTAAAGAAAGTTACATATATATTTATACATTATATTAGTACACATAAAAATACATAGATCTATGCTACAATAAATATCATAATAATTACACTAAAATAAATTTATAACATCTATATATATTTACTAATTTATAATTGAAGAATTAAACCACAAATAATTAGATCTATACATAAAACACACACACAAATGGATAGTATCACACCGTATCCCACTAGATCTAGGATACGCATGCGACACGAGTCCAACACACAACCAATTATACCTCAAAGGACACAAACAAGTTACAAATAATATTTATGAACAAATCAAAGTGTCAAATGTAGATCTATGTGTCATTGTCAAAATACGACATGTACAAAGTCCCGTGTCGGAGGGAAAACCCCCAAAATGACACGTATCACCAAATTATTGGGATACGACCTACACGTACCCAATTGTTGACATGACACTAGCCCCAAACACATAAGCACATGCCCAATTGATCTACAGGATCAATTGACACACACAACAAAATGTCAATTCGGAATTCCCACAAAATTGACACAAAAAGCACCATAACTTTCTCCATGGGTCTCCTATGAACACAAAACCAAGTCCTATGGGTAGTACATACATATGGGTTGATTTTACATGATTAAATCTCAGATTTAGAAGCTATTTTAAGGGAAAAAACTAAATTATACCTATTGGGAGATAGATTCCCAATGAAACCTCCAATTGAGATAAAATTGCTTCCAAATTATAGATCCTTACTCCTCTTTGTAGATCCTTGCTTCCTCCTTCTAGATTCTTGCTTCTCAACTTTCTAATGGTGAATTGGAAAGAATTTGGAATGAATTTGGTGGAGAATTGGAATGGGAATGAAAGGAATTTGGGAGTGGGAAATTCTAGATCTAGATTTAGAATGAGAATGAGAGGAGAGAGAATTTCCCCCCTCTAATATAGGCCGGCCTTACCCCTTCCCCAAGCAATTATAAAATGTCCAATATACCCCTTGGGGCCTCTCATGAAGAAATAATTAAGGAAGGAAGCTTCTAGTCTAATGATTTAATTAATTTAATCCATCTCCTTAACAATGGGCTTTCTAAATGGGCCTAGTCTAACTAATTAATTCATGTTGGTCCATGGGTCCAAACTAAAACTAGTTGGGTCCACTAATATAAGTCCAAAATAATTAAATAACATCTAGCAACAATTAAATAATACAACAAATAATTATTTACCATGCACAATATTTAATTAAATAGGAAATGACTAAAATACCCTTTCCAAAAAAATGTGGTAGTGACCGCCACCAAAGTCCAAAGTATAAGCGCACAATATATCCTCCAATGTCTGGATGGTTCTCTCTGATTGTCCGTCTGTCTGAGGGTGGTTAGCGGTACTAAATCTTAACTTAGTGTCCAAACTCTGGTGCAAACTTTTCTAAAAATTTGAAGTGAACCTAGTGTCTTGATATGATACGATACTCACTGGGACGCCGTGATATCTTACTATCTATCGCATGTATATCTCCGCTAACTGCTCTGTGGATTTCTCCACTCATAAGGGAAGAAAGTGAGCTACTTTTGTGAGATGATCTACTATTACCCAAACTGCATCACGACCAGTCGGGGATCTAGGTAAACCAGTCATAAAGTTTATCGTGATATGTTTTTATTTCTACTCCGAAATAGGAAGCAGCTGAAATAATTCTGCTGGTCTCTGCTGGTCGGCCTTCACTTGCTAACTTACAAAACACCTTGAAACGAATCATGATATCTCCCTCTTCATCCTATTCCACCAAAAATATTGTTTGATGTCTTGATACATCTTGGTACCTCCTAGATAAATTAAATATTGAAAACTGTACGTCTCGGTTATTATTTCTTGTCGGATATCTCTACTTGGTACACAGAGATGATTTCTGAACCTAAGAGTTCTATCTTCATGAATAGTCAACTCTTTCCTGAGACCAGATTCACATTCCGTTCGAAGCTTCTGAACTTTTGGATCCTCTTCCTGAGCTTCCTTAATCCTCTCGATAATGGTAGATTGTACCTGTAAACTAGCTAATACTCCTATGTCTTATGGAAGTACTATCTCAATCTCGAATTCTTGAAGATCTTCTAAGATATGCCACTGCGATGTCAACATAAATGTACTAACTCTCCTGCTAAGAGCATCTACTACCACATTTGTCTTGCTTGGATGGTACTGAAGTTCTACATCATAGTCCTTTATCAATTCTAGCCACCTCCTCCGTCTCATGTTCAAGTCCTTCTGGGTGAATACTTATTTTAAGCTCTTGTTATCTGTAAATATTTCCATTCGATCACCATACAGTAATGCCTCTATAGCTTAAGTGCAAATACTACGTCGTCTAATCCAAATTGTGAGTCATATAATTTTTCTCGTAATCTCGAAGTTGTCGCGATGCATAAGCTATCACTCTTCCATTTTGCATCAATACACACCCAAGTCCTTTGCCTGACGCATCACAATATACTGTAAACCCTCTAGAATCTATTAGAAGCGTAAGAATCAGAGCAAAAATTAATCTCTTCTTTAATTCTTTAAATGATGTTTGACACTCTATGACCAGTCGAACTTAGCCTCCTTGCCTATTAATTGAGTCAGCGGTGCTAAAATTATTGCAAAGTCTGCTACGAACCTTCAATAGTATCCTGCCAATCCCAGGAAACTACACACTTCACCTACTGCCTTAGGAGCTGGCCAACTCTCTACGGCCTCAACCTTCTTCGGATATTCTGTGACTCCTGCTCCAGAGATGATGTAACCTAAGAATGACACATGATAAAACCAAAACTCACACTTGCTGAGCTTTGCGTATAACTGTTGTTCTGTTAGAATCTTTAAGACCTTTCGAAGATGTCCCTCATGTTCCTCTTTCCTACTCGAATAAACAAGAATGTCGTCTATGAAAATCACCACGAACTGATCTAGGTATGGCCTGAAAATGCGGTTCATCAAATCCATAAATATCACTGGAGCAGTCCGAATGGTATAACTAAGAATTCGTAATGCCCATATCGTGACCTAAATACTGTCTTGGGTATATCTTGCTCCCGAACTCTTACTTGATGATACCCGGATCAAAGATTTATCTTGGAGAAAATCTTAACTTTACTTAGATGATCAAACAAATCATCGATCCTTGGTAATGAATACTTGTTCTTCACTGTTACAACGTTCAACTGTCTGTAGTCGATACATAACCGTGATGACCCATCATTCTTCTTCAATAGAACCATTGGCGCTCCCCAAGGTGATCTACTGGCTCGAATAAACTTCTTTGACTTCAGTTCCTCTATATGTTGGTACAGTATGTCTAGCTCTGATGTTGCCATTTGGTAAACTTTAAAAGATATTGTCCTTTCCCCAGGGATCAATTATATACAAAACTCAATGTCTCTTATTGGGGGTAACCCTGGTAGTTCTTTCGTGAAGACGTCTAAGAACTCCTTAACTATCCCAGGGAGTTATTCTTCTACTAACACAGTCGCTGCGATACTCTCTTCATGTTGGTCTTTCACAGATCTGTCGAAGGTGAAATCTTTCATTCCCGGGATACTTAATAATACCTTATCCTTATGGCAATCTATCGTAGCATGACTGTCTCTCAGCTAGTCCATGCCTAAGATAATGTCAAAGTTACCCATAGAGAACTCGATCAACAATGCTGGTAGTGAACGTCCGCACACTACGACCGGACACGCTATACATATTCCACTAACTCTTATGATCCCATTACTAGTGATTATATTCAACCTCTCTGACAATGCCTCAAACTCCAATCCAATACTTTTTGTGAATCGTATTGATACAAATTAATGAGATGCACATGAATCAAACAATGCTACAATAGGAAAGGATATGACAGAAATATTACCTGCCACCACGTCACTCGATGCTAAAGCCTTATCCAAGGACAAGGTGAATGCCTTCCCTTGGCCCTGCTGTGCTCCTCGCTGCTGTCTCCCTTGGTGACGATATTGTGGCCTCTGCTGGCCCTGCTGTTGGTTCTGCTGCCGCTGGAATATCTCAGTCTGCGTCAGTAACGGACGCTGAGCTAGTGGCCTTACTTCTATTGCTGGCTCTCTCTGCTGGACTGCCCCTAGTGTTGGCAGTGTTGGTAACTGTTGGACTGGCCCTTCTGGCCTCTGTATCATCGGGCAATTGACAATCTGGTGATCTGGACTGCCACACCTCATACACAATCCATTGTCTGTCCTACATACATCTCTAGTATGGCCTCCATTGCCACAGTAAGTGCAACCCACTGGTGCTATCTGGCGCTGTTGCTATAGTTGTTGTTGTTGTCTCGGCTATTGCCGAGCTAGTACTATAACCGTCGAAACTGCCGCCCTCCTCGGCGCTGAATCATGGATGCGAACGCCAGGTGATGGTGCTGATGTCCTAGGTACTCCTCCACCTCCTTCTCCACTCCGAGCATAATACCTCTTCTGGCCTCCTGTCATTGCCGATAACCTTTGTATGGTAAGCTCGTGCCTCCGAGCAACTATCAGTACCTTTTCATAAGTCTGGTAGTCGTGCCCCTCTACCAGTTGTAAAATCTTCAGATGAAGTCCTTGTTGGAACCTTATTGCTCTATTCGACTCCGTAGCCAACATAGTTGGATCGACTCTACTCAGCGTGCAAAACTTGGCTGCATATCCATCCACTGTACAATCGGCCTGCTTGAGACTAATAAATCTCTGTTGGAGCTCATACTGCACTATGACTCCAAAATTTTTAGCCCTGAATCGAGTCCTAAAACTATCCCAAAAGATGGGATACCTAAAGCCAACCTCAACTGACGCCTACCAGTCATGGGCAAGGTCTTGAAGCTGCAATCAAACTTGATCAACTTGTTCACCAGCCGGAACCCTTGTTGCTGCATTAATGACCTCAATATCCTATAACCAGGCATGTGCTGTGATGGCGTCCTCAGTGCCATCAAAGTACCTTGGTTTAAGTCGGAAAAATCTAATCGATACCCCCGAATCCGTTCTTCCTCTTTCCAGGGCCGTTTGTAAACCCTGACTCAACAAGACATTTTGTACTTGTTGTTGAAACTGCTGATGTTTTTGCACCGCCATCTGGTGTTGCTGCGTAGCCATTATTCCCCGGAAGATCTCCAGCAATATCGAGTGTAATGCCCCGCTCCGCGTCGGCATTATGTATCAAAGTGAGTGGGAAGAACTTTGTTCTCTGATTCTTGCACGCCTTAATAATAATCTGAGTTTTTGCTTGCAATATTTTCATAAGAGAATGATGGTAAGTATGTAATGCCCTGCTCCACGTTGACATTATGTATCATGGTGAGTGGGCAGAACTTTATTCTCTGATTCTTGCATGCCTTAACAATAATCTGAGTTTTTGCTTGCAATATTTTCATAAGAGAATGATAGAACCTGCCTTGCATGTTATTAAATGAACTCACCTAGCTTGTCTTTGAAATGAACAAGTCTGCTTAACGAAGAATCCTGAAACGCTTGTCTAAGAGTGTATGAACCTGTTCACTATCGCCTATGCTCCGAGAGAACCATATCGTATGCCTGAATGTGTTCAAAGATAAGACGTCTTGCCCCCGTAACAAAGATTGTAGTTCATTATGTTGGCTTGGAGAAATGGACTGCCCCTAAGATATGCATTTGTGTGTCTAGCTGTGCATTTGTCCCTAGAGTCTCACGAGATACGCTGTTCATACCCTGAAATGGAACGAACGGCTAGTCTTGCTTATATCGCATATGAAACTCTATTTTAAAAGATGTTTCCAAAATAATATAATATGACTCTTTCCTATGATGCATGAAATAAACCTAGGTAAAACTAGAAAGATCACTAGTAAGGTAATATTTTACAACATGATTACTTAGTGTTGGTTTTAGTGAATGCTTGTTTCTGTTCAGTTGTTTTATCTCACCAGTACTTATAAAAGTGCTGACTACCAACAGTTTACTTGCTTGTAGGTACTGGATCGTCCGAGGGAGCGATAGGCGTGCCTCAGTCCCCAAGACCCAAAAATTCTGGTTTTGATTGCCCCGAGTTGCTATAGTATAAAGGGGCATAATGTATGGAACGATGCCTTTGCTAAAGGAAATCCAAGTTTGTCCCGAATACTCAATTGGCTAAATGCATTTCATATACAACAATGTCCCTCCGCTGCTTACTCGATTGATGCGATGATAGCCAAACCAACTCTAACGATATGGCCTTGTGCGGGCGCAACCCCAGGCTCGCACGGTATCATGTCCCGGTATCAAACGGGCCACACATTCCTTGCCCCGTCGGGGAGGCGCCGAGGCACGGTGGTTCGCCTCCGATCCCGACGGGGGGGAGGGAAGAGGTGGTCCGGGCGGCCCTCGGAGCCGGAGCATGACATAATGGTATCAGAGCAAAAATGATTTCTTAGCCCAATCCGCTGCTTTGACTCTGAGATTTGCTTAATATGGTATTGCAATAGAGCGTTCCGTACAATAACTCCATAGATATTATCAAAGTGCAAATATTTTCAGGACTTGATTTGCTTGATTGTTTCGATTGAGTATGGCGAGGGATGAGGACTATCGCTGCTCGGAATATCGAGAAGTTTATCCTTGAAGTTTTGAGGACAAAACTTTTTGTTGGTTGGTAAGTATGTAATGTCCCGCTCTGCGTCGGCATTATGTATCAAGGTGAGTGGGAAAAACTTTGTTATCTGATTCTTGCACGCCTTAACAATAATCTGAGTTTTTGTTTACAATATTTTCATAAGAGAATGATAGAACCTGTCTTGCATGTTAATAAATGAACTCACCTAGCTTGTCTTTGAAACGAACAAGTCTGCTTAACGAAGAATCATGAAACGCTTGTCTAAGAGTGCACAAACATGTTCACTATCGCCTATGCTCCGAAGAACCATATCGTGTGCCTGAATGTGTTCAAAGATAAGGCGGCTTGCCCCCGCAACAAAGATTATAGTATGATAGTTTGTCTCGTCTGTATACTAGAGTTTATTTGATAGTGTTCCATGCATTCGCATTGGTCGGACAATGGCTATTGGTGGAGAGCTGAACTGCATGTGTCACGGCTGCTACCATGATAGTAAAAAGCAACCATGAGTCACAGCTTCCATTAGCATCAGATAAAGAGTCATTGGTATGCTGGACCAACAGCTGCCGATCCTGAGATACTCGAGGACCGCCCTACATATAGCTAGTTCATTATGTTGGCTTGGATAGATGGACGACCCTAAGATATGCATTTGTGTGTCTAGTTGTGCATTTGTCCCTAGAGTCTCTCGAGACACGCTGCGCACACCCTGAAACGGAATGAACGGCTAGTCTTACTTATATCTTATATGAAACTCTGTTTTAAAAGATGTTTCCAAAACAATGTAATAAGACTCCATTCTATGCTGCATGAAACAAACCTAGGTAAAACTAGAAAGATCACTAGTAATGTAATATTTTACAACATGATTACTTAGTGTTGGTTTTAGTGAATGCTTGTTTCTGTTCAGTTTTTTTATCTCACCAGTACTTATAAAAGTGCTGACCCACCAACAGTTTACTTGCTTGCAGTTACTGGATCGTCTGAGGGAGCGATAGGCGTGCCTCAGTCCCCAAGACCCAAAAATTTTGGTTTCGATTGCCCCGAGTTGCTATCGTATAAAGGGGCATAATGTATGGAACGATGCCATTGCTAAAGGAAACCCAAGTTTGTCCCGAATACTCAGTTGACTAAATGCATTGCATATGCAACAATGTCCCTCTATTGCTTACTTGATTGATGCGATGATAGCCAAACCAACTGTAACGATGTGGCCTTGTGTGGGCGCAACCCCAGGCTCGCACGGCATCACGTCCCGGTATCAAACTGGCTACACATTTCTTACCCCGTCGGGGAGGCACCGAGGCGCGGTGATTCGTGTCCGGTGCGCCGAGGCTCGGTGGTTCGCTTCCGGTCCCGGAGGGGGGGAGCGGTGGTCCGGGCGGCCCTCGGGGCCGGGGCGTGACACCGGGTGTCAAGTACCACTAGTAATGCTGGTACTGCTGGCGGTATGGGTATTTCAGGGGCTAATTGCTCGATATGTCCCACTTCTGGTTCCACTATGCCAGCTTGTTCAATTTCTGGCTCTATTTGAATTTAACTTTGAACATGTGCTACCTCCTATTGTTGCCTAGAGGAACCCTGTGCTGCCATGCCTACTGCTCTAGCAACTAAAGAAGCCCTAAAGAAAAGGATAAGAACCATCAAGAACAGGACGGGAATGATCAAGTAGGCAAGCAGTTTAACACTTCGAGAGGTGGTATCGAGGAAGATGAATTAAGATATCAAGGGGGACAAATTTTGATTGAGACTCCTATGATCATAAAACCCCACAAGTCTGAAAACACAGACCTGCATGGGCCACAACTAAAACCTTGTCACGCTCCAGTACCAAAATCTGGAGACGGACATGGCCAGCTCCCCCGTACAAGGTATAAAAAGTCGTACATTGGTCACGGCTATAACTAGACAACGGGGTGCATACTACAAGCAAGTCACTTAGGGTCCCATAGAACATATGTTGTCTCAATCAGTCAAATAAGAATAATAAACATAGAACACATATGACAAGGAAGTAAGGCGTCCCAAACGCCCTGCCACAACATTCAAGAAACTAGCTGTATAAAAATAAAAAGGCTAACAGAGTAACAAGAGTACATGACCATGATCAGCTGCAGTCTTATTAATTACAATCATGTAGGGATCTAAATATCCAGATTTACGGCTAACAAGTGCCGGTGGCTAAACGCCCAAAATGAGTAAATTATAAAATAATGAGCAGAAAAGAAGAGACCCACTCGTTTCCTTCAGTGGCCATCCGCCTGGTGCATGCCATTATTCAAGGAGAAGTACACTGGGTCCTCGGTTGCTGGCTCTAAACTTGGCCATGCAAAACCATTGGGGTTAGACCCAAAATAGCAAGTACTATAAAAGAAGCACGAATGTAGAAATAAAACCAGGTTATAAAATAGATACATACATACATACATACATACATACATATATATATATATATATATATATATATAATATATAATATATATATAGTTTTGTCTCATAGTTTCGATTCATAGTCTATCGTGACACAACAATCTAACCCTACAACCAAATAAGCAAAAGGGTTAAACCATCGCACCATGATAGTCTATGTCCCTAGACTATTTGACAGCAAATATAATACACAAACACGCTAAGTTACATAATTGGCCAATTACTTGCACAACTTACTAGATGGAGTCTGGGTTATCCCAGAGATATTATGCATATTGGAACCCTAAGATAGAACCAGGTACTAGCAGGGTTAGCCGAGCCACAAATCGTCGCCTATCACATAGTAGTATGTACCAGTCCCTCGTAAGGCCACCGTGCTAAGATCGTATAGAACACATAGTATCATATAATAGTCAGATATTGCCATCCACTATTGAGTATTTAAACAATATCTATGGGGATTAGCCTGCACACCCCAATTCAGAAGACTGGAGGTAGCTAGTTAGGCACGATCTCGAGATTCTATTCTCTCCCAATGCTCTACAAGTTTAGTTGCCTAGTTAACCCTAATGTTAACTAGAATCTCATGGCATGGTCACATGGTATTCCGCTCATATAACGTATCATAGTACGGCCATGCTAGATACGAATCCACTTTGTTACTTCATAGTTCAATTTGGATTTACCACAACGTGATGCAACAATCAACAGATCCTAGCCACACTTGGTCATTGACTAACCCTTATGTCCATGCTGGAGATTAAGGCATATCACATGTCATATAGTGCATAGGTACACTGTATTGTAAAAATATAATATAATCACGTAGGAACACTTAGCACGTAGGAACATATATCATATAGTAACTGTATCAGCACGGATACAAGTGGTTGGGACATGACGCATAGATGGGTCTAATACATTTTGTGGTCATCAAAGTCACACATATAACTCATAAAGTCCAAGGGAATATTCAACCAAAACTAATCCAATAAAACATGTGCAAGGGGCCGCATGCGCTTAGAAGGATCAAGGCCGCATGGGAATCAGTTGCCGCATAAGATCAGTTGCCGTATAGAGTCAGTTGTCACATTGGATCAGTTACCATATAGGATCAACTGTCGCATAGAGTAAATCAAAGTTTACTCATAGGGATAAGTGATGAAGCAACAAAAAATAAATAAAGTGTCAGTGATGTGACATAAAGTATAATTTGACATAAAGTATGATGTGACATAAAGTATGATAGAAAGAAAAGACAAAACCATAGAAAGATGCACCTAGGATGGGCCATAGATGCGCCAAAGTTTAGAGTCATGCATCCAAGGGAAGGTGGGCGCATGATCTGCTTGCCGCATAAGTTCGATGTCGCATAAAGTATCTTTTGGACTTAGCGAATTTATCATTCGTTTAGCGAGTGAATGCACAAAAGTGTTCAAGGACACTTGTATAGAACAGCAGGCATGCGTCCAACAAGATGGATGCATGCTGTCAGTATGCGACAAGAGTTTAGCCACATAACCCTCTCGGGCCACATAACAATTCTCAGCTGCATAGCTCGTTGGCCGCATAAAGACTTCGTCTTCTCCAACAGTAGGTTTGACCATGGCGAAAACTCCCAAAAACTGAAATATAGTTTTTTTCCTAAAAACTATATTTTAACTTCTAATTGAGTGAACCAAAAGCCAAAACGTTCGAAATAAAGTGCTCAATCCTTCCCAAAAACTATTTTTTGAAAGTACTATATTTTAGTAGATCAAAACCATCAAAAACTCAAGGAACCCATGAAATTCTAAGTTAGAAAAGTAGATCTAAGCAAATCTATCCATCAAAACCGAGAACTCCAAGTATTAAAAAGGTCAGAATCATCATAAGCACAGAATAGACTAATAAAATACAAGAAAAGAATAAGAAACAAAAATTAAAAGGTTTCTACATATAGTGCAAGGTGTACTTGCCTAGAAATAAAAGAAAGAGGGGAAATGAAGAATGAGGGAAGAGAGAGAAACAAGTTAGCTTATATAGCTAGGGTTTGAGGTTTAGACCATGGGTTCAAATTCATGAACAAACCAACCCACAAATAAATCATGAACCATGCTAAACCAAAGAATGAGTCTAGTCTCCATGCATGCAACCTAATGATCATGTGAGCAAGAAATACTCTAACATGAATAAATACAAGAAAAATATAAATATATCCCAAAATAAGTATTTTGGAATGGGGAGTGACATTCATGCAGTTTCTCTTGATATGACTACTTTTACCACAGTGATAGCATTCCTCATTGCTGTTCACAGTCGCAAATATCCTGAGAACTTTCCCCTATCCTTGCCTGTGACTTGGGTCTTCTCTTCCCGAAGGAAGCCACCAGTGCGGACTCTTGTGACGATTCTACTTGCTTACGCCGGATCTCCTCGTTTAATAAGCTATTTTTTACTGCCTCCATCGTGACAACTCCACCAGGCATGGAGTTACTCACCGATACCACCATCGTCTCCCAGAATTTTGGCAGAGAACTCAAACGCAAAAGGGCTTGGAGCTCATCATCAATTACCATCTTCATCGCAGACAACTGATTGATAATACCCTGAACCTCGTTCAGATGTTGTGTCATTGGGGAACCCTCCGTATACTTTGAGTTTACGAGTTGGAGAATCAGAAATGTCTTGTTGCAAGTCGTCTTCCTTTCGTACAATGAATGCAGCTTTTCCCACAATGTTTTTTTGAACTCTCCATGGAAACATGGTGAAACACCGAGTCATCCAGCTATTGGCGGATGGATCCAACGGCCTTCCGATCCAGTCGTTTCCAGTCTTCAGCAACTTTATCCTATAGCTTAGCATTGTCGCCTCCAACGGACCATACAAGTCCTTGCACTAGAGTAGATCCTCCATCCTTGGCTTCCAAATCGTCCAATTCCTCTCTTTGAAGGTGATCATACGAGTGTTCATCTTCTCCGTAGATATAGTTGCCAGAACCAAAACTAGTGGCTCTGATACCAGATGTTGGTAATCTAACATGCCATGCAAGCATTCCGATATCATGTCTGAGAGTGCCAATAGCAAAAAATTTAGGCCAACCCACCTGAGATAACCAACCCCTGTCTAACGAACACCAAGCACATATAAGACAAGTATATGGCGGTGACTATGTCACCTGGACAAATTCTAACCTTTATAACTAAGATGAAATTACAAGATTGACAGAATCAATGTTGAACCCTTTGTCCTAATAGATTCAACCCCCTCACCACCCTCAAGAAGAAAAGAAAGAGATTACAATTGAAATCACTCACCAATCCGTAGCAATCTCCTTGAGCGAAGGCGATGACTCCTCGATCAGATCTCTTTCTTCTTGGATGGCAAAGTCCTAAGGGCAAAGCATGAACTTTCTCTTAGATTTCTTGTGGACGAGCAACCTGAATCTCCAACTTGTGCTATGTTTTGTGCCTCAAACTTCTCCAATATTTATAGGATGAGAAATCATATTTTAGGTCATAATATGATTTTATAAGTAGAAGACCTTAAAATAAGAATCATATTCCACCTAAAATAGCCCAACACCAATTATGGACGTCCAAATATGGTCAAATTAAATATTTAATATAAATTTGAAATCTAATCAAATCTTACATTTATTGTAGATTTTCAAATTATATCAAATCAAATCTTTGACCATATTTGGACTCCAAAATTTACCAAATTCAGATTGGACCCCAACAAATACGAGCACCTAATTCTCAACCAGGCACAGCCACGCAGGACTAAAGACGGACATGGATATAATGTGCCCATGTATTATGATATTAGCCAAGCAGCAAGCCAGTAAGTGTATGGACAATAGTCAGGCTACGGTGCGCAGCAATCCTATGACAAACCTGGCTATGTGCAGGAGTCACCAAAATCTTGGTTGGGCATCAAACCATGTATCAAAGGACCATTCTTTCGTCCAATGGTGCTGTTGCATTCATTGGGCAGCCATATCCGTATGGATCTAATGGTCCATTGCAGTATGGTCAATCATAGGGAACTTTATCGGCGACAATGGATAGCTATCCTCAACTCCAGTGGACAACCGATTATCTTCAAGAGGGTGAACAGGTCAGACCAGGTATGGACAAGGTGGACCACCTTTGTCTTCTTACGCCCAAAGAAATGCACAAACTGGTGGTTGTGGATAGTGCATGATGAGCCAGCCAAGTGATGGCCATCGAACAATATTCAATGTTAAATGGGAAGAGAGGATCAAGTAACCCGTCGTGCAGCAGCCCAAGGCAGCAGCCAGCCAAGTTATGTGCAGCCATCTCAAACTCATCTGGCTATTCACAGCTTGTTTCCACAGTCAGGCTACAGGAGTAGCTTGTTTGGAAGTGCACCTGCTGGATATGCAAAGAGCTCGACGCCTAATCATGGATCCATGATTGGTCACCAATGATATTCTGTTTGATCAGGAGCTCGAACATTTATCCATTGGAGATACTATCATATGACCTCAAATGAAGCAGTATGACATGATTTATATAGTGGCTTCACTTGGTTGTATCATACTTATAGCAGAACTTTTCTTTCTTCCTTTCGGATAATTCAGCGCTAGCTAGTATTAGGCAGTGCTAATTACTATGCGTCGATATTTGTTTCTAGTCTTGCTCATCTGACGAGATATGTTATTCCGTGCTCTCGGGCAGAGGATGATGTCAATATGGAAGTTTCAGTTCAATTCGAAGCAGGTTGATACAACCATTTTTTTGTTAGACTTGTAGAGAGCATTGCTTCATTATTTTCTTTCAGATGATTTTGCCATTCATTCTTTATTTGGATTTTTGTTACATGAGACTTCTCCCTGGAAGAGGAAGAAAGAGAACACCTCAATTTCAGTAATATATTTATGGTCATATATAAGAATCTGATGTCCAGGGATGATAAAATTTAAACCGAGGTTTTATAAGAAGGAAATGTTAACTCAGTAAGTAGGAAAATCGGATATAATTTCTTAGGGGATCTTGGTATGATTGCTGAGGATGACTCAAGATAATGCTGGAAACTAAATTAGGCGAAAAACTAACATTAATCTGAATTTACTATGTTTTGCACTTGTACTGACTCGTAAAATATTTACAGGGAGTACAGTGTGGGGCAATCTGCATACAATTCACCTGATTTTATAGCTTGTGTACAAGTTCTGTCTGTTGTTGCTGTGGTCATCCATATATTTTATGGAGTTATTGGGGATTGTTACTAAGAAGACAAATATGTATACGATGTTTCTGATGTTCAATTGTTTACCTTGATCACTCGTCACTCTTATTCAGGTTCCATCTTTTCAACTAACTTTTGTATCTAGTTCATACATGTGTTTCATAGTTTTATCTTGTATTCCAGAAAGCACGTTCACTCCAAAATCTAGGCGTTGTCATTGGACACGTATTGAACACAACATAGACACTCAAAAATAAATGCCCTGTGCTTACCATGTTGTTTTCAGTATCCGTGCAAGATAGCTTGTACTAGTGGGTATATTACTTCATTATGAATGGAAATTGCGGGACATGATTAGTTGTAGCTTTATTTTGGGGAGGGATGGGAAATTCCCTTTCAATTACTCGATATTTACTATTTTTGCACTTAACCTCTTAGTCTAGTGATTACCTATAAAAATGTCTATCTATTCATGAATGGCTGATGTAGACATCTTTAGAAAAATATTTGTGGGATTTGTTGGAGATATTTTAGGACAAGTTTAAATTGCATTCTATTAGGATTTGCTTTGTTTATATGTTATGATTTAATTTAGGATATAATTTATATTACTTTTAGTTTACTTCCAGGTAGGAAAGGATTAAGATTGTGACTTGATTTATTCTTATAGAATTAGGGTTTTCTGAAGGCTATAAATATACCTACATACAAGTCTTGGTTATTTACATTATGAATTTTTATTGAGTTTAATTATAAGAGATTGGTTCTCTAGCAGTTATCGTTCCTGGAGATCTATAGGGTTTATCCTAACGTCCAATAGAACCATATCTATCCCCCGTTTTCTGCTACAACATTTACTCTTTAGTGAGAAAATATTTTATAAGGAAATTTCAGTACGATTTCTAACATGTTGATATAGCCATTTTTTTATTAACTTATGGAGTGTAGGGCTTCTATTTCTACCCAAAATTTGGACCCGTCCTGGTATCTGACCAGAAAATTACCCAAATCCGGCTCGAACCCAGCATAAGTGGGAAGGGACCGGGTGAAATAGTTGGACCCGTATATATTAATAGGTGCCGGGTCCAGTCTACCTATTTTTGTATCCTATCCGGACGCAGACCCGGATCCAAGTTGTATTAGTCAATATTGGGTAGTATATTTTCTACCTGATCCCAACCCAAATCTTGAAAGCCTAGAAAGTTTTGTCATTGGGATATATTTGTTAATGTATACTTTTTTGGATGTTTATTAGAAGCTAACTTTGGTGTTGGGATTCCTTTTTTTTAGTAAGCTTTGGGTTTTGAATGTTGGTTGGAAGTTAATTGTTGGGATGCAATTCTTAATAAATTTTGACTTTGGGATGTAATTTGTTGGTGCATACAATTTTAGACGTATTTGGGAAGTTAGTAGGTGGATGCATTTCTTAATAAACTTCGATAAGATAATTTTTACTTTTTAGATCATGATGGTGAAATGTCTTTTGGGATAATTGATTGTTAGATGCAATGTCATGAAATAGTGTTTAAAAATAACAATAAGACATATCTTAAATCTTAAAGGAACTCGGACCCGGCCTGGACACGACTAACCGGTTCTACCTGCCATTTTATGTGTAGTCTTGGCAGGTTAAATATCTGGACCATAGGCCCGGCCGATCCATAAAATTGAACATTACCCAGACACAGATCCGACAAAGGACAGGAAGGGTGTCGGTCTAAAACTCGGGCCGAGTCTAATACGGGTCCGGGTCTAGCACTAACTGGACCCTACCCAATCCAACCCGATGGTAGGCATAATCGAGAACATTGCTTCATTATTTTCACTAAGATGATTTTATCATTCATATCATTCTTAGTTTGGCTTTTTGTTAAATGAGACTTCTCCATGGTGGAACAAAGAGCACCTCAACTGCAGTTATAAATGGTCAAACGTAAGAATCTAATGTCTAGGTATGGCAAAATTTAAACTCGGGTTTATTAATACCAATGACGTGTTTGGTCCTGTAACAAAGAAAACCCAATTTGATTTCCCACTGGATCTTGGTATGATTGTTGAGGATGTCTCAACATTTTGCCAGAAAGTAACACTAATATGAACTTACTATGTTTTGCACTAGGTGCTGACCTCAAGTAAAAGTTGTACAGTGTGGTCCAGTATGCATGCCTTCACCTGATCTTTTAGCTGTTGTTCAATGGCTCTCTTGTTGCTCTGGTCATCCAAATTCTTTATTGTGTCAATAGGAATAGATACTACAAACTTACAAAGATAAATACACATGTGATGTTTCTGATTGTGATCAATTTACTACCTTCATCAGTGAGGGGAAGTTAGGTGAGGGAAAAAAAAATCATACTTTGTTTGAGGGTGGAGGTTTGGAAGGGAGAGTATTAGAGGATTAAGTGGGAGATTTGTTTAACCCTTTTTTGTCTTTTTTTTAACCCTTCAAATCGGAAGGTTAACGAGGAAAAAGTGAGGGGTTTTGTTTAAATAGTCATAAATACACTCTATTTAACTCTTTCCTCTACTTAAAACCTCAAATCCAAGAGTTATTAAACACACCACACTTAACTCTCCCTCCAATCCAAACAAGGTTATATGTATTGACTCCCCTACCTCTCACTTAACTCTACCTCACTTAATCCTGCCTTTTTTTTTCCTTTAGACACGTTCTATCTTTTCAACTTTGATATTTTGTATCTAGTTCATATATGTGGTTCATATTTTTTTTTATCTTGTATTCTACGAAGCACGGACACTGCAAAAATCTAGACCATATCGAGTTGGAAGCATATCGGGCACGTATTGGACCACATTCGACACTCTAGAATACACTAGTTCACACCAAAATAGATGTAATGTTATGTCCTATCCTTATCTTTATTCGACATTTACTATTTTTGCACTTTAGCCTCCTACTCTATCTGGTTACCAGTAAAAACTATCTTTTTTATTCATGGATTGCTCTTTAACGGGAAAATATTTGGGCCAACATGATGCTAACACCTGCAAATCCTTAGCATGATCATAATTTTGGCACTATAAGAATTGATTACAAGGTTTCACAAATGTCTTGCAATTAAACAACATATTTGGACTCTTTTTCTTTTCTACTGGGCCATCTAGGAATAAATTTTACTGGTCATTTTCATATATTTTATTTACAGGGAATATATGGTAGCTCAATGGCTATGAGACTATTATAATTTTCCTAATATTTGCTAATTGCTATAAATTGAAAAGTCTAGAAAATGATAATACTAGCAAAAAGGGAAACATAAATATATAGTTGGGCTTCCTCAAGAACTTGATTTCCACCAAATCTACAATTCATTTATGCACTAAATGGTACTTGAAAGGAACATTCTATGCAGTTGGATAATTTTGTATCACAATTTTTATTTAAAATTTTAAGAAAATGCATAAATAACAAGTAACAAGCATACATTAAAGCTAAAGAGTGTCTAAAGATTGAGGTCTAAGTCAAGTTCCATAGAACTTTTATCCTCAATCCCAAACTCTATACCATTACACTCAGAAACTAATGGAAGGTTTAAATCCAACTTAAAACAGTCTTCATCAATGGATGCCTTCTCTGCATTCATCATCTCATTAGGTACAATATCTTGAGGCTGTGAGCCCATCACAGAAGGAAGTAGATCTGAGTGACAATGCATTTTTTGATGCATGTTAATGCTTACCCTTTCTTTGGACTCCATCATAACATTAATCTCCGAGTGGAGTGCAAGCTGCATGTTGTCGTACGTGGATTCAGATTTCAACTCGGTAGGTTTGCATAGTGCACGAGCTTTGGCACGTGCCTCTTCCTTGATGTTTCGATAGCCAGCTTGTCTTTTGACAATTATCGGGGAACTTGACATAAAGGATGAATTGGAAGAAGAATATTAAGAGAAGGGATGAGGATTAAAGGTTTTCACCATGGCTGAGATTTTATAGATGATCAGGAGTCAATATGAGATGGGAATGAGAGAATGGAATAGTGTCAACGACATGAATGGATAATATGTTGAATCTTTAAATTTAATGTTGTACTTTTCAGGAATTACTTTTTAAAAGAAAAAATATATTTTGAAAAAAAAAAACTTAGCATTGGCAAACAATTGGTAGAAAGAAATTGAAATACGATTTTGTTACTGAAAATCAATTTTTTCAAGGTATTCCAGAATGTCAAAATAGATATATATTTCTTGGGTAAGTTGAAATGGAGATAAATCAGTTTCCTAAAGGTACATATTAGTTTTGTTGAAAATGGATGTAACATTATAAACTTACGTTATACTGAAAAATAAAATACAAACATGCATTAACAAAAGATGTGGATATATGTTAGCCATAAGTAGAAAGCTCTCACTGTATTCATGGTAAGGATGAACTTACCATATCATAATTATGTATTAAATGAGTACATCACAAATACAATCTTCTTTCCATATGGGTAGGGGATCTCTGTTACAACTTTCTAATAAATTTGTTGGTAAAGGTACCTGAATCCTAACTACACTTTTAGTATGAAATACCAAAATATTTGCAACATTCATTGTAGTCAAAATATTTTGATATCATCCCTGTATATAAGCGAGTATTAATTATTCAATACTAACTAATCCTTTTCCTTTTGTTCTTCGTAGCATATCTATCTTTATCTTTTTCCTTTCTTGGATTGTGGTTCACGGTCAAATATGTAGAGATTTTTGATCCCTTTGCGTTTTGAACAGGATGAAAAGCAATAGAAAAGATGATGCAGTGGGATAGAGGAACGGGCTTACGTTCTGCCTGGCAATAGCCAAGTCGATCAATGATGACAATAACTGGACCACCGTTGCTTAGTGAGAGCAAAGCGACACCGCAAAAACTTCGACGGATGACCTGGTGAGGAATCCGCACGAAGGTTGCTTGAAAACCTTAAGCAGGGGAACTTATGAATCCCTCGAACAGTCAAGTCCATGACCAAGAAAGAAGAGAATAGATCTCAGAACTCAAAAAAGAATTTTATTAATTAAAAGTTGTTTTCCAACTAAATACAAAAGGTCAATACTAAAACACAGAGGAATAACGACGTCCTTATCTATCGCCAAAATATCGCTATTCAGTATTAGTGACTACCTGGCGATAAAATTAGACAGAAAAAGACCATCGATAAACGCCACATCGCTAAAATATCCGTCGCTAAAATATTCGTCATCAATCAGTCGATTCCTTGACGATTAACTGGCATAATGGCGACTTCGTTTTAGTTAACGTCTATGCGACACTTCAGGAACGAATTTATGTAGCTGCGCTTTAGCGGCAAATGTGCGACAGTAGTTTATAAAGATGTTTAGATAGCGACGGATTTGCATCAATAGTGGTATCGTTTTAGCGATGTTTTAGCAAAATTACTTATATTTTTGATACTGAACAAAAGTCTGATACTCAAGTTGGCGACGGAACAATGATATTACTTACTGTTGGAAAGAAGTCGCTTTCCCATCGTTATATGTCGATAATCCGTCGCCCAAGGTTAAAAATTTACCTGGCGACGGTCTTATTTGTCGCTAGATATTCGTAAATACGTCGCGGTTAGACACATAGTCGACGAATATTCGTCTCTAATATGCATATAACTACCAAAAAAAACTTTTAAATACAGATATCCCAGCATACACTATAAGAAAATGCATATTCAACGACATAAGTAATTTGTAGCGGAATGATAGGTTTTTGTCCAAAGCTTTTTTGTGACATATCTCGCTATGTCGCACGCATGTCACCGTAGCCCCATCTGGGAAAGTATTTGGCGACATAAACACACCTTTTCACAGAAGATTATCCACTTTTGGCGATATGTCATGTATTTTTTAATAAAATAACTTTTTGTGACGTGTGTTGTGTCACGCCCCGATCTCCCGCAAGCTAATCGTCCATCCCCGCTAGGCGAGAATCACCGCGCCAGCGCTTCCGCAGAACGATCGCTTGACCCATCCGGAACTGAAGCATATATACAAGACATAATATTGGAACATCGACAATAGCAGAATCATTGAATAACACAAGTTAAAGTAAAACAAACTCTTTATTGATATAAACAAGTATTATAGGCGGCGTATAACCGAGATTACAAGTCGCTCAAGCCTCTCTCTCTGAAACAGTGAAAGCGTGCCAAGTGGCTACATTTTGTGGAATGATTGTACAGGCGATATTCAGGCGATGTTCCAATATTATGTCTTGTTTATGTGCTTCAGTTCCGGACACAGCGCTCCAAGGCTTCAGAGTGAACTCTTGGCCTTAGCACGCACGAAGGAGGCATCCGCACCGAACGAGGTTCTCCTGTACCCTGCAAACGATTTGGTGGATTATCGGTACATTGAATGCACTAGTAGGGAGGCTACTTGCCCGCTCGACAAACCAAACACGTAATATAGGTTCCATGCACCGACTATTATATTGTCTTTCTAGTTGCCTTAGGATCACTTTTATGGCAATATTGAATAGCCTAACTCGTATGGCAGTGCACCATACGATATAAGAGGAACACGGCAAGACTTACCAACTTACCGTTTGTCCTTTCCTGTCCAAGGCAAACCAAGTTAATTCAAGTATGAGCATATACATATTGAATCAGGACATTAGCATATGCAAACACAATGTTTCAATACGATATTTCACATCGGGTGCACTGGCATATAGTTCATCCAGAAGTGTTGCAGAGGATGTCTTTAGTGGTTCAGTTGATTGACTATGATGCAATAACTCGCACGCGGATTGCCGCTAAGCGAGGATAACTTATCTATATGAACATGAGGGTCACTGGCAGGGCACCATGATGGACGTTTGTCTTACTAGTAAATTGTTTAAAAGGCTTTGAACAGGGCCTTACAAGCCATCCCGCCGAACATGTAGAGACTCCTCTCAATGAGTATGGGGAAATCTTAAATGGTGCAAATGGTAAAATAACATAGGCATTTGTAAACACCCTAAATTTCAGAAATAAGATTTATAAAATTTTCCCTATTCTTGGTATTTTTCTGGAATTTATCACTGAGGTTTGTGGGTTAAATAATTTTAAGTGTGGCTTAATGGAGTCAAAATATTCTGGAAGTAAAAATTTATTGTGTATAATGGAGAACCGGACGCACGGCAATTTTCGGTGAATTTATTGGACACCGGAGCAATGTATCGAGGACCTTTAGCTATTTGGATTGTGAACCGAACCCAAACGAACCAAACACCCCTGCCTAAACCAACCCAGGCTGAACCAAACAGTGGATTGGGTCGGGTCGGACCCAAGCCAGACCCGACCCGGATTCGACATCAGGGGGAAACCCTAAACTCTCCGCCGGAAATACTGTTCATAACCTATATATTCTCCTCGATATTCGTGTAGCCACCGCCGCCACCCTAATTCCCTTTGTCATCTCCGCCGACCCCTACCTCCAGTCGCTCCGCCGCTCCGTTAAGCAACGCCGACCGGCCGCCATCGTCAGCGAGTACCCCGACTCGCAGAACCCCCACTGCTCCCTGCCGATCGTCCACTGCCGCCCGTCGACCACAGAACCCCGTCCACCGATTCGTCCTCCTCCACCGCGGACATCCACCTCGTCGAGCCCAGAGCCCCGCGCCGTCAGACGCGCTCCGCCCGGCCTAGTCACCCCCGTCGACTGAACCCAGTGCCGACTCCCCTCACCACCTCGACTCAGCCGTCCCTCCACCCGATCGTCCCAAGAGCGGGCCCTAGCCGACCTCGAGGCTGAACCCCCGGCGAAGCCATCCGCGGACAGAGCCCTAGCTCTGACTCACCACGGACACGAGGAAGCTGAAACTCTGAACCAGGACACGGAATTGGCTTTCGGACACGCAGAAAATAGAATTCACGGAGCCCTGTTCAGGTATCGTTTTCTCTCAAACCGTAGCTCCATTTTCAATTCCGTCGATTGCTATGCGTAGACTGTATAACCCTCTCGGTGCCCGTGCAACTCGCTCGGTGCATTGCGTCCTGTAGTGATCGTACACCGCGATCCAAAACAGGAAAAAAAACAACGCCCTGTTTCACCTCGGAACTGAGTCCGCCCCGCCAATCGGGACGACTTGGTCGCACGCGGTCTTTACCAAACTGTGCGCGACGTTGATACGGTCTTGTGGGTTTTCGCAGAAGTCGATTCGGAGGTGCATGCACCCCGGAATCAACGCGTATCCGCCGACGACACCCCGTATCCATTGATCCTGGAACACGCTGTAACTTCGTGTATACACGTCAGATCGAGACAAAATTTGCGCCATCGGATCCGTAGTAATACGCTGGTCCTGTGAGCCAAGTTTGGTTCGATTCTGAGGACGTTGACAAAATCACGTATCGTGGGCCCCACCGGCTCCACTTGACGGGTGGTTTTGTGACCGGCTCATCGGAATCCAATTCTGGAAGTTCCGTTGGGTTCGTATCATCGTTCCTGACTTGTAGACACTGAGTTTGCGGAATTTGGAGACCTTTGACCCTGACGCGCTTTTTGGTGCAAAGTGGGCCCACATATGGAACCCGCTTTGGCCCGAAAATGACCTTTTTGCCCCTGTGTCCAAATTGGACGTAAGGACAGGCATTTCCAGCTATTTGACATCTTCTGAGACTGTTGGTGATGTTTATTACAGCTTTTGGAGTAGTACCTACCGGATCCACAGATACCAGGACAGTTGTTGATATTCGGACATCAGGCAAGTGTACCTTGCCAAACTCTGCAGTTTAGTTATCTATTTTCCTTGTTTTATATATATTGCTGTGAATGCTCAACCTAGGACCGTGTGACGTACTTAGCGTCCGATTATCAGTCGGGTGCCGACACTATACGCAGTGTTGGGTACGGTCATCTAGAGATGGACATCCGTGACATTTTATATTCTCGTACTTGTCTTATCAAGTACCCTATGACCCAGGACACTTGACACTATTCATGAGACAGGATTTTCCCGAGATATTCGTGGTGATTCTGTATAGGATACAGGACATGGACATTATATTATTAGATACTTATGACTGGTTGCATTTAGCTATGATCGCGCTTGACATGGGCATGAGACGTTATGGTCATGATATGCGTGGTTACATTGGGTGGGGAGAGACACACAGGCTACAGGCTGTATTTATGTATATCTTCTATTATTGAGAGGTCGCAGGTTCTCGTAGCAGAGCCTGACCCACTACTGGTTATTACCGCTACCGGCTCCCCGACACAGAGCTTGTAGTGGCTCAGCCTGAGACTAGTGATGCTCTCACTTGCATTTACACTTAGATGGTTACATATTTACCCCATTGTTCATTTAGTTATTTATTTGCTGCACTGCTTATCTGTATTTATTGGCATGAGCTTTCTTGTACCTTGCTATGTCCCCTGAGGACCTGGATCCGGATTTTGTTCCCCAGATTTTACAGACGTGGTTTATCCCGAGATCTACGGGACTGGAGCAGGAGCTGATCCAGGAGTTGTACCACCATCTGAGGGCGAGGTCTTAGCTGAAGACTTCTCTTGAGCATCCATGTTCATGCTCAGCTTTCATTTATTTATTTCAGTCTTTCATATTCTGGTCAGATGAACCATTGTACTAGATATTTATCGGGTTGTTCCCCGAAGTACTTTGCGAGACTTGCTGATGATTTACATTCTTATTTATTCTGTGGATCATGTTTTATATCTTGTGTGGATGAGATTAGTTGTGCCATGATTGTCGTAGACTTGTTTTACAGCTTAAGTATGCCCTGATGGATCCATTATATTAAGTTGGTCCATCGGTGCGTACTGTTGGCCGTTGCCACGCGTCTGGTCCCACGGTATTTTAGGACTGGGGCGTGACATGGTTTTTGTGGTGGCCCATGCAGGTCTACGACTAAATAGTTCGGTTTCAACTTAGGGACCGAACCAGCCTGCCCTAAGGATAGAATAAATCATAGGATCTCATCCATTATTTAACCAGTTGTTGAACTCTATATCGACCTCGAATTTTGTTACTTGAACTGCATCCTGTATTGATTCCTCTGAGCGTTCTCATAGTTTATCTTTTGATTGCAGAGCAATGGATTCCGGGAACAGAGATGATATCCCTTTGGAGACACCACACGACGCTGTGGTTACTTATGGAGACGAAGTGACACCAGGGGATGGTGGACAAGCATCGCAGAGTGATCAAACCGGGCAGCCTAATCCAAGGTTCCGGAGAGATGACATCCCACCTCCGCCACAGTTCACTCCCCCGATGCCAGTATTCCCGCCAGGACAAGCCATGGACGGGCAACAAATGTTCCAGATGATGTATGCTATGATGCAAGCACAGCAACAGATTCAGCAGGAGGCCCATCGGCAGGAGGCCGAGTATCTGAGGACCAGCCTAGTATCCGCATTGGAGCAGGCAAATCCCCCAACGAGGCGAACAGCGACGGGATCTATCACTGATTTCCGTCACCTCAAACCTCGCATATTTTCTGGTAAAGAAGGGCCAACGGAAGTTCACGAGTGGCTCGCCAACATTCAGCATCAGTTGGAAGCCGCGAAACTTCCAAGAGAGAAGTGGATGACTGCCGTCAGAATGCAGTTAACGGATAACGCGCATCACTGGTGGTTAGCAGAAGAGAGGAGGCTTGGACAGGACCGAATCACATGGGAAGAGTTCTCCAGACTCTTCCAAGAGATGTACATTCCAGCCATTGCACGGTCAGAGCTCAGAGACAGGTTCAACCGCCTTATCCAAGGCAGCATGTCAGTAGAGGAATACAATGCGAAATTTATTCGCCTGAGCCGCTTTGCCCCAACACTGATTTCAACGGAGGAAGAAAAAGCAGAGAAGTTCTTTGATGGCTTGAAGTTCGAGCTTCAGAAAGTGATTGGAACGATAGCACCTACCTCTTACACCGATGTCCTTGCAGCAGCCCGACGCTTGGAGCGCGTCACCAGGAGGGAATCTAATCTGAAGAGGCCTATCCCATCAGCACCATCCAGGTCAGGACATGGGGATTCAGCAAAGCGAGCCCAAAGGGGTATGCCAGATAGAGCAGCACATAGAGACAGACCTCTTCCTACTTGTCACCACTGCGGCAAGGTAGGACACATTGAGAAGGAATGCAGGCGTAAGTTGGGATTATGTTTGAGCTGCGGATCCAGCCAGCACTTTTCCAGGGACTGTTCTGAACGCAGAGACGGAGCACCAAGACTAGCATTACCTGCACCACGACCAGCCTATCCAACAGCAGGAGGCCAGCAGTCAGGAGTTGGTGGGGTCAGACCACCAGCCCTAGGAGGGAACCAGCAGAGACCACCCCTGGCACCACAGGCAGCCCTATTTCATCAGCAGCAGCAGCAGCAGAGAGGTCCAGCTCAGGGACGGGGACAGGCATTCCCATTAGCTGTTGAGGAGGAGGCTACAGCAGGCGAGGTCATCGCAGGTACTATTTTAGTAGCTTCATTACCAGCTGTAGTTTTATTTGATTCTGGAGCATCGCATTCATTTATAGCAGCTAGCTTTGTAGCCACCCATAGAGTAGCTACCGCACCCCTCCCGAAGATGAAGAGGATTCTTACGGGAGGTGGTATTATTCCAGTTAGTGATGTCTGTAGATCATGTTCTGTAGTCGTATGTGGCCGAGAGATGCGAGCGCAGTTTCTGATATTTTCTATGCCTGACTATGACGTTGTACTTGGTATGGACTGGTTGAGTCAGTACCATGCGACTCTTGATTGTCGGCTTGGGAAGGTTATATTTAGACCGCCTGGCCACCCAGAATTCGAGTTTCTCCGCGGAGCAGTAGAGCAAGGAGTTCAGCCTACTCTTAGGGTATTATCTGTAGAAGAGGAGACAGGTTACCCAAGAGTCATATCAGAATTTGTGGACGTATTTCCTGATGATCTTCCAGGTTTACCGCCTGATCGGGAAATAGAATTCACAATAGACTTAACTCCAGGAGCAGAGCCAATCACTTCATCGGTTTATCGGCTAGCACCTAAGGAGTTAGTGGAGTTGAAGGAACAGGTAGATGATCTTTTGGAGAAGGGTTTCATTCGCCCCAGTGTTTCACCTTGGGGAGCACCCATCTTATTTGTGCCGAAGAAGGATGGAACAGTACGGTTGTGTATTGATTATAGGGCACTGAATGCCGTGACCATCAAGAACAGGTATCCCTTACCACGCATTGATGATCTATTCGATCAATTGAGTGGTGCAAGGGTATTCTCGAAGATTGACCTTAGATCCGGCTATCATCAGATCAAGGTGAGGAAGGAAGACATCCCGAAGACAGCTTTCAGGACGAAGTATGGGCATTATGAGTTCTTGGTGATGCCGTTTGGTTTAACCAACGCACCAGCAGTATTTATGAGCTTAATGAACAGAGTCTTTCATCAGTTCTTGGATAAATTCGTAGTGGTGTTCATTGACGACATTCTCATATATTCCAAGAGCCCTGAAGAGCACGAGGAGCATCTTAGAATCGTGTTAGAGACCTTGAGGCAAGAGAAGCTATATGCCAAGCTCAGTAAGTGTGAGTTCTGTATGGACAAAGTGCCTTTCTTGGGACACATCATATCAGGAGAAGGACTTTCAGTGGATCCAGAGAAAGTTGCGGCGATAGAGACTTGGCCTACACCTACATCAGTTGCAGAGGTAAGAAGTTTTCTAGGACTTGCGGGATATTACCGAAGGTTCGTAGAAAATTTCTCAAGGATTGCAGAACCAATGACAAAGCTAACACGAAAGGATCAGGAGTTTATATGGACAGAAGACTGCCAGAAGGCTTTTGAAGAACTAAAGAGAAGATTAACAACAGCACCTGTCTTGACTCTTCCTTCAGGGTCAGGAGGTTTTGTTGTTTACAGTGATGCATCCGGCAGTGGACTAGGATGTGTTTTGATGCAACATGGCAAAGTCATTGCTTATGCGTCGAGACAGTTGAAGGACCACGAGAAGAACTACCCCACGCATGATCTGGAGCTAGCAGCAGTGATATTTGCATTGAAGATATGGAGGCACTACCTTTATGGAGAGAGGGTAGAAATCTTTACTGACCACAAGAGCCTGAAGTATGTGTATACTCAGAAGGAGCTTAACATGAGACAGAGACGTTGGCTGGAACTGATGGTAGATTTTGACATCGATCTGCAGTATCATCCGGGAAAGGCGAATGTTGTTGCAGATGCACTCAGCAGGAAGCCTACGGCTTATTTCTTGACAATGCAGCCCGAGTTATTGAAGGATTTACAAGAGCTACAGATAGAGGTTATCGTACCGGGACAGAATGGCTTGATGGCTAACCTTGAGATTCAGTCATCACTCGTGGAGAAGATCAAAGAAGCATTGCCCACCGATGCTAGATTCCGAAGACTCAAAGAAAGGACAGAAGCAGGTATTCAGACAGGACTTCGCATTCACGAAGACGGGACATTGAGATTTGGAAACCGCTTGTATGTTCCAAATGGAGAATTGAGACAAGAGTTAATGACTGAAGCGCATAGCTCTATGTACTCTGTTCACCCAGGAGGAACTAAGATGTACAGAGACTTGAGACAGTATTACTGGTGGCATGGAATGAAGAGAGAGATCGCGAGATTTGTGGCCAAATGCTTAGTCTGCCAGCAAGTAAAGGCCGAGCATCAGAGGACTGCAGGTATGTTACAACCGCTCCCGATACCGGAATGGAAGTGGGAGCATATCACGATGGACTTTGTCACAGGATTTCCAAAGAGCCCCAGCGGAAGAGACGCAGTATGGGTGATCGTGGATCGACTCACTAAATCGGCACACTTCTTGCCATTTAGAGTTGGACAGTCCACAGAGGTACTAGCTGACATGTATATGCGACAAATCGTCAAATTACATGGAGTACCTGTTAGTATTGTATCGGATCGAGATTCGAGATTTATATCTCATTTCTGGAGAAGCATGCAAGAGAGTCTGGGCACCAGACTCAAGTTCAGCACGGCATACCACCCGCAGACAGATGGACAATCGGAGCGCACCATTCAGATCTTGGAGGACATGTTGCGATCATGTATGCTAGATTTCGGAGGATCTTGGGAAGATCATTTGCACTTAGTAGAGTTCTCCTACAATAACAGTTATCAGGCCAGCATTCAGATGGCGCCATTTGAAGCTTTATACGGACGGAAGTGCAGATCACCTGTGTGTTGGAGTGACGTTGGTGAACGTCAGATACTGGGACCAGAATTGGTAACGCAGACAGTGGAGAAGGTGAAGCAGATACAGAATCATCTACGAGCAGCTCAGGACAGACAGAAGCATTGGGCAGATACACACAGACGTCCCCTAGAGTTCAAGGAAGGAGATCACGTGTTCTTGAGGATTTCGCCCACTCGGGGTACTATCAGATTCGGGAGCAGAGGCAAGCTGAGCCCAAGGTATATTGGGCCATTTGACATCCTAGAGCGCGTTGGTGAGGTGGCTTACCGGCTTGCATTACCTCCATCCTTAGAGGGAGTGCATGACGTATTCCACGTCTCACAGTTGCGAAGATACGTGACCGACCCAAGTCACGTAGTCGATCATTCAGAGATCGCAGTAGGCCCGAGCTTGAGGTATGAGGAACAACCAGTTGGCATCCTCGACGTCAGTGAGAAGACACTACGGGGACAGACGATCAGACTGGTTCGTGTAGCATGGAAACATCATTCACCAGGCGAATCGACTTGGGAACGGGAAGATAGTATGCGCCAGCGTTACCCCCACTTGTTTGAGGAGGCAGTTGCAAATTAAGCAACCTTGTACTTCCATAACTTTTCTTTAGCAGCTTATTCTTTGATTGCGAGGACGCAATCCTTTTAAGGAGGGAAGATTGTAAACACCCTAAATTTCAGAAATAAGATTTATAAAATTTTCCCTATTCTTGGTATTTTTCTGGAATTTATCACTGAGGTTTGTGGGTTAAATAATTTTAAGTGTGGCTTAATGGAGTCAAAATATTCTGGAAGTAAAAATTTATTGTGTATAATGGAGAACCGGACGCACGGCAATTTTCGGTGAATTTATTGGACACCGGAGCAACGTATCGAGGACCTTTAGCTATTTGGATTGTGAACCGAACCCAAACGAACCAAACACCCCTGCCTAAACCAACCCAGGCTGAACCAAACAGTGGATTGGGTCGGGTCGGACCCAAGCCAGACCCGACCCGGATTCGACATCAGGGGGAAACCCTAAACTCTCCGCCGGAAATACTGTTCACAACCTATATATTCTCCTCGATATTCGTGTAGCCACCGCCGCCACCCTAATTCCCTTTGTCATCTCCGCCGACCCCTACCTCCAGTCGCTCCGCCGCTCCGTTAAGCAACGCCGACCGGCCGCCATCGTCAGCGAGTACCCCGACTCGCAGAACCCCCACTGCTCCCTGCCGATCGTCCACTGCCGCCCGTCGACCACAGAACCCCGTCCACCGATTCGTCCTCCTCCACCGCGGACATCCACCTCGTCGAGCCCAGAGCCCCGCGCCGTCAGACGCGCTCCGCCCGGCCTAGTCACCCCCGTCGACTGAACCCAGTGCCGACTCCCCTTACCACCTCGACTCAGCCGTCCCTCCAACCGATCGTCCCAAGAGCGGGCCCTAGCCGACCTCGAGGCTGAACCCCCGGCGAAGCCATCCGCGGACAGAGCCCTAGCTCTGACTCACCACGGACACGAGGAAGCTGAAACTCTGAACCAGGACACGGAATTGGCTTTCGGACACGCAGAAAACAGAATTCACGGAGCCCTGTTCAGGTATCGTTTTCTCTCAAACCGTAGCTCCGTTTTCAATTCCGTCGATTGCTATGCGTAGACTGTATAACCCTCTCGGTGCCCGTGCAACTCGCTCGGTGCATCGCGTCCTGTAGTGATCGTACACCGCGATCCAAAACAGGAAAAAAAACAACGCCCTATTTCACCTCGGAACTGAGTCCGCTCCGCCAATCGGGACGACTTGGTCGCACGCGGTCTTTACCAAACTGTGCGCGACGTTGATACGGTCGTGTGGGTTTTCGCAGAAGTCGATTCGGAGGTGCGTGCACCCCGGAATCAACGCGTATCCGCCGACGACACCCCGTATCCATTGATCCTGGAATACGCTGTAACTTCGTGTATACACGTCGGATCGAGACGAAATTTGTGCCATCGGATCCGTAGTAATACGCTGGTCCTGTGAGCCAAGTTTGGTTCGATTCTGAGGACGTTGACAAAATCACGTATCGTGGGCCCCACCGGCTCCACTTGACGGGTGATTTTGTGACCGGCTCATCGGAATCCAATTCTGGAAGTTCCGTTGGGTTCGTATCATCGTTCCTGACTTGTAGACACTGAGTTTGCGGAATTTGGAGACCTTTGACCCTGACGCGCTTTTCGGTGCAAAGTGGGCCCACATATGGAACCCGCTTTGGCCCGAAAATGACCTTTTTGCCCCTGTGTCCAAATTGGACGTAAGGACAGGCATTTCCAGCTATTTGACATCTTCTGAGACTGTTGGTGATGTTTATTACAGCTTTTGGAGTAGTACCTACCGGATCCACAGATACCAGGACAGTTGTTGATATTCGGACATCAGGCAAGTGTACCTTGCCAAACTCTGCAGTTTAGTTATCTATTTTCCTTGTTTTATATATATTGCTGTGCATGCTCAACCTAGGACCGTGTGACGTACTTAGCGTCCGATTATCAGTCGGGTGCCGACACTATACGCAGTGTTGGGTACGGTCATCTAGAGATGGACATCCGTGACATTTTATATTCTCGTACTTGTCTTATCAAGTACCCTATGACCCAGGACACTTGATACTATTCATGAGACAGGATTTTCCCGAGATATTCGTGGTGATTCTGTATAGGATACAGGACATGGACATTATATTATTAGATACTTATGACTGGTTGCATTTAGCTATGATCGCGCTTGACATGGGCATGAGACGTTGTGGTCATGATATGCGTGGTTACATTGGGTGGGGAGAGACACACAGGCTACAGGCTGTATTTATGTATATCTTCTATTATTGAGAGGTCGCAGGTTCTCGTAGCAGAGCCTGACCCACTACCGGTTATTACCGCTACCGGCTCCCCGACACAGAGCTTGTAGTGGCTCAGCCTGAGACTAGTGATGCTCTCACTTGCATTTACACTTAGATGGTTACATATTTACCCCATTGTTCATTTAGTTATTTATTTGCTGCACTGCTTATCTGTATTTATTGGCATGAGCTTTCTTGTACCTTGCTATGTCCCCTGAGGACCTGGATCCGGATTTTGTTCCCCAGATTTTACAGACGTGGTTTATCCCGAGATCTACGGGACTGGAGCAGGAGCTGATCCAGGAGTTGTACCACCATCTGAGGGCGAGGTCTTAGCTGAAGACTTCTCTTGAGCATCCATGTTCATGCTCAGCTTTCATTTATTTATTTCAGTCTTTCATATTCTGGTCAGATGAACCATTGTACTAGATATTTATCGGGTTGTTCCCCGAAGTACTTTGCGAGACTTGCTGATGATTTACATTCTTATTTATTCTGTGGATCATGTTTTATATCTTGTGTGGATGAGATTAGTTGTGCCATGATTGTCGTAGACTTATTTTACAGCTTAAGTATGCCCTGATGGATCCATTATATTGAGTTGGTCCATCGGTGCGTACTGCTGGCCGTTGCCACGCGTCTGGTCCCACGGTATTTTGGGACTGGGGCGTGACAGCATTGCGTACCGTCCCCATAAACAAGGAGAGAACAACATAGAGTCCGTCTAGACCGGATCGGTCCCAGTGCCCCGGGTCGTCCACGGAATGGGATGTTATAATCCCCCTTGTGCACAAGTTGTCCATGACCATGCGAGAGTCTTGGGTTTCAGGTTCAGAGGATAACTCGATTTTGTTCAGGACAAGTTTGCTCCACGAGCTATAATTTTATTTTTGCTTTACATAACATGATTCTTGTTCAGTGCTCACTTGACTTGAAGCAATCTAAGGCAATACGAGCATGAGACAATCACATAGCATGATCTGTCTAGAATAGTCCCCCTGAGTCATTAGATTGAGTACAAGATGAGTTATTTTCCTCTGAGACAATATTATCTTGCTTGACTGTCCATTTATGCAAATTCCTAGTTCGGGAAATGCCTTGGTGACCTAGTAGTCCCGTATACTTTAAATATTCATATACTTGGCTCTGAACGACCATTAGATAGTCTTTCGGTGGTTTGGATAAAAATAAGGCAAGATAGGGCATGGATTTATATGACAAGCATTGAATCGAGACAATAAATATAAGCAGGCAAGAATGCATTGATAAGGAAAACTTGAACATTCACGTTCGCTCGGGCTCAAAGGTAAGCCGAGGAGTAAAATCGTAAAGGGACTTAACGAGCGACATGATCTAGGGTCGTGCAATATAGTAGTAAAGAAGTGCACAATGAAGTTTATAATGTTCATATCGTTCTACTTGATGCATAGCGGGTCTAGTTGAATAAGGCAAAGGTAGCATACGAGAGTCTGAATATAAGCAATATTTCATTTCCATGTTCTAACACAAGCAATACAAGTTGGGATTATTCCTTTAGCTAGGTGCGTTGTATTGTTATTAGCATGCAAGGGGTGATTCACCTAGCAACTAGCATGTATCGTTCTATATTTTAAGTGTGCTGGCTAAGCAAAGATAAGTTCACCGTAGCCACCCACCTTAGTGATGATTCGCCTCGGTTGAGCGATACGTCAAGAGAGCCGTTGAAAGCCTAAATCGAAATCATGTAGGGACAAGTCTGGATATCCTTTGCCTCAACGAGTATTCTCGCCTGAGCAAAGCGGGTCGGGACATTGCACTTTTGTCGTTTGAATCAATAGTCCACTTGAGCGAAACGGGGTATTACATGTTGTGTGTCGCAAAAAGGTGATACATTGGCAACATAACACATGTCGAGAAAGGATAGTATATCCAAATATAAAAACACTTCATGCAATATAATTTTGATGTCGCAAAATCTAATTAAGCCAAATATAAAAACTCTTCCTGCTACATAATTTGATGTCGCGAAAGCTAATGCAGCCAAATATAAAAATACTTTCTACTTTACAATTTGATGCCGCGAAAGCCAATTTATATTTTTATATTGATTTATTGTAAGAAATAATATATTTTCACATATATTTTCCAACATAGATAAATATTTCAAAAATAACTTTTAAACATTAAAATTTGTATTCAAACAACTTGAGAACAAAGCAATAAATTGACGTACATACAACATAATATCCAAAATTATGTCTTAACAACTTCAAATAACCTAATGTCTCAACAAATTCAAATAACCCATTTAAGGAGAAACATATTGTATTCCATAAATGTACTGTATACAAATATAATGTAAACAAAAACACATAGAGTTGAATGTATTCCCAACAAATTAGCCTATAATAATGTTTTTTCGTTATTACATAATTTATCTAAAATGATGATAGATCTCATGATATGAATGTATTTCCCAAAAGAAATGCCTTGTTGTCCATGTGAACTCCTACAAACAAAAATTAAACAAAAGAAATTCTAAGTAAAACAACATATATACTAAAAGAATGACATGTATCTTTGAAGACTAAAAAAATTATGCAAAAATATATGTACCGTATTTTTTTTCATAAAAAAACTTAGTTATGTTAGAAATTTTCATGATTAAAAATAATTTAAATGATTAACCAAAAGAAAATTTCCATGTTAGGTATGTTTGAATGTTGAGGGTATCCCTTGACACGACAATTATGGTGGATTTTTTATCCTGTACTATGGAGTCTGAGTAAGATCCGACATATGATACGATCATAATTCTTTCTCCAAGTCTATGCCCTGAATAATTGGGTATTGATAAGTACCCACTCTCCTAGAGCACTTACAATAACTAATGAGGAGCAAAGTAATAGTAGTAGTAGTACCCAACCAAGGTTCATTTCTACTTCAAGTTTTCCTATCATCAAGTATCAGTAGCATAACCAATGGTTATCAATGTTTATTGCTCATGGTGATGATGAATTCAAACATGCAGTAGTGGCCAAGAATTGCAAAAGTTATAATTTTTTTTCCAAAGTATTAGTAATAACTCAGCCAAATATATGTCCACGAAGAATAGTGACTTTATAATCATGTTAATCCTATAAATAATTATAACCTTTAGCAAATTTATCCAATAAACTCATCTAAATAGTATACATTAATGTAGTATACTAGGAATTGGTTGTTAGTACGGATACATACATGCTCATTTGAATTCATAGAGACAAATATTACATGACATAAGTAAATATATGGCTAACTGACACGATATAATTTAGTCAGGCTTGTACTCTTTAAAGAGTCTCATCAACCGTTTAAATCATTAAAGACTAGATACCTATCAAGATTTGATTCTTTAAGTTGAATCTAATTGAACAAAGCCATTTAGTTTAAGTTAGCAAGAGGGAGTGCCTGAAGTGAGATGGTGTGGGAGAATATGCATAATTAGCTTCTTTTTTTTTAAGATGGAAGCAAGTGACCAGATGAAAACGCAGTCAACATTTTTTAGAAGCCTGAGATTATTATGCCATGATATGCCATACCTGGATGCCATCAAGATTTGATTCTCAAGTTGAGTCTACTTGAATAATACCCTTCAGTTTCAGTTGATACGATCTTTGGTACCTAATGTGTCACTACCACATTTTTTAGAAAAGGGTATTTTAGTAATTTTATATTTAATTAAATATTGTGCATGATAAATAATTATTTTTTGTATTATTTAATTGTTGTTAGATGTTAGTGTCACGCCCAGTCATAACATACGTAGGACTAGGAATACGTAAGTATGCCAGCCGTATGTATATGGCAACTCCAATATATGGATACCATAATACACACGTACGCTGTAATATGAATATTAACTCACATGTGGTATATATATTGTCACAAGTCATAGGGCATAACTAGATCTCATCCACAGAATCAAATAACCAATCAACTATATATCTGAATCAAGTATAAATTGCTTGATAAGAACAAGTAGTTGGGTAGAGAGTCTAGAGACAAATCCACTACCCACTAGAACATAAGATAAGCCACATAAGAACATCTAATGAACAATGAGACTCGAAGAGAAGATCTCCTCAAAAGAGATAAGTAGCAAGTCCTGATCCGTGCTTCTGCGAATAGTCATGATCGTCTACACCTGGAAAGGGACCAGGTTCTCAGAGGGACGTAACACGATACATATAAGCATGCCAATTTGAATACAGTAAACATGTATAATAGGTAGAAAATATATAAGTACTCTGTACAAGACAATCTATATGAATACATAATGAGGACAAATTTTCGACGTATGGGCAGGGGTAGGCTACTCTATCTAATCTCACAACTCACACATACGTCTAGAACATTATCAGCCGTCATACCGCGAGGGTAGCGACCATCATGACACCATCAGCCGATATACCGCGAGGGTAGCGACCATCGGATACAACTACCATACTGCGTGCTAGTTACTATGGTTTACCAGAGTGGTTATAGCCCATACGCCTACTGATTGTCCTCTTCTCCCATGATGTTATGTGTCAAGTATGTGTCAACATATATTATAGTATATAATTATGACTGAAAGAAGACACACATACAATGAATATATAAAATAAAATAAGTATGCAAAAGTACTATAAATAATTTGGCAAGGTATCTTGCCTAGCAAGAAAGCTACAAAGTGTAAGCGTCCAAATGTCAAGTATAATGGATCAGAAACTATGGTATCAGAACGAACGTCCCCGGATGCTAAAATAAATATCACCAACGTTCCCAGAATAAGCGAGATAGCTAGAAAATACTACCCTTTCGTCCAATTTGGACACAGGGGCAAAACATTAATTTTGGATCAAAGCGGGCTCCACATGTGGGCCACTTTGCAACGAAAAGCGTGCCAGAGGTAAAGGTCTCTAAATGGGACAAATTATAGGTCAAACAAATTCTAAACGTCAGTACGAACTCAACGGTATATCCAATTTTGGATTTCGGTGAGCCGAACATAAATTTACTCTAAAAGTCAACCGTAGGGCCCGTAAATAGGCGGCCTGGTCAATTGTCTCAAAATTGCGTGAAATTTGGGTCGCAGGATCAGCGTGATACCACGAATCCAAGGGCATAAGTTTTGTCTCATTCTGACGAGCGTACACTAAATGGTGCAGTATTTTGCAAAAGTTACGATATGGGGACTTTTTACAGATACGGGTTGATTTCGACGCGCACACACGTCCGAATCAGCTTTCGCGAAAGCCCACACGTCAGGATATACTATACGCGCCTTTCGGTGCAATTGTTACACGATGAGACGGTCCCATTTGGCTGAGCGTGCTCCGTATCATAATTTTCTAATATTTTAAAAATAAGTTTTTGGTCGATTTGTAGGTTGAATAATTTTACACATAGAACAAATTAACAAAAACTAAAAGAACACAAAAAATCTCGGTTATATGGAGAAGAAAAACTCTTTTATTTGTTTTCGAAAATAATAAACAGGTTGATGACAAATTGTGTGTGAACATGGGGTTTTGGATTCGAAATTCTGAACTATTTTGGTCAGTTTTTTGGTCATTTTTTGGTCGATTTTTTGACCAATCCGGGACACGAAAACTCATGACGCTTGAATGAAAATCTTAGAGGGTTAGGTTATGAACGTACACGAACAAACTGTACGCAAAAATAATCAAAATTGAGGGAGATACATCACCTTGAAGATGGGCCAAAACTGTGTGCATGCGCGCATACGTACGCGCGGTGCGCACTCGCGGGTGGCCGGCCGGCGGGCTTTGGTAGCGCGCGACTGCGGGGGTGGCGGCACCGGTTGTGGTGCTGATGTCGTCGGGGGTCAGGCGGTCGTCGGAGGGGTTCGATTAGGGTTAGGGTTTGGATTGAAGTATATATATATATATATATATATATATATATATATATATATATATATATATACTAGCGAGGGAGAGAGAGATGAGTCTGCGGGGCCTTTGGGGGTCTGTGTGGTTGGGATTAGTATAGGAATAGGAGTTGGGATTGGGTTAGGAATTAGCTTTTAGGTTTTAGTAGTTTTATTAGTATTAGCTTTAATTTTGGTTTTAGATTAGAATTGTTTTAATGTTTTTTTTCTTTTTTTTTCTTTCTATTATTATTAACTATTACTATTATTACGATTATTATTATTATTATTACTCCTACTATTATTATCTTTTCTTATGATTATTATTATTATTTTTATTATTATTATTATTATTATTATTATTAGTAGTAGTAGTATTATTATTATCACTAATATTATTATTATTATCATTATTTAATAACCATATATTTATTTATTTATATAGATGAGGCTAAAAATTCGAAAGTAATATTTGCACATAAAATAAATTCTAGAAAAATAATTTTGTATAGTTCCAATAAAATACCACACTCAAAATAATTTTATGAAATATTTTATAAGTAAAATAATTATATTATCTAATTAACTAAGTAATTAATTAAATGGTTATCCAACAAAAATAAGTTAATAGTAAAATAATATGCACATCTTACAAAAAGAGAATTTACCTAATCTGGCACAGAGAATTATGGGATGCTAATTATAGGAAGTTGGAGTTGGAAAATACCCATAATTAAAAAATATATATAATATCTAAATATTTAACAATCAAACTACGGTCATTACACTAATTCATACTAATGCCAAGGGGTCGAATTCTTGTGCCACGAAAAGATCCTACAGGTAGTGTCTCCTGTGTAGGCTACTTTCTCTGAAGGGAGATAAAAATTTTGGAGCCATCATATATTATTAATGTCCGAACCATGGTGAAGTATCCTAATATAATCATTGGGTTTAAATTGTTTAAAAGAAAGTCTAAAACAAATACAAGAAATACAAAAATACACACCAAATACCAATTTTTGGGTGAGGGGGTTTACAGTTATTTATTTATTTTGGACTTGTGTTAGTGGACCTAACTTGTTTAGTTTAGACTCTTGGACCAACATGTATTAATTGTTAGATTTTAGCCCATTTAGAAAGCCCATTGATTATGAGGATGATTAAATTAATTAAACCATTAGACTATAAGCTTTCCTCCTTAATTATTTCTTCATGAGTGGCCCCAAGGGATATAGTGGATATTACATAGTTACTTGAGGAAGGGGAAAGGGGGCCAGCCTATATTTAAAGAGGAAAGAAATTTCTCTCTCCTCTTTTCATTTGCAAACTAGATCTAGAATTTCTCTCAACCAAATTCCTTCATTCCTACATCATTTTTTTACCAAATTTTATCCCAATTCCTTTCCAAATCACCATTGGAGGCTGGTAGAGCAAGGATCTAGAAGAAGAAAGCAAGGATCTACAAAGAGGAGCAATAATTTACAAGTTGGAGGCCAATTTTATCACATTTGGAGGTTTCATTGGGAATCCATCTTCCAATAGGTATAATTCAGTTTTTTCCCTTAATTTAGGTTATAAATCTGTGATTAAACCATAATAAATCAACCCATATAAATAGGCTACCCATAGGATTTGGTTTTGTGTTTATAGTAGGCCTATTGTGAAAGTTATGGTATTTTTTGTGTCAATTTTGGGTGAATTCTGATATTGACATTTGTTGTGTGTGTCAATTGGTCCTATAGATTAATTTGGCATATGCTTGTGTGTTTGGGGCTAGTGTCATGTCAACACTTGGGTAAGTGTAGGTCATATCCCAATAATTTGGTGATACAAATTGATTTGGGGTTTTTTTCTTCGACACGAGACTTTGTGCATATCATATTTTGACATGGACACGTAGATTTGTGTTTGACTCTTCGTATTGATCATAAATAATATATTAGACTTGTTCGTGTCCTTCGGAGTACGTTTGGATGTGTGGTGGACTCATATCACAAGTGTATCCTAGATCTAGTGGGATACGGGTGTGATACACTCCATGTGTTGTACAATTTAAATTCTAGATCTATTTCTCTAGTCATTGTAATGTATAATTATATATATGTATATAGATATGGTTGTCATAGATCTATGTAACTATTTTACCTATGTGTATATATATATGTCTGTAGCTATTATTCTACATTTGTAAGAGCTATTTAATATTGTTGTGTATGTATATATATTATAGTATATATATAGTGTATATGTTATGTGTAAATATGTATATATGTTGTTATATATATATGTTACTATATATATGTATGTTATTGTTATATGTATTTATTATGTACACATATCCTATAGTTGTAACTATGTATATATATGATACTATATTGTTATATATATTATTGAGTATATATATATATATATATATATATATATATATATATATATATATATATATATATATTTTATAGTTGTAAGTTATATATATGTAATTATATATATATATATATATATATATATATATATTGTGTCTTATATATATATTATATATTGTGTTATATATAGATATATATAAGAGATGGGAAAAGGCGACAGTAGCTATGGCGACAGATCCTCGTCACAATAGCAGCAACGTTAGCACACAGCAGCAGCAACAGCAATAGCAACAACAGCAGCAGTTAATAGCAACAGCAGCCACAACAACAATAGCAATACCAACAGTTAATAGCAACAGCAGCCACAGCAACAATAGCAACAGCAGCAGCAATAGCGAGGGCTACAGCAGCAACAACGACACATCAGCGGGGTTTTGGCGACAGCAGCGGACATCCGTCGGTGTAGCGGCACTTCCAGCTACAGCAGCAGCAGCAATTGCGACAGCAGCCAACAGCCTTTAGCGACACTTCTGCAATTTATTTGGGATTTTAAATATTTAGATATATTAGATATATATGTGTATATATATGATATTAATATATACGTATATATGTTCCTAATTGCTAGTTGTGTTTTAGTATATTATGTGTATAATATTTAGTTGTTAGTATATGTTATTTATGGGTAGTTAGTATAAGTAAGGTATTGGATATTACCTTGAGATAATAAGGTAAGTATCAAGGTAATTGGGGATACCCAAGGTATTGGGTCTGGGTATCAAGATTATGGTTTAATGTTGTGATACCAAGTTTGTTCGAAACCAAGGTATATATTTAGTGTTTGTAAATTAGGATTTTATATATATTTAATATTTGTTTGATATGTATATGTGATGCTTTACCTATTATTTTACGTATCCTGAGATACGGTATCCTAGTATCCTAAGATATAGCTTTTAATGACCTAAACTCTAGTGTTTGGACCCAACATCCTTGAGATAGACTCATGCAACCTAGGAATAGGTAGTTTGACATAATTGACCATTGATTGACCATAGTTTGCAATAGTTGACCATAGTTTGACTTAGAGTTGACTTAGTTTGGCTTTTGAATTAGAATTGGCTTTTTGACCTAGAAGTTGACTAGTTTAACTTATTTTCTTTATGAAACCTTGTATTGATGTTATATTTCATATATAGGTCTTTGAGGCACCGTATCAGACATCTGTGAGACTATTTATTGGAATTCAGGAGAGTATATTCTCTAATAGTTTCTCATTTATGATATCCTATATGTTCATTATATCTAGTGTAGATATCCTTCTTTAAGTCTTTTTTTATTGGTTATCTTGTGCATGTATAGACACTGATTCTCGGGGAGATTTGCTACCTTCCTAGAGAATCCCGTGCCATAGCATACCATGGTTGGATCTATTATACCAATCGGGGGTGGAGAGTATTTTAGTGTAGATTTGTGATCATACCCTCCTTTTGCATGTCTTGTTCCTTGTGAGTTTTGATCATATACCACACGTATGATTAACCATGCTATTATACTCTTGTGCAAGTTTCCAAGCCGATCACATGTTAAAGCTAGTACTTACACATTTAGACATTAGTATTCTTGTTCATTGTCATATTATTCATTATTGTATTTATTCCAGTATTTTTTTTATTGTGTATCTCTTGTATCTATTGTGCATATTGTATATTCATATCTATTTACTGTTACATAGTTTTTATCATTGATTAGAACTGCTGTTAGAGATGTACTCTGCTCCTTTCTGGACTGGATATATTTTTTCCAGATGACACTGAGGAGTGGTACCCTACATATTATGGACCTTAGGATGTTATGGATTTAGAGTCAGAGACCCTGGCTCAGGAGGGACTTATCCCAACTGAGACAGATGACCCGGGACTTGTAGCTTCTTAGTATTCTTTTGTACTAGATTTGTCTCCAGCTTATTTGTTAGTATTCTTTCAGGCTCATTGATGATATTATTTTAGACGCATGAGTTGTATGTGACTATTCTATTCTTTATCATATTCATGCTCGTTTCTATCTTAGATTTATGATTGAGTATATTATTATAGTTGGTGGTTTATTATATTGCTAGATAGATTACCCAGACAGCGTTCTATAGGCAATTCTGCGGTGTAGGCTGGGCGTTGTTCCCGACTTGCATCCCTACATCGGGTGCGGGTCATGACATAATATATTCTACATATAGTGGCAAGTTTTAAGATAGAAGCCAATGTGGCTATGCTAATGCATATTTTCACCTTTTAGTGGGTAATATACTTTGGACTGTTGCCTCCTGAAGTACACTAACTGGGTTGTAAATTTGCTTCTTTCATGTTTCATGGCTACTTCAGCATAAAATTACAAGGCTTGATAATGTTTACTTGTTCGCATGTGCATGCAGCATGCATATTTATATAAAATATTTTAATAAATTTTGTAATAATTTATTAATAATTATTTTGCTTTCTGATACCAAAAAATTCAAAACTCCGATCCAAAATCACTATAATATTTGATACTTACTCAAAGGAAGGGTCCGATATCGATATCGAGAACTTGGTATTTATATGTTGATAACCTTAGATAATGCATAGAGGACAGAGAAAACTTATGCATATAAAAAGTTATTTTTTGTGTAAACCATATGTACTTTTTATAACCATACAAAAAAGATTGTTTGTTAAAAATAAAAAGTTGCATTTTAGGAACCTAACCTGAAGTTTAACTCTTAACTTGTTTCCATAACTAGATTATCCATATCAAAAGAACATGGTGTTTTATATTCTAGATTAAAGCAATCACCTTCAATGACCTTGTCATAGTATAGCAAAAAAATGATAAACTTTAAGGAAGAGCTAAATCTCATTGATTAGATATTTATGTTAGAGATCTGAAATATTAACCTTAAACTGATGTAAATTCCTTCTAGTTGCTAGGAAAATCGCTTTACTGCAGTTGGTTTGGTCATTTATGTTAAAGAACTTCAAATAACTTTATTTTTTGTATCCTAACCTATCATGTATAACACAACATCTCCTTAATTCTTTTTGTTTCAGTTAATTATCCCTGGCTAGCTACTTCAATCTCCTAACTATATAAATTTAAAGTACTACTACTATTGTGACCTTTATTCAGGTTCTTTGCTTGTTGTTGTGGGAAGACAAAGCTGATGATCTAGAAAGAAAGATAGATAGATAGATAGATAGATAGATAGATACTGAAACAATTCCTGATCCTTCACCAATCCAGTACGGCAAATGCTGTAAGTAAAGAAGATCTATATCTAATTATAGATATATTCTTCCCATGCTTTAAGTTTAAGATTTGTTCATTAATAGTTTAGTCATCATGATCGATCGATGGTACAGCTAGATAGCATATTATCATGCCAGTTTTAAAAGCACTACTCTCCAGGATTTGTTGATGCATATATCTTAACCAATAATTAATCCTCAATGTCTATCTATTATGGATTATCTGTTGAGAATGTTAGATATTTTATTTGGTGAGTAGTTGAGTCAAATTGACACATGTACTTTTCCCATCTAAACTGCCATTTTGCCTTAAAGACTTACGGAAACAAGTCATAATTGTCTTTGAGATAGTGACAGACCTGAACTAGTTCTAAAGGAAAATTCATGATTATCACAACATAGTTTTTTAGGATACCTATATCTATTCATTCAAGTAACTGGCCATTGTCATCGTCTAGAAGAACTATGAACATATTTGAAAAGAGAAATGAGGGTAAGATGCCAAAATAAGAGCGCACCAAAAATTTCTTCATTTGTGTCTGACACTTATTTAATTATATTTAAATATAACTGGACAAAGATTATCCATAGGAGAATCATAAGGTATTATTTCAGGATTTGTTGATGGAAAAAAATAAATTATATTATGTAGACAACAACGTAGAATTCAAATATCGAATCAAATTCTATCATGCAAGTAAATAGAAACCAACCAAGGATTATTGTATTAGAAGAATTATACTTTTGTTAATTTAGTAATCACAAGTGCATTCTATTGATTCAGATTCTAAAAGCATGTATAATATCATACATGTTATCATAAATTTTATCCCTAGGTAGTATGTTTCCTTGTAGAATGAGCAAAAACACATATTAATCATGAAGTACTAGAATGTTTCGTTCGTAATATCGGTATTGGAAAACCCATCCTTAGTACAGAAGCACTAACCTTTCTTGCCTTTCTACTCAATATACTTCACCCGGCTGCTTGGCATGTCACCCTCCAGTTTACTTGAAAGCCACATTCAAAACTAAATTCATTTTATTAATTACACAGAACCTGACAATAACATCCACAGAAACTCTTGATAGACCTTTGAAGTCTCAAGAGATTTCATATTGTTTCCATATTCACCCCCTATTGCAAGCATGAATGTAGCAAAACATATGTAAATTCTAATGCATTTTATCCAAAAAATTTATTAAAATAGAACTAGCATTTGGGGTATGTCGTCAATGGATGATCCAACATGTAATACCATCAAATTTTCCAAGTCTACCAAGTTAAAATGTATATTGCTTATTCCTGTATCAGTAGGCTTGCTCTAGGTTAATAAAAATTTTAGTATTATAGGTGAGAAAATGATCCATGGGAATAAAAATTGATGCAAAACAAGACAGACTTTTAGTTTAATATGAGACCTTAGATAACAAAGAACATCAAGATCTAGCAACAGCCTTGTTGTTATATTTAATAAAAAATTGCATCTATGCCACCATTTTCAAAAATTGATCAGCAAATTTTATCCTACAGTAAAAGAACGTATAAGAAAAAAGGCATCAGATACTGCGACAAGTCCATCAAGAAGAATAAAAGTATCATCATCATCTAAGCATTTTCTAATCAAAATGGCGATGTATGAAACACAAGTATTTATAGAGAAGGCTCGACAGACATGTTTGACCAATTCTCACCACACTGTCAACCCTGAAGCCAATTTTCCCATTTATTTTTGGTTAAGTCTTAATTTTCTTTGTTAGCAATCACTTCTTAAGGTGATAAAGAGTTGTAGTTTATTCTGTACATCGCCGTTTCCCTCATACCACTAATGTTCTTAATCCTCTTAGCTAGCCAACTCGCACGATAGCAAATTTCTGGTATGTAACTATAAATAAGAGGTTATCCACTTTTTGTGTTTATGTCGCAGAGAACATGTCCCTTAACAGCGCTGAATGAAAGAAGAGGACTCAAACATGTGACATAAAAAATTGGGATGGAGGCTTTATTATTGTTATATAAATAAGAGGAGATGGCCACAAAATCTAGAAGTCCAATTGGCATGTAGGGAACTTATAATGGTGGCTATGCAGTTTAAGCTCAATAAATCTTAGGCATTATATATACACAGTTATATGCACAATTAGGAAGAGTATACCAATACATTCTTAGCAAGAAACATCTTAGGCACAATATATGCACAGTTAGGAAGAATATACCAATACATTCTTAGCAATTATTCTATGGGAGTGACTTTAAAGTGGATATTTGAGTATGAATATAGGCTTTATGAACTGACTAAAACTCTGAGGCAACCCCACGAGCCCAAAAGATAGGTTTCCAGCAAGCTAGCAACACGATAATAGTTAAGAAGAGTGAAAAGGACATGATATGTATAACAAATCCAAATAAACCAAATAGTATTATTCACAAATTAGTTAACATGGACAAGAATAAGAGGTATTTTAATGATGTGTTTACGTCAGGTTTGTTTCACAGACTTGGTTGTTTTTTAAGTTTTAGCTAATGGATGTCTAATGAAGTTACTTCCAAGCAGACCTTCATCCTCACTGTCTTAAACTTTAAATGATCAATAGAGGAATCATGAATTCACATATTTATAATCAAACATAAAAGCTTGAAATCGTGCCATCGACCTATGTAACATATACCTTTCGTTAATTTTTCTTATTCTTGAATGTGAAGTTAGCATTAGGGCATTTGGTTGCTTCAAGTGGATAACTGTCAAACAAATGCAAAACTTATGTTAGAGAAGATATATTTTATTTCACAGATATAAATACGAGGTAGTTATATATTATGGTTATAGTCAAAATGCTTGCAGCTTTTTGATACGGTACTTGAATTCGCAGCATTAGTAGCAGTAGTAGTACCAGAGGCTTAAAATTATTAGTGAGAAGTATATTGGAAAACTTGATATTCCTATGGAAGATCCTCCTCTAGCATCCTTTGTGCAAGTAATATAGTCCTCTAGCTGTCCTGACCGTAATCTTGTGTTGGTGCTTCTAATCCATTGGTGGCAAATTTTCATCTACAACTCCCCAAGAAACACGAAACTAATAAACCATATTTTTTATGAACATTTGATTATTTTGGTCACCACACCATACCATACCTTACCATGGAGATTAGAGGTGATGGAGCCAAACAAAAAGAACTCCGAAGACTAGATGGAGGTCGCGGTCGATATAGCATCATAGTAGAGCGTATGCATTTGGATGATGTACATGGTTGATTGTTCCGAGATTTGTCAGGAACTCTTTCTCCCTCTGCTTATCCCCTGAAGTACTCCGTAGACACTTGACAAAGATGGCCTGCCCATCTTCCATCCCTCCTTTATAGACGTCTGTATAGCCATCTCTCCCAAGCAAGTTATCTGCTCATTTTCTAATAGAAAAATAAAAAAATAAAACATGCAATTGAAATATATGAAGTTACGTGTAGGCAACTCTAAAGGGGGTGAATAAAGTTATGTGTCAATAGTGACCAATTAAAACCGAGTAAGACTAATTCCAGTAATCAACTTCAAACAAAGAAAATAATCAGAGAATAATAATGCAGAAAGTAAATAGAGTAAGGAAGATAAAATGCAAATACAAGGATATATCCTGGTTTCCATCGTGGAGGACTAGTCCAGGCCCGAGTACTCTCGCTCGGAGTTTGAATCCACTATCAGTGAAATACAAGCTTTGATCCGAAGGCTTGCCACTTCTTTACAGACACGATCTTTTGATCCGAAGTGCTCGAATACTTTAACTTCGCAAAGGCAAAACTTGGAATATTCCAAGTGAGAACACTTTACAACTCTTGCACAACTTCTAGTTGAATTGCACCGAGGCACTTTAGGGGGTTAGGAAGTTATGGCTAAGAAGATTTGGAAGAGTATGTCTTAGAGGAGTAGAGCTTAGAAGATTGAGAGCTTAAAAGATAAGGGATGATTTGAAATGAGATAATTCATGCTCTATTTATACTAGTCTGGGTAGGCAGCGTTCGGCCAGAGTTTTGTCCTCAAACATTCAAAAAATTCGAACATTGGACTATTTGTTACAAGGTGGAACAAAAAATAAGGTTGCTATTTTTAAGGGCACCGAGTTCGGCCCGAGTTCGGTCGAGGATCGAGTTCGGTCTGCCTCAGACCAGAAGCTCTGTAACTGGGTTTGAGTAGGTTTGGTTTTGGTTTTGGTTTGGTTTTGGACTTGATTATTTGTTTGGTGGAGCTATAGAAGATATGTTGAGGGTAGGTATGCCACAGTGTGACTCAACATACATGTTTTCTATACTTAAACAAAATAGAAAAATTACATACTCTAAAACATAATAAAGATAATGTAGCAACAGTCTTACGAAGTTTATTGATTTCTCGTCTAGTATTGTCTCAATATTTGTATGTCTCAATATTCATACCTGGACACATGTTGAAGGAGGTAGTGAGATATTATCAAAGTTTGAAGTAGCTCCCCCGCAAATGAATATCCACGTCCAAGTAATAAATGTCCACATCCAAGAAATTTTAGACAGAATTTAAGCAAACACATTATATCCAAAATATTATATCCAAAATATCATATGCATAGCTAATCTAACAAATGCTATTTTACTAAACATTAATGCATAGATAGATATGCTATTTCTCTCCCTTTGTCATTTAGCAAAACATAATAAGTAGCTCTCCCGGAAAGGAATAAACATAGACAAAGTAAAATAACAAACTGAAGATTAAACTAATAAGTAGTCTTTTTAAAAGTTAAAGAGCAGTCATCCAAAGTTAAACTACATAATGCAAAACTAAAAATTTATCAACAGCATCCAGAAGTAACTGCCACAGCTATCAAGGAGCAGAATCAGCAGGAGGATGGGATGGACCAGCATGAACAGAACCAGATAGATTGTTGGTAGAGCAATGAGAGTCGAAGAAAGCAGCATCAGGCTCCAATACCTTATGGCCCAAGGGTCATCAATGCGGTAGCCTTCACGAGAATGGTCACGACCCGTAGAAAAAGACATAGTGGGATGCCTAGCCATGTTGTACTGGATATCATGGATATTGTTATTGAGATCAGACATTTGAATAGTAGTCCGATAATCCATCTAATTATTATGATCATCTTCCAACTGAAAGTGGTCTCACAACATATCCCGGATAGAGTCCAAGGTGGAAGGAGGTTCAACTTGAGGGGCCTCAGATTTGGACGAGGCTTCCTCAGCTGGAGCTGGAGTTAAAAGAGCAGGAGCAGCCCTACCAGCTATAGATAAATAGACAAGAGCAATAATGAACTGGCAGTCATCAAGAAAAATGTTGAAGGCAGAAAATATCATGGGTAGGTACATGGCATAAACAAGTGCCATGTTCTTCTTTCTTGCACGGATCATACTATCCATCATTATGCATGGAAAGTTGAACGAAATAGTAAAAAAGATATGTTAAAGAGCGGATATCTCAAGATAGGTAACCTCGTCGGAAGATCTAGCCTTTGGCAAGATGGAGGAAAATACAATACGGTAAAGTTTATAAAAATATTGGTCGAGATACCTAGCACGAAGGAGATTAGGAGGACGATGATGGGGTTCACATATCATGTCCTTAAAATTTTCTAGGGTGACTATATTTATAAATTTTTTTTCACGGGCGTCGACAAGACTTTCCCAAGTATTGGGTTCAGAAAGTTGTAAATATTCTGCCAAGTCAAAATCATCGAATTCAATGTTAATACCGACGTCTCTAGAATAAATTTTACGATAATTATTTGTAATATTGAAATAAAACATCTTGATGGAATTGAGATACACTCTATTAGAGGTGGAAACAAGGTCAACTAAACAAAGATATTTAAAAATAGAGACAAATTCAGAAAAGATAGTGAAGTTGATAGGATTTTCTGAACTAACACTACGTGCAAAATTTTTATCATACCACTCTTTAGATACTTCTAAAGAAATAAAAATATGTGCATTGTAAGTATTGTCATTTGGAGGAGGTGTAGGATTAAACAAATGATGGGGTGGATCCTCATTGGGTGGAAGATTGGATGAAGAGGCATCATTTCTTCTTCTTTTTCCTCTATAAAGTAATCTAGATGCCATGGGAAAAAAATTAAGAAGAGAAAAGAGAAATAGAGTGATATACCTTAAGAAAAGAGTATGGATAATGGAGAAGGGCCTTGATTAACCTTCAAAACTTGAGTTTAGAAGAGAATGACCATCCAAAAATCAAAATATAGGGTTAGGGTTTTGAGAGAATTAGTATGGAGGAAAAAAGAAGATGAAGGAGGGGGTCAAAAATTGTGTTATAGTAGTGTTAGGTTCGGCTGCTATAATAAAAAGCATATTGATCAAGTCATGATCGGACGGCTCATATTCGTTGAAGGTTTTGGAACAAAAATGACCGAGTTCGGTCCGAGACCGAGTTCGGGCCAAGTTCGGGCCGCGTTCGGTCCTTATGGGTCCAGTACTCCAGTGAGTTTAAGCCAGAAGATAAAAGATCCAGATTAAAGATATAAGAACAAAAATAGATTGTCAAAGATTTATGATTTTGAAATGTAAACACAGCCGTAATAGATAGAATGTGTGATAAAAATATGCAAAATATTTATTCAGCATATGAATAATTATTTCAGGTTAGCTGTAGGGGTCGATTCCCTGCTATAGTTGGTCCGAACATATTTAAATACCGTGTCGCTTAAGGTTGTTTATGCCTCTGTGACAGAAGGACCCTTTCAGCTTGTACCCAAAACAACGTAGCATATGTGAATAATGAGATTGCAAATATTTAAGCAAATTAAATATATTCAATTGCGTTTTAATCAAAAATTCCTAACTCCCGACGACGAAAGTTAAAGCGATCTTTGGCTAGTGGCTTAGTAAAATAGTCTGGTAGCTGATGTTCAGTGTCAATGAATTCTAAATTAATATCTCTATGTGACTGATGATCTCTTAAAAAGTAGTATCTTATTTCCATATGATTAGTGCGTGAGGGACATATTGGGTTCTTAGTCAGACTGGTAGTACTGGTATTGTCACAGAATATAGGGATGTGCTTATAAGTTAAATAATAGTCTGCTAGGGTTTGCTTCATCCATAAAATCTGGGCACAACAGTGTCCTGCAGCTATGTATTCAACTTTAGTAGTGAATAATGCATCAAAATTTTGTTTCTTGCTAAACTAAGAGACTAGAGCTTTACCTAAGAGATGACACGTGCCGTTGGTGCTTTTACGGTCGACTTTCCATCCGACAAAATCAGCATCTGAATAACCAATTTGTCAAAGAATATGATTTTAGGATACCACAAGCCCACTGTTAAAGTGCCCTTAAGGTATCCAAAATACGCTTAACTGCGCTCATGTGTGATTCCTTAAGATTAGCTTGATAACGAGCACACAAACAAACACTAAACATTATTTCGGGGCGACTAGCAGTCAAATAAAGTAAGCTACCAATCATACCTCGATAGTTACGCTAGTCGACTTGTTTGTCGCTTTCATCAAGATCTAATTTAGTTGAAGTGGCTATTGGAGTGCCGATTGGTTTGACATTTTCCAAGTCCAATTTCTTCTGTAGGTCCTTTGTATACTTCGACTGGTTGATGAAGGTTCCTTGGGAGTTTTGTCTGACTTGCATTCCGAGAAAGAAGTTCAGTTCTCCCATCATGCTCATCTCAAACTCTTTCTACATACACTTTGCAAAATTCCTTTTAGATTGTTGTCGAAGGATACATATCCTTCCTATTTCATCGATAGTGTTGCAAAAATATTAGCATCTCCAGTCATGTGTTGCGAGCACCCACTATCGAGAATCTATTTGCTTCTAGAAGATGAGGGAAGATCTACCTACAACATGAGTTGATGTGACCTTTGGTACCCAAATTCTTGAGGGTCCTGAAACGTTAGTCTTTAGCACCCATGTATATATATTTATATCTACTATTTTCTTAATTCTACACTATCGTGATATGTATCCATGTTTACCACAATAGTGACAGGTAGCATGCATATTTATGTTAGGAAAAGAATAATAATGGTTTCTTTGTGTGAGTGGCTGACGTGCTTTATGAGAATAGGAGTACAAAAAAGCATAGTTATGTGCAACATATATATGTTTGGTCTTCTTGTGTCGTGTAGTCTTGTATTGTGGTACATGTCTAGTATATGTGTTTCTAGTGTAAGACTGAGTTTGAGATTGAATAACCTGTTTGCCCAGCCTGATATCTAACTTTTTAGAGGCATTATACATTTCAGTATACTTGGCAGTTAAAGCATTAATTCTCACTGCTACCATGTTGTACTTTTTTTTCTCTTCTATTAACTCTTCATTGAGTTTAGCAAGATATAGTGTTTGTTTCTTAATACGTGTTTCAGAATCGTGTAAGCTCAACTTTAGTTGTGATAATTCCTTAGTGTCCTTCGTGGGTGGTGTCTCTCTTATATCATTCACTAAGCAGGACAATATATGTATCTCTATCTTATGAGTATGAATCTCAGCTTTTTCATGTTAGTATTTACTGAGCACTTTCTTATGATCTTCAAGAAGATTATTGAAAGAATCCGATAACTCATCAAAAGTAAAATTATCAACCTTATTTTCTGTTACCTTGTCAGAGTTTGCCATTAGGCAAATATTTATATCTTCTTGAGGAGTTAGCTCTTCTTCTGAGTTACTTGCCTCAACTATATGCCATATGCTAGTGTTGGCATACTTCCGATATGATGGCTTCTTGTATGATTTTTTGTACCGATTCTCCTTCTTTGCTGTTGGACAGTCCTTCTTGATGTGCCCCATCTTCTTATAACCGTAGTAGCAGATAAGTTCTTCATCATCGTTTCCTTGTTGTTCCTTCTTCCTTCGGTTGAATCGTTATAACTTCTTAAAATTATGGAGAGCCTTCCGGTGATGGACTTTTAGAGCAATTGCCTTCTTCTTTGGAGTAGTCTCTTTAAAGTCCCTGAGGTCGAGCTCACGCGTCATCAATTTGCTCATCAAAATCTCCAGAGACATAGTGGTGAGATCGTTGTCTTCGATGATTGTCGTGACTTTGGGGTTCCAGTTCTTTGTGAGCCCCCATAAAACTTTGTGAATCTTCTCATGGTTGGTGTAGTCTTTGCCAAGGGAGGATAGCGGGTTGACGATGTCAAGAAATTTGGTGAACATTTGCGTAATTGTCTCATTGGTTTTCATCTTGAATGCCTCATACTCTTATGTTCGCCGACTAATTTTTTACTCCTTCAATTGGATAGTTCCTTCGTGGGTCCAGAAGCTTCCATACTTTATGTGAAGTAGTGCAAGTGGATACCCTGCTAATTCAGTCATGTCTAAAGCACAAAAGAGAGCATTAATAGCCCTAGCATCTAGACTTGCCTATTTCTTCTCTAGGTCCGTATATTTGTCATGGGGCTTCTCTACAAGATTTCTATCAATAACAATTATAGCAGGCTTCCTATAACCATTTATAACTATGGTCCATAGGTCAAAGTCTAGTAATTTCAAATAAAAACTCATTTGTGTCTTCCAATAAGTTTAGTTCGTACCGTCAAATAGGAGCGGCTTATTTATGGACTGGCCTTCACCATTGTTGGTATAGATTGGTCGTGAAGTTGCCATAGATCAGCTCTATAGTGTTAATCCTTTATCAAGATAACCTTTCTCTGATACCAATTGAAATTACGTGTAGGCAACTCTAGAGGGGGGTACATAGAGTTATGTGTCAATAGTGACCAATTAAAACTGATTAAGACTAAGCCTAGTAAGCAATTACTAACAAAGAAAATAATCAAAGAATAATATTGTGGAAAGTAAATAGAGTAAGGAAGAGCAAACGCAAACACTGCGATATATCACAGTTTTCCTCGTGGAGGACTATTCCGGGCCCAAGTACTCTAGCTCAGAGTTTGAATCGACCATCAGTGAAACACAAGCTTTGATTTGAAGGCTTGCCACTTCTTTACAGACATGATCTTTTGATCTGAAGCACTCGACTACTTCAACTTTGTAGAGGCAAAACTTAAAATTTTTTAAGCAAGAACATTATAACTCTTGCACAACTTTTAGCTGAATAGCACCGAGGCACCTTAATGGATTAGGAAGTTGTGGCTAAGTATATTTGGAAGAGTATGGCTTAGAGGAGTAGAGCTTCGAAGATTGAGTGCTTGAAAGATGAGGGATGAATGGAAATGAGAGAATTCATGCTCTATTTAAACAGGTCTGGGTAGGCAGACTTCGGCCAGAGTTTTGTCCTCTAACATTAAAAAATTCGAACGTTAGACATCTCATTACATGGTTGAACAAAAAATCAGGTTGCTGAATTTAAGGGCTCCGCAAGTTCGGTCAACCTCAGATGAGAAGCTCAATAACTGGGTTTGAGTAGATTTGGTTTTGGTTTTGGTTTGGTTTTGGACTTGGTTGTTTATTTGGTGGAGCTATAGGAAATATGTTGAGGGTAGGTATGCCACATTGTGACTCAATGTACATGTTTCCTATACTCATACAAAATAAAAAATTACAGACTCTGAAACATAATAAAGATGATGTAGCAATAGTCCGACGAAGTTTGTAGATATCTCGTCTAGTAATCGATGTGTCGTAATTGAGTCATGACTGATATCACAGTGTTAATTATCAAAATTTGGTTGACTATGATCTAGTTTGGGTTAACAATATGTCTCTAGCTACACATTAATGGATTTCTGTGAATTGATACCTTGATGGAATGAGGAATTTTACCGAAAACCTTGGACGCCTTAGAATCTTCCTTATTTTCCTGGAATAGCTCTCCACGATGGTGTTCTAGAATTAGGTCTTCTGGTTGGTTCTGTTGTCAAGTAGGGTATAGTGCTCATATGGGAGTTTCGTCGGCACAAGTTGAGGGAGGAGCCCTCTATTTGAGGCAATTCCTGGTAGTCGTGTCTCAAGGACGATATGGAGAAGGGATTATAGTTGCAAAACATGTTACTAAAATTATAATTTCTTGTTGTGAATGTTAATAGTCAAGGTATTATTAAGTAAATTTGATAAAGTTCCATAGGTACCTCCATCTCCTTGCGAGGATGCTGGTGGTTATCACATACTTCAGAGGAATCAGAGAGAAGATCGATTGAAGGGTTTTATCTGGTAAACTTCTGATCCTATCATTTTTTTTCTTATTTGTTTGCTGAATAATTATCTACTTCTCAGGCTGGTGATGGTGTTCTTATTTATATTCCATAGGTTCTTTGTTTTGCCTTCTTTCCTTGAATGACAAAAAAGATAACTAATTAGCCAGAATTGATAGACACATACTAGTTTAGATCTCAAATCATACATTGTTAGGATTATTCCACATGAAATCCAAGTGTGATGGGATCACCTTGAAGTCCAAGGTGTTTTACCTCAGGTCAACTTCAAAATAGAGCATCTTCAAGTTTAGATACATGGTTACTAATTTAGATAGGCCTTCTATGTGCAACAGTGGGAGTGTGTGTATATATATTTATTGAGGACGACACTCTAAGTTTCAAACTTATGGTCAGATTTGCATGTATCTGTAGGTGGAGTTATTTAATAAGGTAAAGCAAGGTTCCATTATTATCTGAAATACAAAACAATAAAAAAATTGAGGAAGACAGATTAACTTTCAAAATTATGGTAAGATTTGTATGTGTATGTACTGTGTAGACGGAATGTCCATGACAAGATTTCTTCATGTTTACTAAAAAGTTCATCTCGCTCAAATTAGCTTCCATAATGTAGGAATTCTTGGTTTGATGATAGCATGAACTTGTGGAAGATAAAATAAACCAATAAAATCTTACACGATTGACTTAAGAGTTATATTGAAATTGCCAAACCATAATAACCTTCTTGTATCATTTAGTGTAACTACACAACTAAGTTACATACTTCAAGATGTGAAGGCAAATTAGTTGTTGCACAAACGAATTTCAAATATAAATAAACCCATGGTCGCATTACTTACTACCATTAGGAACATCAAAATGTTTTACAAAATATCAAGGTGTAACTTATTCATCAAATTATTAAATGTACCTTTCTATTAGCATAGAACTAGACAATTTGTTGTTGCTACCATCCAAAATAGAGTCATTTGGCACAACCAAACAACCATCAGCACTAGATGCCCCATGTTTCTTTTGTAAACTTTCCTAAGAACCTTCCCCATTCTCAAAACAGCTATAATTCTTCTCTCTAAATAAGTCATCAGCAATTTTTATAGCAATAATAGAATTTTTATGCCATATTAGTTTTGAATTCTTCCTCTTAATACAGAAAGAGAGAAAGAAACGAAGAAATTCTCAATATAACAGTAAGAGACCTCAATTATTAAATAATATTGTATCATTTACCATGAATACATATGTTGAACTATCACTAGAGGGCATAATTCAGCAAGCACCTAGGCCTCTCAAATTTGGCAGCACAAATATAACAAACATGCAATAAACCAAAGCAACGTAGAGTATCAAGATCATATGGAATCAGTTATAGGCGTGATCAGTGGTTCCAACAAAACTATATTTTAATTGCTATGATATAATCCAATAATCTCATAATAAGTAAGGATATTAATTTCTATAAAGAGCACAATCTTCTTCTTCTTCTTCTTCTTCTTCTTCTTCTTCTTCTTCTTATTCTTGTTTGGGAAAAAAGACCATTTATGGAGGAAATGATAGGCAAATAACATGTAAAGCACCTAAAGATACTAAATAATACAAATAACAAATACTAGAGTTTATTAAGAATTCTTGCTATAATTGATGAATCTAAGCCCTTTACTGAAAATTCTATTTGAGAAAATATGATTGTGTTAAATTAGCAGACGTTCATTTTAGTCCCATATTTTTAGACTATAGAACTTTATGTTTATGCACCAAAGATATTGATAAATAGCAAATAACACATACGATTTAGTTGCTATTTTCAAAATTTTGAGGTATCAGAATAAATCTAATTAAATTTTATTAACTCTAGAAGCAATAAAAATAAAATGCTTAAGACATGTATGCCTTGTCCGGCTCATTGACATTGGGGGTGAAAGTCCCATCGTGGTCGAGGAACCTAGCAATATGATTTCCTTTCCAATCACGAAAAATATCATCGAACATCTTGAGCACAGATGAGTACTTCAGCTGTATAATAAATGACCCACCTATATTTAGGTCCCATAGAAAACTAAGAGAAAAAATATATTTCTATGAATATTAAGAACTAACCATCCACATGTCGACCTCTTCTGAGGCATCATGGGATGAAGCGAGCGCGGCGGCAGCTCTCCTGTGGATCGTCGATGAGACTCTCATCAATCATACCACTGCGAGATCGAATTTTGAGCTGCCCCATGTACTTTTTCTTCCCCAATGCGCCAGTACTGGAGGTAAACTCGAGGATTCCTAGTGCTAGAGAAGAAGGCTCAACCCTAATGAAACCGAAATCAAACAAGAGTGTACCTTTGCAACTTCGACGTTACTGGAGGTCATCTGGCCTCTTCTCCGATTTGCCGGTAATGGAAGAGTGTCGTCCATAGCAGGTGGCGTGTTCAACATCAAGGAGAAACAAGCATAAGAGAGAAATGAGAGGGAATAATGAACATAGAGGGAGGGAATTAGGAATATTTTGCTGCTAACATTTGCTTTCTCTCTTACGTAAAATGCATGTGATTTATTGTTTAATATTTTTTATATTCCTTTGTGATAGGTTTTACTATTACCAATGTTATAAAATATATGTTCCCAACACAAGCATATGTCGCCAAATGTACGGTATCATTTTGCGACACACATATTCATGTCGCAAAATGTATGGTTTTATTTTACGACACACAAAAACATGTCGCCAAATGTACGATATCATTCTACGACATGTTAATGTCGCAAAATATACAAAGTTTTAGGCGGAATTGATATTTGGTTTCCCGCTAGTAATTTTTTGAGACTCCGTGATATACTAAAACTTATGTCGCTAGTACATGTAAAAAATTAGCTTTTGGAGACATAAAAGACCCTATGTCGCTCAAATATGCCGCTAGAAATACTATTTCTTGTAGTGATTTATGAATTATATAAAACCTGTTAAGCACTATGAATATATCAACCATCCAGCGCAACCCGTTATAGAATTCTCGTCCAATCGGACCTTCAACGGCACAAACCCACGCTGAAAACACATACGAGACATAATTCTGAAAAGACTTATAATTAACATAATAAAATTAATCACAAACATGTCCAAATAAAAGTCAAAATAAAATACTCAAAGTATATGTCGAAAAAAATAATCAAAGTACATAAACAACATCCACAAGTCCATGAGTACTACAACACAAATAAATAATATCCACAAGTTCGGAATTACTACAACACAAATATATATCAAATATAAAGAAAGTCATTCATCTGGCAGTGTTCCCTGGTCATGCATACGTTCGAGGATGTCCGAAGGAATTTTATTCATAAATTCAGATGGTAGTGAACTTAACGCCTCCGGCAACAATAAACTTAGGAGTCTCATCACTGCGCCAGTAGATAGAATAGGGCCAAAAGCAGCAGCGGGAGGAACAGAGGCACCAGAAGGACCAAATGTCATGGCACCAGGGACAATAACGGGAGAAGCACAAATACCAGAAGAACAATAAGCCATGGAGGCCTGCATGCTACTGATCGACTCCTGCATACCCACCACTATGGCCTGCAATGTGGCCATCGCCATAACAAGTTGCTCTATCCTATCAGGTTGTGCCGTAGCAGAAGACGCTAGTGGTGAAGGTCTCGAGTATATCGATATCTGCGATGCCAAGGAGCCGGTACCGTAGATGCGTCCTCCTTTTTTTCTTCCACCAGTGGCCTGTATAAAAAGGTTGTTCGTTCGAGAGCCCATGGAAAAGGATGTGGTGGCGGGTAAATACTTAGCAACACTCTCTTCTACCCCATTCTGAGTGGCCCGAGTGGCGCTCTCAGTCTGTAGAGACTGGAACGCAAACTATCCAATGATCCGTGCTTAATTTCCTAATGGACTTCTAACTTATAATATAAATTCTAATACCTCATATTATTCTAACTTATAATATAAATTAAAATACTTATGGCAGACTTGCTGGCCTTCTCGTCTACGTAGATCCCGTCGTTCCTCCTCTTATGCGTATATTAAAATATATTGGTGCAAAATGGGCTTACATTCGTGTCTGACAATGGTCAAGTTGATTGGTGATGACGATAACTGACCATCGTTGCTTGGTAATAGCAAAGCGGTGATACAAAAACTCCGACGGATGGCCTGGTAAGGGGTCTGCATGAAGGTTTCTTGAAAACCTTAAGCGGGGTGGGGGGTGGGGGGTACGTATCCATGAAATAATTGAGTCCATTACCAAGAAAGAAGAGAACAAATATCAGAACTCAAAAGAGAATTTTATTAATTAAAAGTTGTTCTCCATCTGAATACAAATGTGCCTATTTATATGAATTTTATGACAACCTAATCCTGATCAAACTCAAATTTAATCCTAATCAAATAATAATAAAACATATCCTAGTAAAATGATAGAGTTGAAATAAGAGTCCTTGAAGAAATAGGATTCTTAACAACTCTATAAAAAATATTAAACTAAAAAAGAAAAAGAAATAGAAATCCTGGAGGGGTTAGAATTCTAAGCTACATCAAAAGTGGAAGAGAAAAAGCACAAGAACAAAAATAATTTAACGTAAAATACTTCTTAAATCGAGAAACTACGTCCACGGCCGTTGCAGGCAAATTTTTTCTATTTTATGAAATTTACAAGTTGTATCATAATACTCCTTTTATAGCCATAAGATATTAGGATGACTTAATTATAGGTGAAATACCCAACATACCCTTAAAATTCTTTTATCAAGCGATCCAGTCACTTAGCAATCAAACTAGCGGGTCCAACCAATTAGTCTCTACACAACCTGACACAATACATAGCATGCCCCATTCCACTTAAAGTAACTCAAAGAAAAACCAAAATGATCCAAATCAATCAAGTTAGGGTTTATGAACACATGATGAAAATAAGCAGTTTCGGGGACAAAGCATGGTCTACAGGCACACTACTAAAATACTGAGGAATAGCGACATTATTTTTTATCGCAAAAATATCGCTACTCAATATTAGCGACTACTCGGCGATGTTATTTAGACAAAAAACACCCGTCGATAAACGCCACGTCGGTAAAAGATTTTATCGCTAATCAGTCAATTTTTTGACTACAAACTGGCGTAATTATGACATCGATTATCACGAATCGGACCCGGTAAAGGGGTACGAGTACATGGGTACATCCAGCCTACGCCGCAGTATCGGCGGTAGAACGCTATCAAGGTTAACTAACTATCAATCTCATACAATAAAGTATAACATATCAATGACATCTCAACTCTGAGAAGGAGGACAATATGATAATAATTACAATGATGAATACTTAATCACAATCTAATACATGATAAGATATCAAAGAAGTATAACAAAAACACAGTCTAAACATCATCAACAACAACAAGTCTCAATATATAAGCATGAAACAAATCCGGTACAAGAATGCTAATAAAAACAAACTAGTGGGTATATTACTTCATTATGAATGGAAATTGCCGGACATGATTAGTAGTAGCTTTATTTTGGGGAGGGATGGGCAATTCCCTTTCAATTACTCGGTATTTACTACTTTTGCACTTAACCTCTTAGTCTAGTGATTACCTATAAAAACGTCTATCTTTTCATGAATGGCTGATGTAGACATCTTTAGAAAGATATTTATGAGATTTGTTGGATATATTTTAGGATAAGTTTAGATTTCATTCTATTAGGATTTGCTTTATTTATATGTTATGATTTAATTTAGGATATAATTTATATTACTTTTATTTTACTTCCAGGTAGGAAAGGATTAAGATTGTGACTTGATTTATCCTTATAGAATTAGGATTTTCTTAAGGCTATAAATATACCTACATACTTACAAGTCTTGGTTATTTACATTATGAATTTTTATTGAGTTTAATTATAAAAGATTGTTCTCTAGGAGTTATCGTTCCTAGAGATCTATAGGGTTTCATTCTACCGTCCAATAGAACCATATCTATCTCCCGTCTTCTGCTACAACATTTACTCTTAAGTGAAAAAACTTTTTATATGAAAATTTCAGTACGATTTCAGCATGTTGATATAGCCATTTCTTATTAACTTATGGAGAGTAGGGATTCTATTTCTACCCAAAATTCGGACCCGTCCTGGTATCTGACCAAAAATATACCCAAATCCAGCTCGAACCCAGCTTAAGTGGGACAGGGACCTAGTGAAATAGTTGGACCCGTATATATTAATGGGTGTCAGGTCCAGTCTACCTATTTTTGTATCCGATTCGAACGTAGACTCAGATCCAAGTTGTATTGGTCAATATTGGGTAGTATATTTTTTACCTGATCCCAACCCAAATCTTGAACGCCTAGAAAGTTTTGTTATTGGGATTCCTTTTTTTAGTAAGCTTTAGGTTCTGAATGATGGTTGGAAGTTAATTGTTGGGATGCAATTCTTAATAAGTTTTAACTTTTGGATGTAATTTGTTGGTGCGTACAATTTTAGACGTATTTGGGAAGTTAGTAGGTGGATGCATTTCTTAATAAACTTTGTTAAGATAATTTTTACTTTTTAGATCATGATGGTGAAATTTCTTTTGGGATGATTGATTGTTAGATGCAATGTCATGAAATAGTGTTTAAAATAACAATAAGAAATATCTTAAATCTTAAAGGAACTCGGACCCGGCCTGGACACGACTAACAGGTTCTACCTGCCATTTTATGTGTATCTTGGCAGTCAAGTAAAATATCTGGACCATAGGCCCGGCCGATCCATAAAATTGAACATTACCCAGACATAGATCCGACAAAGGACAGGAAGGGTGTCGGTCTAAAACCCGGGCCAAGTCTAATACGGTTCCGGGTCTAGCACTAACTGGGCCGTACCTGTAACACCCCTTTTTGCTCAAGCGGACTGCCGACTCAATCGGCAATAGTGCAACTGTCCCGACCCACTTTGCCTCAAAAAGAATGCAAAGGATATCCAGACTTCTCCCTACAGGAATCCGGCTTAGGCTTTCAGAGGCTCGCTCAAACGTATCGCTCTACCGAGGCGAATCATCGCTAAGGTGGGTGGCTACGGTGAACTTGTCTTCGCTTAGCCAGCACACATAAAATCTGAAATTCATGCTAGTCGCTAGGTGATTCACCTCCTGCATGCTAATAAATCCAACGCACCTAGCTAAGGGAATAATCCCAACTTGTATTGCTTGCTAGAACATGGAAATAAAATACTGCTTATATGTTCAGACCCTCGCATGCTAAGTCCCGTAATGGTTTTATCCCTCGGCTTACCTTCGGGTCCGAGCAACGTGCCTGCTTATGTTCCTTAGAAATGCATGCTTGTCTGTTTGAATGTTGCCTTGTTTTCATCCAACTCCGGGAGACTACTAAGTAGTCGTTCCGTGCATGTTTGACCCTGCAAGTATCCGGGACTGTTAGGTCACCAAGGCAGCCCCGAACCAGGGGAATGCATTAAGACAAGTTATTGTACAGAACCAAGATTCAAGTATCCCGTATACTCGTGTACTCGTGTTCCCGTGCACTCGTTTTCTCGTGTTCTCGTGTTCTAGTGCACGCGTGTTCTCGTGTATCTCGTGTAATCGTGTTGCCTGAGATTGGTCTAATAAATCGTGTTGCCTGAGATTGGTCAAATAAATCATGTTGCCTGAGATTGGTTAACCCTGACTTGCATGTCGTGGACTAGTTCCACGGACGGTCACCGGGGCACTGGGGCCGATCCGGTCAGGATGGAGCTCGTGTGTAGTCTCGTGTGCAGGAAGGATAGCTTGTAACGCATCGTGTTCGTGTGCCTCGTGTACACGCATAGCATGCTATCCTTGTCCTCGACTACGTCCATAATGGCTTTGCCAGCGACCGTGTTCATATAGATAAGTCATCCTCGCTTAGCGGCTATCCGTGTGCGAGTCACTGCATCGCATCAAGAACAACTAAACACCTGAACGATCATGTTAAAATGACCCTCCTGTTTGCATATGCTATGCCTCCTGAATGTTATACTTGTCGTGCTTGAAATTATAATGTTTGCCTCATTGTTTGCCTTGGACAGGGAAGGAGATGGTAAGTTGGTAAGTCTCGCCGTGTTTCCTCAAACATCGCACGGCGCACTGCCCGACACGTTAGGCTATTCAACATTTGCATAAAATTGATCCTAAGGCAACTAGCAAGACAACTTAATAGTTGTACACGGAACCTGTATTACGTGTTTGGATTTGTCGAGCGGGCGAGTAGCTTCCCCACCAGTGCATTCAATGTACTGATAATCCACCAGTTTGTTGCAGGGTGCGGGAGAACCTCGTTCGGTGTGGATGCCTCCTTCGTGCGTGCTAAGGCCAGGAGTTCCCTCTGAAGCCTTGCAACGGTACGTCCGGGACTGAAGCACATATACAAGACATAATGTTGGAACATAGCCCGAACTCGCCTGAACATCGCCTGTACAATTATTCTACAGTTGTAGCCACTTGGCACATTTTATGTTTCAGAGAGAGAGGCTTGAGCGACTTGTAATCTCGGCTATACGCCGCCTATAATACATGTTTATATCAATAAAGAGTTGCTTACTTCAAACTTGTGTTTCAATGCTTCCGCTATATTGTCGACTCAGAGAACTTGTTACCGAATCGCTATGCGTTTATGACTCTGCTGCACTCGGATAATCTGTGCGACTCTGTGGCTTAGAACTCTTACCGCCAGCCAATGAACCATGGCCTTGCACGGGCGTGGCTCACGCTCGTGCGGCATCACGCCCGGATGGGTTAAGCGATCGTTCTGCGGGAGCGCTGGCAAGGGTGATTCCCGCCTAAGTGGGAACGGCCGATTGCCTGCGGGAGATCGGGGCATGACATGTTGGTATCAGAGCCTAGCTTCTACGCCTTTGGACTTCGATTCGATATCTCTGTTTTGAAAGCTCGTTCGTGGGTTATGTGCACGCTCTCTCTCAATGCCTCGATGGGATGTTCCAACAATAAGTCTAAATACTTTCAAAATGCATTTTAATTGATATGATTGCTTGTCTGGTAGTATGCTGCGTGTGGCCTTAGTGCCAACCTGTGCGGACCCTTCGAGAGTATCGCTAGTAGCTTGTCCGATTTCACTGACTCTAATTTTGGTTGAATGCATCTATTCGAGGGACGCCTTGAACTAGTGCACCATCCAAGACTTAGGAAAAGGTGAAACTCGAGTGCTAAGACTTCGCAATCACTAAGCTGGTTGACGTGCTCACGCTAGAAGTGCACTTCAAAAGTGCGCACGATCCAGTCTATGCGATATGCTAATTTCGAAGCTTGTGCAAGTGAATATCCAAATAAACAAGTACAACGACTTGTCTAGGATTGCCTCAACCCTACAATACTGCTTGTCCTTAGTAAGTCTCAAGGATGAGACTTTTTCTAAGTTAGGTAGGATGTAACACCCCGTTCCGCTCAAGCGGACTGCCGACTCAATCGGCAATAGTGCAACTGTCCCGACCCACTTTGCCTCAAAGAGAATGCAAAGGATATCCAGACTTCTCCCTACAGGAATCCGGCTTAGGCTTTCAGAGGCTCGCTCAGACGTATCGCTCTACCGAGGCGAATCATCGCTAAGGTGGGTGGCTATGGTGAACTTGTCTTTGCTTAGCCAGCACACATAAAATCTGGAATATTCATGCTAGTCGCTAGGTGATTCACCCCCTGCATGCTAATAAATCCAACGCACCTAGCTAAGGGAATAATCCCAACTTGTATTGCTTGCTAGAACATGGAAATGAAATACTGCTTATATGTTCAGACCCTCGCATGCTAAGTCCCGTAATGGTTTTATCCCTCGGCTTACCTTCGGGTCCGAGCAACGTGCCTGCTTATGTTCCTTAGAAACGCATGCTTGTTTGTTTGAATGTTGCCTTGTTTTCATCCAACTCCAGGAGACTACTAAGTAGTCGTTCCGTGCATGTTTGACCCTGCAAGTATCCGGGACCGTTAGGTCACCAAGGCAGCCCCGAACCAGGGGAATGCATCAAGACAAGTTATTGTACAGAACCAAGATTCAAGTATCCCGTATACTCGTGTACTCGTGTTCCCGTGCACTCGTATTCTCGTGTTCTAGTGCACACGTGTTCTCGTGTATCTCGTGTAATCGTGTTGCCTGAGATTGATCTAATAAATCGTGTTGCCTGAGATTGGTCAAATAAATCGTGTTGCTTGAGATTGGTTAACCCTGACTTGCATGTCGCGGACTAGTTCCACGGACGGTCACCGGGGCACTGGGGCCGATCCGGTCCGGATGGAGCTCGTGTGTAGTCTCGTGTGCAGGGAGGACAGCTTGCAACGCATCGTGTTCGTGTGCCTCGTGTACATGCGTAGCATGCTATCCTTGTCCTCGACTACGTCCATAATGGCTTTGCCAGCGACTATATTCATATAGATAAGTCATCCTCGCTTAGCGGCTATCCGCGTGCGAGTCACTGCATCATATCAAGAATAACTAAACACCTGAACGATCATGTTAAAATGACCCTCCTGTTTGCATATGCTATGCCTCCTGAATGTTATACTTGTCGTGCTTAAAATTATAATGTTTGCCTCAATGTTTGCCTTGGACAGGGAAGGAGATGGTAAGTTGGTAAGTCTCGCCGTGTTTCCTCAAACATCGCATGGCGCACTACCCGACACGTTAGGCTATTCAACATTTGCATGAAACTGATCCTAAGGCAACTAGCAAGACAACTTAATAGTTGTACACGGAACCTGTATTACGTGTTTGGATTTGTCGAGCGGGCGAGTAGCTTCCCCACCAGTGCATTCAATGTACTGATAATCCACCAGTTTGTATGCAGGGTGCGAGAGAACCTCGTTCGGTGCGGACACCTCCTTCGTGCGTGCTAAGGCCAGGAGTTCCCTCTGAAGCCTTGCAACGGTGCGTCCGGGACTAAAGCACATATACAAGACATAATGTTGGAACATAGCCCGAACTTGCCTGAACATCGCCTGTACAATCATTCTACAGTTGTAGCCACTTGGCACAATTTATATTTTAGAGAGAGAGGCTTGAGCGACTTGTAATCTCGGCTATACGCTGCCTGTAATACATGTTTATATCAATAAAGAGTTGCTTACTTCAAACTTGTGTTTCAATGCTTCCGCTATATTGTCGACTCAGAAAACTTGTTACCGAATCGCTATGATTTCATGACTCTGCTGTACTCGGACAATCTGTGCGACTCTGTGGCTTAGAACTCTTACCGCCAGCCAATGAACCATGGCCTTGCACGGGCGTGGCTCACGCTCGTGCGGCATCATGCCCGGATGGGTTAAGCGATCGTTCCGCGGGAGCGCTGGCGAGGGTGATTCCCGCCTAAGCGGGAACGAACGATTGCCTGCGGGAGATCGGGGCGTGACAGTACCCAATCCAACCCGATGGCAGGCATAATCGAGAATATTGCTTCATTATTTTCACTCGGATGATTTTATCATTCATATCATTCTTAGTTTGGCTTTTTATTAAATGATACTTCTCCATGGTGGAACAAAGAGCACCTCAACTGCAGTAATAAATGGTCAAACATAAGAATCTAATGTCCAGGTATGGCAAAATTTAAACTCGGGTTTATTAATACCAATGAGGTGTTTGATCCAGTAACAAAGAAAACCTGATTTTATTTCCTACTGGATCTTGGTATGATTGTTAAGGATGTCTCAACATTTTTCCAGAAAGTGACACTAATCTGAACTTACTATGTTTTGCACTTGGTGCTGACCTCAAGTAAAAGTTGTTTAGTGTGGTCCAGTATGCATGCCTTCATCTGATATTTTAGATGTTGTTCAATGGCTCTCTTGTTTCATTCATCCAAATTCTTCATTGGGTCAATGGGAATAGGTACGACAAACTTACAAAGATAAATACATATGTGGTGTTTCTGATGGTGGTCAATTTACTACCTTCATCAGCCACTCTTAGGATCTGCTTGGATTAAAGGTCAAGAGTGTTAAGTGAGAAAAAGTTAGGTGAGGAAAAAAATCATGCTTTGTTTAAGGGTGGAGGTTTAGGATGGAGAGTAATAGAGGGTTAAATGGGGATTTGTTTAACACTTTTTTTGTCTATTTTTTTAACCATTCAAATCGGAAGGTTAACGAGGGGGAAGTGAGGGGTTTTGTTTAAAAAGTCATAACTACGCTCTATTTAACTCTTTCCTCTACTCAAAATCTCAAATCCAAGTAAGAGTTATTAAACAAACCCCACTTAACTCTCCCTCAAATCCAAAAATGGTTATATGTATTGACTCCCCTCCCTTTCACTTAAGTCTACCTCACTTAACCCCACTTAACCCTGCTTTTTTTTGCTTCAGTCCAAGCAGACCCTTAGACGCTTTCTATCGTTTTAACTTTGATATTTTGTATCCAGTTTATATATGTGGTTCATATTTTTTTTATCTTGTATTCTACAAAGTACATCGGGCACGCATTGGACCACCATCGAAACTCTAGAACACACTAGTTCACAGCAAAATAGATGTCATGTCATGTCCTATCCTTATCTTTATTCGGTATTTACTATTTTTACACTTTAGCCTCCTACTCTATTTGGTCACCAGTAAAAACCATCTGTTTTATTCATCTGATTACTCTTTAACGGGAAAATATTTGGGCCAACATGACGCTAACACCTGTAAACCCTTAGCATGATCATCATTTTGGCTCTATGAGAATTGACTACAAGGTTTCATAAATGTCCTACCATTAAACAACATATTTGGACTCTTTTTCTTTTCTACTAGACCATCTAGGTTTAAATTTTACCCATAATTTTCATATATTTCAATTACAGGGAATATATGGTGGCTCAATGGCTAGTAGAATATTATAATTTTCCCAATATTTGCTAATTGCTATAAACTAAAAAGTCTAGAAAATGATAATACTAGCAAAAAGGGAAACATAAATATATACTTGGGCTTCCTCAAGAACTTGATTCCCACCAAATCTATAACTCATTTATGCACTAAATGGTACTTGAAAGGAACATTCTATGTAGTTGGATAATTTTATATCATAATTTTATTTGAAATTTAAGAAAACGAATCAATAACAAGTCACAAGCATACATTAAAGCTAAAGAGTGTCTAAATATTGAGGTCTAAGTCAAGTTCCATAGAACTTTTATCCTCAATCCCATACTCTATACCACTACACGCAGAAACTAATGGAAGGTTTAAATCCAACTTAAAACGGTCTTCATCAATGGATGCCTTCTCTGCGTTCATCATCTCATTAGATACAACATCTTGAGGCTGTGAGCCCATCACAGAAAGAAGTAGATCTGAGGGACAATGCTTTTTTTGATGCATGTTAATGCTTACCCTTTCTTTGGACTCCATCGTAACATTAATCTCCGAGTGGAGTGCAAGCTGCATGTTGTCGTACGTGGATTCTGATTTAAACTCGGTAGGTTTGCATAGTGCACGAGCTTTGTCATGTGCCTCTTCCTTGATGTTTCGATAGCCAGCTTGCCTCTTGACAATTATCGGGAAACTTGACATAAAGGCTGAATTGGTAGAAGAATATTAAGAGAAGGGATGAGGATTAAAGGTTTTCACCATGGGTGAGATTTTATAGATGATCAGGAGTAAATATGGGATGGGAATGAGTTAATGGAATAGTGTCAACGACATGAATGGATAATATGTCGAATCTTTAAATTTAATGTTTTACTTTTCAACAATTACTTTACAAAAGAAAAAATATATTTTGAAAAAAAACTTAGCATTGGCAAACAATTGGTAGAAAGAAATTGAAATATGATTTTGTTACTGAAAATTAGTTTTTCAAGGTATTCCAGAATGTCAAAATAGATATATGTTTCTTGGGTAAATTGAAATGGAGATAAATTAGTTTCCTAAAGGTACATATTAGTTTTGTTGAAATTGGATGTAACATTATAAACTTACGTTATACTGAAAAACAAATTACAAACATGCATTAACAAAAGATGTGGATATATGTTAGCCATAAGTAGAAATCTCTCACTGTATTCATGGTAAGGATGAACTTACCATATCATAATTATGTATTAAATGAGTACATCACAAATACAATCTTCTTTCCATATGGGTAGGGGATCTCTGTTACAACTTCCTAATAAATTTGTTGCTAAAGGTACCTGAATCCTAACTACACTTTTAGTAAGAAATACCAATATATTTGCAACATTCATTGTAGTCAAAATATTTGATATCATCCCTGTATATAAGCGAGTATTAATTATTCAATACTAACTAATCCTTCTTCTTTTGTTCTTCGTAGCATGTCTATCTTTATCTTTGTCCTTTCTTGGATTGTTGTTCATCGTCAATTATGTAGAGATTTTTGATCCCTTTGCGATTTGAGCAGTGGGATAGAGGAACGGGCTTACCTTTTGTCTGGCAATAGCCAAGTCGATCGGTGATGACAATAACTGGACCACCGTTGCTTAGTGAGAGCAAAGCGGCACCGCAAAAACTCCGACAGATGACCTGGTGAGGGGTCCGCAAAAAGTTGCTTGAAAACCTCAAGCAGGGGGGCTTTACAAATCCCACGAACAGTCGAGTCCACGACCAAGAAAGAAGAGAATAGATCTCCGAACTCAAAAGAGAATTTTATTAATTAAAATTTGTTCTCCAACTGAATACAAAATGTCACTACTAAAACACAGAGGAATAACGATGTCCTTATCCGTCGCCAAAATATCGCTATTCAGTATTAGTGACTACCTGGCGATAAAATTAGACAGAAAAAGACCATCGGTAAATGCCACGTCGCTAAAATACCTGGTGATCAATCAGTCGATTCCTTGACGCTTAACTGGCATAATGGTGACTTCGTTTTAGTTGACGTCTATGTGAACTTCAGCAACATATTTATGTAGTGGCTCTTTAGTGGCGGTGGTGCCACAGTAGTTTATAAAGATGTTTAGATAGCGACAGTTTTGCATCAATAGTGGTATCATTTTAGTGACGTTTTAGCAAAATTACTTATGTTTTTGATACTGAACAAAAGTCTGATACTCAAGTTGGCGACGGAACAATGATATTACTTATTGTTGGAAAGAAGTCGCCTTTCCGTCGATATATATCGATAATCCGTCGCCCAAGGATGAAAATTTACCTTGCGACGGTCTTATCCGTCGCTAGATATTCACAAATACGTCGCAGTTAGACACTAAGTCGACGAATATCCGTCTCTAATATGCATAAAAATACAAAAAAACTGTTAAATACAGATATCCTCGCATACACTACAAGAAAATGCATATTCAACGACATAAGCAATTTGTAGCGGAATGATAGATTTATGTCCAAAGCTTTTTTGTGACATATCTCGCTATGTCGTACGCATGTCGCTAGCTGTAGCCCTGTCTGGGAAAGTATTTGGCGACATGAACACACCTTTTCACAGAAGATTATCCACTTTTGGCGACATGTCGTATATTTTTTAATAAAATAACTTTTCGCGATGTGTGTTGTGTGTCGCAGAAAGGTGATACATTGGCAACATAACACATGTCGAGAAAGGATAGTGTATCCAAATATAAAAACACTTCATGCAATTCAATTTTGATGTTGCAAAATCTAATGAAGCTAAATATAAAAACACTTCCTACTACATAAATTGATGTCGCGAAAGCTAATGCATCCAAATATAAAAATACTTTATGCTTGCCAATTTGATGCCGCGAAAGCCAATTTATATTTTTATATTAATTTATCATAAGAAATAATATATTTTTGCATATATTTTCCAACATGGATAAATATTTCAAAAATAACTTTTAAACATTGAAATTTGTATTCAAACAACTTGAGAACAAAGCAATAAATTGACGTACATGCAACATAATATCCGAAATTATGCCTTAACAACTTCAAATAACCTAATGTCTCAACAACTTCAAATAACCCATTTAAGGATAAACATATTGTATTCCATAAATGTACTGTATAGAACTATAATGTAAACAAAAACACATAGAGTTGAATGTATAATAATGTATTTTTTTGTTATATACATAATTTATCTAAAATGATGATAGATCTCATGATATGAATATCTTTCCTAAAAGAAATGCCTTGTTGTCCATGTGAACTCCTACAAACAAAAATTAAATAAAAGTAATTCTAAGTAAAACAAAATATATACTAAAAGAATGACATGTATCTTTGAAGACTAAAAAAATTATGCAAAAATATATGTACCGTATTTTGTTTCATAAAAAAAACTTAGTTATTTTAGAAATTTTCATGATTAACCAAAAGAAAAATATTCGACAATTATGGTAGATTTTTCATCCTGTACTATGGAGTCCGAGTCTAGATCCTACATGTGATACGATAATAATTCTTTCTCCAAGTCTATACATAGAACAATTGGGTATTGATATGTACCTACTCTCCTAGAGCACTTACAATGACTAAAGAGGAGCAGAGTAATAGTAGCAGTAGTACCCAACCAAGGTTCATTTCTACTTCAAGTTTTCCTACCATCAAGTATCAGTAGCATAACCAATGGTTATCAATGTTTATTGCTCAAGGTGATGATGAATTCAAACATGTAGTAGTGACCAGGAATTGCAAAAGTTATAAAAAAATCTTCCAAAGTATTAGTTATAACTCAGCCAAATATATATCCACGAAGAATAGTGACTTTATAATCATGTTAATCCTATAAATAGTTATAACCTTTAGCAAATTTATCCAATAAACTCATCTAAATGGTATACATTAATGTAGTATACTAGGAATTGGTTGTTAGTACGGATACATACATGCTCATCTGAATTCATAGAGACAAATATTACAAGACATAAGTACAATGTTATAAAAAGCGCTAGGCGGAATCGGTGCGCCAAAGGGCCGCCTAGCGCCTAGGACGCCTAGGCGGCCGAACAGAATTTTTTTTTTTTTTGAAAAATTGAATTTTTAGTTTTAAATTTTTTTAAAAAATTTGATTTTTTTTAATATTTAGATTTTTTTTCCCTGATATTTTGAATTTTTATTGCATTTCTTTTAATTTTTTTTGAAATTTGAATTTTTTTTTGGAATTTGAACTTTTTTTGCAATTTCAAATCAGAAATTTTAAATTTCAAAATTTAAAAATTTGAATTTTTAAATTTTTGCCTTGGCCGAATTGGGCCGAACCGGCCGCCTAGGCCCGCCTAGGACCGCCTAGGCCCGAACAGGCGCCTAGGAGGCCGAATTGGCCGAATTCGGTGCGGTGGGTGGCCGCCTAGCACGATTTTTAGAACACTGCATAAGTAAATATATGACTAACTGACACGATATAATTTAGTCAGGCTTGTACTCTTTGAAGAGTCTCATCAACCATTAAAATCCTTAAAGACTAGATACCTATCAAGATTTGATTCTTTAAGTTGAATCTAATTGAACAAAGCCATTCAGTTTCAGTTAGTAAGAGGGAGTGCCTGAAGTGAGATGGTGTTGGAGAATATGCATAATTAATTTTTTTAAGATGGAAGCAAGTGACCAGATAAAAATGCATATGCTAATACATATTTTTATCATTAAAGACTAGATACCTATCTTAATTTTTTTTTAAGATAGAAGCCAATGTGGCTATGCTAATATATATTTTCACCTTTTAGTGGGTAATAGACTTTGGATTGTTGCCTCCTGAAGTACACTAACTGGGTTGTAAATTTGCTTCTTTTATGTTTCATGGCTACTTCAGCATGAAATTACAAGGATTGATAATGTTTACTTATTTATATGTGCATGCAGCATGCATATTGATATAAAATATTTTAATAAATTTTGTGATAATTTATAAATAATTATTTTGCTTTCTGATACCAAAATATTCAGAACTCTGATCCGAAATCACCATAATTGCTGATACTTACTCAAAAGAAGGGTCCGATATCGATATCATGAACCTTGGTATTTATATGCAGATAACCTTACATAATGCACAGAGGACAGAAAAACTTATTCATGTGTAAAAGTTATTTTTTGTGTGAACCATATGTACTTTTTATATTGATACAAAAATGATTGTTTTTAAAATGAAAAGTTGCCTAAGGCGCGCCTTGCTCCTAGGCGCAGGGGCAGCGCCTCTGGGCACTCCAGGCGAGGCACAATTCTTAAGGCGCACCTAAGACGCGCCTTTTTCAAGCGCCTTGGATTAGCTAAGGCGCGCCTTGAAAATCTTGTAAAAAAATAACATGTTTAGACTATTTTTTAACTGTTATACTATTTTTATACTATTTTTTGAACTGATGTACTTTTTTTTTTATTGTTCTCTCTCACTCAATTCAAAATGATTGCAACCTAGACATGGAAGAATTTGAAGCACACATGTTTATCAATGTAGAAATCTGATATGAATATATATATATATATATATATATATATATATATATATATATATATATATATATATATATATATATATATATATATATATATATATATATATAATTTTGCGCCTCGTGTCGCTCGGGTGCGCGCCTTAAGTGCGCCTTGCGCCTTGGGCGATTTGGACCCTTTGCGCCTTGAGTGTGCCTTGCGCCTTTGACTACCTTGATATAGCTTATCCATATTAGAAGATCATGGTGTTTTATATTCTAGATTAAAGCAATCACCTTCAATGACATTGTCATAGTATAGCAAAAAAATGATAAACTTTAAGGAAGAGCTGAATCTCATTGATTAGATATTTATGTTAGAGATCTGAAATATTAACCTTAAACAGATCTAAATTCCTTCTAGTTGCTTGGAAAATCGCTTTACTTCTGTTGGTTTGGTCATTTATGCGAAAGAACTTCAAATAACTTTATTCTTTGTATCCTAACCTATCATGTATAACACAACATCTCCTTAATTCTTTTTGTTTCAGTTACTTATCTCTGACTAGCTACTTTAATTTCCTAACTATATAAATTTAAAGTACTACTACTACTGTTGTAACCTTTATTCAGGTTCTTCCCTTGTTGTTGTGGGCAGGCAAAGTTGATGATCTAGATAGATAGATAGATAGATAGATAGATAAGATAGATAGATAGATAGATACTGAAAATAATTACTGATTCTTCACCGATCCAGTATGGAAATTACTGTAAGTAAAGAAGATCTATATCTAATTATAGATATATTCTTCCCATGCTTTAAGTTTAAGATTTGTTCATTAATAGTTTAGTCATCATGATCGATCGATGGTACAGCTAGATAGCATATTATCATGCCAGTTTTAAAAGCACTACTCTCCAGGTTTACAACTTATATAACAACTCTAATTAAATTAGAAATGTTCATACAAGTAAAGTAAAGGAATATGATATATGAATTAGAAAGTTGTTCTATTGGTTGGGAAAATTAATTAGGTTTATGCATGTATCTTAACCAATAATTAATCCACGGCGTCTACCTATTATGGATTATCTGTTGAGAATGTTAGATATTTTATTTTGTGAGTTGTTGAGTCACATTGACACCTGTACTTTTCCTGTCTAAACTACCATTTTGCCTTAAAGACTTACGGAAACAAGTCTTAATTGTCTTTGAGATAGTGACAGACCTGAACTAGTTCTAAAGAAAAAGTCATGATTATCACAACATAGTTTTTCAGGATACCTATATCTGTTCATTCAAGTAACTGGCCATTGTCATCGTCTCTAAGAACTATGAACATATTTGAAAAGAGAAATGAGGGTAAGATGCCAAAACAAGAGCGCACCAAAAATTTCTTCATTTTTGTTTAACACTTATTTAATTATATTTAAATGTAGCTGGACAAAGATTATCCATAGGAGAATCAGAAGGTATTATTTCAAGATTTATTGACGAAAATAAATAAATCAAATTATGTAGACAACACTGTAGAATGCAAATATCGAATCAAATTCTATTATGCAAGTAAATAGATACCAACCAAGGATTATTGTATTAGAAGAATTATAATTTTGCTAATTTAGTAATCACAAGTTCATTATATTGATTCAGATTCTTAAAGCATGTATAATATCATACATGTTATTATAAATTTTATCCCTAGGTAGTACGTTTCCTTGTAGAATGAGCAAAAAACATATTAATCATGAAGTACTAGAAAGTTTCATTCGTAATATCTGTATTGGAAAACCAAGCCTTAGTAAAGAAGCACTAACCTTTCTTGCCTTTCTACTCAATGTACTTCACCCTGCTGCTTGGCATGTCACCCTCCAGTTTACCTGAAAGCCACATTCGAAACTAAATTCATTTTATTAATAACACATAACCCAACAATAACATCCACTGATAGACCTGTGAAGTTTCAAGAGATTTCATATTGTTTCTATATTCACCCCCTATTGCAAGCATGAATGTAGCAAAACATACGTAAATTCTAATGTATTTCATCCAAAAAATTAATTAAAATAGAACTAGCATTTGGGGTATGTCGTTAATGGATGATCCAACATGTAATAACATCAACTTTCCAAGTCCACCAAGTTAAAATGTATATTGCTTCTTCCTGTATTAGTAGGCTTGGTCTAGGTCAATGAAAATTTTAGTATTATAGGTGAGAAAATGATCCATGGGAATGAAAATTGATGCAAAACAAGACAGGCTTTTAGTTTAAAATGAGACCTTAGATAATAAAGAATAGAAAGATCTAGCAATAGCCTTGTTGTTATATTTAATAAAAAATTGCATCTATGCCACCATTTTTAGAAATTGATCGGCAAATTTTATCCTGCAATAAAAGAACATATAAGAAAAAAGGCATTAGATACTGCAAAAAGTCCACCAAGAAGAATAAAAGTATCATCATCATCTAAGCATTTTCTAATCAAAATGGCGATGTATGGAACACAACTATATATAGAGAAGGCTCGACCGACATGTTTGACCAATTCTCACCACGCTGTCAACCCTGAAGCCGATTTTCCCCTTTATTTTTGGTTAAGTCTTAATTTTCTTTGTTGGCAATTACTTCTTTAGATGATAAGTAGTTGTAGTTTATTCTGCACATCGACATTTCTCTTATACCACTAATGTTCTTAATCCTCTTAGCTAGCCAACTCGTACGGTAGCAAATTTCTGGTATGTAACTATAAATAAGAGATTATCCACTTTTTGGGTTTGTGTCGCAGAGAACTTGTCCCTTAACAGAGCTGAATAAAAGAAGAGGACTTAAACAGGTGACCTAAAAAATTGGGATGGAGGCTTTATTATTGTTATATGAATAATAGGAGATGGCCATAAAACCTAGAAGGCCAATTGGCATGTAGGGAACTTATAATGGTGGTTATGCAGTTTAAGCTTAATAGATCTTAGACATAATATATACATAGTTAGATGCACAATTAGGAAGAATATACTAATACATTCTTAGCAAGAAACATCTTAGGCACAATATATGCACAGTTAGGAAGAATATACCAATACATTCTTTGCAATTATTATGTGGGAGTGACTTTAAATTGGATATTTGAGTATGAATATAGGCTTTAAGAACTGACTAAAACTCTGAGGCAACCCCACGAGCCCAAAAGATAGGTTTCCAGCAAGCTAGCAACAAGATAATAGTTAAAAAGAGTGAAAATGACATGATGTGTATAACATGTCCAAATAAACCAAATAGTATTATTCACAAATTAGTTAACATGGACAAGAATAAGAGGTATTTCAATAATTTGTTTACTTCAGGTTTGTTTCACAGACATAGTTGTTTTTCAAGTTTTAGCTAATGGATGTCTAAAGAAGTTACTTCCAAGTAGACCTTTATCCTCACTGTCTTAAACTTTAAATGTTCAACTGAGGAATCCTGAATTCACATATTTATAATCAAACATAAAAGCTTGAAATTGTGCCATCAACCTATGTAACATATACCTTTCATTAATTTTTCTTATTCTTGCATGTGAAGTTATCGTTAGGGCATTTGGTTGCTTCAAGTGGATAACTGTCAAACAGATGCAAAACTTATGTTAGAGAAGATATATTTTATTTCACGGATATAAACACGAGGTAGTTATATATTATGGTTATAGTCAATATGCTTGCAGCTTTTCGATACGGTACTTGAATTAGCAGCAACAATAGTAGTACCAGAGGCTTAAAATTATTAGTGAGAAGTATATTGGAAAACTTGATGTCCCAGTGGAAGATCCTCCTCTGGCATCCTTTGTGCAAGTAATACAGTCCTCTAGCTGTCCTGACCGTAATCTTGTGTCGGTGCTTCCAATCCATTGGTGGCAAATTTTCATCTACAACTCCCCAAGAAACAGGAAACTAATAAACCATAATTTGTATAAACATTTGATTATTTTGGTCACCATACCTTACCATAGAGATTGGAGGTGATGGAGCCAAACAAAAAGAACTTCGAAGACTAGATGGAGGTCGTGGTCGATGTAGCTTCATAGGAGAGCGTATATTGGGATGATGTACATGGTTGATTGTTCCGAGATCGGTCAGGAACTCTTTCTCCCTCTGCTCATCCTTCGAAGCACTCCATAGACGCTTGACAAAGATGGCCTGCCCATCTTCTGTAGCGTCCCGTTCTCCCAGTGCGGAGAGCGCGGCTAAGAAACACAAGACGGTATCGTTCGATCGGGATAGATTGAATTAAGAACTCGTCCTCGTTATGGATTTGTTTCTTCGAAATTGATTCCCATATTCAGTGGACTGCGCCCCAAGGATCGGCTTAGCGGCAGAGTCAAGAGGGACCTCTCCGCTGCTGTCTTTTATTGCCTCGGTTTTTGATGTTGCTTGTTGCTTTCGTGCTTTGAGTTGGTTTTGGGATTTGCTTATTTTTTTTGAAAGGTTTCGATGGTTTTTATTGCTTTCGTTCATTGACTTGCACTTCTATTCCGAGATTGGAAAGAGGGGAAGAAGTATTAATCGAGCTGTTCGTGTGCAGGTGAACGAGCAGTGGGCGGCTTACGTGCGGAGTCGTGAAGCGCCTCTTTCCTTCTCCCTTCCAAAATCTATGTGAGTGGCTACCAACCCGATTAGCTAGCCCTGCTTCCAAGCTTCACATCTAATAAATCTGCACTCTTCTTTGCCCCGATCAAACGATACCAAGTAATAATAAAAGAAACCAAGATAAAAGAGAATAGACTTAGTTCTTATGCTTGTCAATCAAATATGTGAATTGTTATCATACTGAATGCTAGTTCGTTTATAACTGTTCTATGAATCATGCTAAGTATGTAATACCTTGTATGCGCTAAACTGTTCAAGGAGGCTATATTAAATGAATCATGCAATACCGACTGTCCCGTACTACTGTTTGCCTCAACTGCATGAACTGTTAACTTAGTAAACGTACTGTTCGATCACGGACAACTTATGCACAAGGTAACTGGTTCCTGCGGACGGTCGCTGGGACATTGGCACCGATCTGGTCCGGACGGAACCCTACTGTATAGTCAACTGTACTGGACGGAATGGCTTGGAGCACCCACTGTACTTTTGCTGTAAACCATTCTCGTCTATGACTAGTGTCCTTATTGGCATACGCCAGTGATCTATTGTATATTTAAACCTGTTGCAAACTAAATTGTGTCTTTGTGGCAGGGAAGGCATGGTAAGTATTGTGCAAGTAATTCAGACGGGCAGGTAAAATCCACCGAACGGTGGCACGTTCATTTCAGTAAATTCTATATGTTGCTTACTTGTAAATGAACTAAGGCAAGATAGAAACCCACAAATATGCATGCTTCATTAAAACAATGTGTTGATTGGTATAGTCAGGCTAGCTCGCCTTCACCAGTATGTTTCGACATGCTGACCCTCGTTGAAACAGGTTCTCCGTACCAAGGCGAACCGAGCGAGGAGCCGAAGTTGTCTTCCCGATCCAGTCCAGCTGTTGGCGCATCTTCACCGCGCCCTTGAAGCCTTTTGAAGTCCGAAGCTGCAACTCTTCATACACAAATGCAGCTCCGTGGCAAAGCTATCCTCCAGCCTGGAGGTCTTTATCATTTTGAGTTTATAAAGGGATGTAATATACAGGACTGCTATCTCATTTTGAGTCATCTCTTTTGTAAGCCGTTCGATATATTAGCTGACTCGTTCAGTAGTTTGTAATAGATGTTCATTATCAATAAAGAGAACTTTTTCATGTTTCAAATCTGTGTTTCAATTTATCTGCGTACTCTGAATATGTGCTTGTTATGCAAATCATTAAAGCCTTGTACGGGCGCAACTCCAGGCCCGTACGGCGGTCACGATTCGGGGGACGCCTCAAACGATTCTACGGAATCGGGTCGTGACATAGTGGTATCAGAGCACAGATTCAAGTTTCTTAGACTTCGTACTGGAAAAGTTCCTTTAACGATCAATTCCTGTGCGAACTCTTGAACTCGCTAGGCCAAAATGAGATACGTTCATGCAATAAGTCCATAATACATTATGATTCTAATGTAATTTACCTTCTTTTGAGGAATGGCTCTAGCGCAATCTGCAGCGCAAATACTGGACGAAACGCAAGGCCAAGAAAGTAGTTCGGATACTTCGGGAAGTTCAAGGAGCCAGCGAGCCGAGCCAAGCATCGATCCCATCCAGCAAATGTTGCGGATGTTGGAGGAAAACCAACAAAGGGACGAGGCTCGCTATGAACGGGCCGAGAAGCGAGCGGAAGAGAGTCAGCTCAAGTTTCAAGACAATATAGAAGCACGATTCTCAGTCCAATAGAAGCAGGTAGATACCCTGCAGCAGATCGTTCAGACTTTGGCATCCAACCATTCTTCGGCAAGAACGCCGACTCCGGTGGAACAGCCCGTGCTTGAAGTAGAGACGCCACAAATTCCAAGAACGAGGGACGTGACTACCTTCGACTTTGGCCACTTCAAGAAAGTCTGCAATACCCCATTCAACGGGACTGAGGACCCAGTCGTAGCTCTAGATTGGTTGGCCGAACTTGAAGATCACTTCGCTCTGCTAGAGGTCCCCGAAGAGAAGCGCGTCGCCTGCGTGCAACTACAGCTCCGCCTCAATGCGCACGATTGGTGGGACGTGCATCGACGATCTCTCCAATTTGATCACGGAGAGGAGGCGATCTCGTGGACGATTTTTTGTGCCGCGTTCGAAGAGGAGTTTGTACCCCCTCCAGTCCAACGTCAAATGGAAAACGAGTTCGTGCAGCTGCGGCAAGGCAGCATGACAGTTAAGGAGTACTCCGCCGAATTCAACCGACTCTCCAAATTTGCTAGGGCCTATCTACCTGATGTAGCAAGTCGAGCAAGAAGGTTTGAAGGTGGACTACGCCCTGCCATCCATTCGCACGTAGCCGTTCATCAGTATCGTACGATGCGTGAAGTCATGAATCACGCCCTGTCGCTTGAACCACTCTATCCTCACATTCCTGCCGGCGCTGTGCATACCTACAATCACAAACGCCAAAGCAACGATAGAGGAAACAACGCTGCAAAGCGTCCGAACAACGGTGGCAAGCATGGAGAAAAGTTAGACAAAGTATGCCATTTCTGTAGGCGGCCGGGGAACGCAATAGATAAGTGCCGCCTGAAACTTGGGTTATGTTTAGTTTGCGGTGAAGCAAACCATACCATTCGTGACTGTCCACTGAGCTGCCTTAACCGTCGCCCGCAACAGAATAATCCCTAACGGTAGGTCCTATTCCTAAGTTTCGGGATAAAACTTCCAATTAGTTGTGTAGGATGTAGCGCCCCGTTCTCCCGGTGCGGAGAGCGCAGCTAAGAAACACAAGACGGTATCGTTCGATCGGGATAGATTGAATTAAGAACTCGTCCTCGTTATGGATTTGTTTCTTCGGAATCGATTCCCATATTAAGTGGACTGCGCCCCATGGATCGGCTTAGCGGCAGAGTCAGGAGGGACCTATCCGCTGCTATCTTTTATTGCCTCAGTTTTCGATGTCGCTTGTTGCTTTCGTGCTTTGAGTTGGTTTTAGGATTTGCTTGTTTTCCTTGAACGGTTTCGATGGTTTTTATTGCTTTCGTTCATTGACTTGCACTTCTATTCCGAGATTGAAAAGAGAGGAAGAAGTATTAATCGAGCTGTTCGTGTGCAGGTGAATGAGCAGTAGGCGGCTTACGTGCGGAGTCGTGAAGCACCTCTTTCCTTCTCCCTTCAAAAATCTAAGTGAGTGGCTACCAACCCGATTAGCTAGCCCTGCTTCCAAGCTTTACATCTAATAAATCTGCACTCTTCTTTGCCCCGATCAAACGATACCAAGTAATAATAAAAGAAACCAAGATAAAAGAGAATAGACTTGGTTCTTATGCTTGTCAATCAAATATGTGAACTGTTATCATAGTGAATGCTAGTTCGTTTATAACTGTTCTATGAATCATGCTAAGTATGTAACACCTTGTATGTGCTATACTGTTCAAGGAGGCTATGTTAAATGAATCATGCAATACCGACTGTCCCGTACTACTGTTTGCCTCAACTGCATGAACTGTTAACTTAGTAAACGTATTGTTCGATAACGAACAACTTGTGCACAAGGTAACTGGTTCCTGCGGACGATCGCTGGGGCACTGGCACCGATCCGGTCCGGACGGAACCCTACTGTATAGTCAACTGTACTGGACGGAATGGCTTGGAGCACCCACTGTACTTTCGCTGCAAACCATTCTCGTCTATGACTAGTGTCCTTATTGGCATACGCCAGTGATCTATTGTATATTTAAACCTGTTACAAACTAACTTGTGTCTTCGTGGCAGGGAAGGCATGGTAAGTATTGTGTAGGTAATTCAGACGGGCAGGTAAAATCCACCGAACGGTGGAACGTTCATTTCAGTAAATTCTATATGCTGCTTACTTATAAATGAACTAAGGCAAGATAGAAACCCACAAATATGCATGCTTCATTAAAATAACATGTTGATTGGTATAGTCAGGCTAGCTCACCTTCACCAGTATGTTTAGACATGCTGACCCTCGTTGAAACAGGTTCTCCGCACCAAGGCGAACCGAGCGAGGAGCCGAAGTCGTCTTCCCGATCCAGTCCAGCTGTTGGCGCATCTTCACCGCGCCCTTGAAGCCTTTTGAAGTTCGAAGCTGCAACTCATCATACACAAATGCAGCTCCGTGGCAAAGCTATCCTCCAGCCTGGAGGTCTTTATTATTTTGAGTTTATAAAGGGATGTAATGTACAGGACTGCTATCTCATTTTGAGTCATCTCTTTTATAAGCCGTTCGGCATATTAGCTGACTCGTTCAGGAGTTTGTAATAGATGTTCATTATCATTAAAGAGAACTTTTTCATGTTTCAAATCTGTATTTCAATTTATCTGCGTACTCTGAATATGTGCTTGATATGCAAATCATTAAAGCCTTGTACGGGCACAACTCCAGGCCCATACGGCGGTCACGATTCGGGGGACGCCTCAAACTATTCTATGAAATCGGGTCGTGACATCTTCCATCCCTCCTTTATAGATGTCTGCATAGCCATCTCTCCCAAGCAAGTTATCTGCTCATTTTCTAATACAAAAAGAAATAAAATAAAATATGCAATTGAAATATATGAAGTTACGTGTAGGCACCTCTAAAGTGGGGTGAATAAAGTTATGTGTCAATAGTGACCAATTAAAACTGAGTAAGACTAATTCCAGTAAGCAACTACAAACAAAGAAAATAATCAGAGAATAATAATGCAGAAAGTAAATAGAGTAAGAAAGGGAAAATAAAACACAAGAATATATCCTGGTTTCCATCATGGAGGACTAGTCCAGGCCTGAGTATTCTAGCTCAGAGTTTGAATCCACTATCAGTGAAATACAAGCTTTGATCCGAAAGCTTGCCACTTCTTTATAGACACGAGCTTTTGATCCGAATCCCTCGAATACTTCAACTTCGCAGAGGCAAAACTTGGAATATTCTAAGTGAGAACACTTTACAACTCTTGCACAACTTCTAGTTGAATCACACCAAGGCACCTTAGGGGGTTAGAAAGTTGTGGCTAAGAAGATTTGGATGAGTATGGCTTAGAGGAGTAGAGCTTAGAAGATTGAGAGCTTGAAAGATAAGGGATGATTTGAAATAAGAGAATTCATGCTCTATTTATACAAGTCTGGGTAGGCAGAGTTCGGCCAGAGTTCTGTCGTCTAACATTCAATAATTTGAATATTGGACCACTCGTTACAAGGTAGAACAAAAAATAAGGTTACTATTTTTAAGGGCACCGAGTTCGGCCCGAGTTCGGTCGAGGACCGAGTTCAGTCTGCCTTAGGCCAGAAGCTCTATAACTGGGTTTGAGTAGGTTTGGTTTTGGTTTTGGTTTGGTTTTGGACTTGATTATTTGTTTGGGGGAGCTATAGGAAATATGTTGAGGGTAGGTATGCCACAGTGCGACTAAATGTACATGTTTCCTATACTCAAACAAAATAGAAAAATTACATACTCTAAAGCATAATAAAGATGATGTAGCAACAGTTCGACGAAGTTTGTTGATGTCTCGTCTAGTAATCTATGTATCGTAATTGAGTCATAACCGATATCACAGTGTTAAGTTTTGAAGTCAGGATGATTGTGATCCTGTTTGGGTTAACAATCTCCCCCATTTTGATAATTGACAAACTGATATTTGTATGTCTCAATATTCATACCTGTACATATGCTGAAGGAGGTAGTGAGATATTATCAAAGTTTAAAGTAGCTCCCCCGTAAATGAATATCCACGTCCAAGTAATGAATGTCCACATCCAAGAAATTTTAGACAAAATTTAACCAAGCACATTATATCCAAAATATCATATGCATAGCTAATATAACAAATATTATTTTACTAAATATTAATGCAAAGAAAGATATGCTATTTTTCCCCCTTTGTCATTTAGCAAAACACAATAAGTAGCTCTCCCGGAAAGGAATACATAGACAAAGTAAAATAACAAACTTAAGATTAAACTAACAAGTAGTCTTTTTAAAAGTTAAAGAGCAGTCATCGAAAGTTAAACTACATAATGCAAAACTAAAAATTTATCAACAGCATCCAGAAGTAACTGTCACAGCCATCAAGGAGCAGAATCAGCAGGAGGATGGGATTCACCAGCATGAATAGAACCAGATGGATTGTTGGTAGAGCGACGAAAATGGAAGAATGCAGCATCAGGATCAAAATACCTCATGGTCCAAGGGTCATCAATGCGGTAGCCTTCGCGAGAAGGGTCACGTCCTGTAGAAAAAGATATAGTGGGATGCCTAGCCATGTTGTACTGGATATCATAGATATTGTTGTTGAGAGCAGACATTTGAATAGTAGTCCGATAATCCATCTGAGCGATCGTCTTCCAACTGAAAGCGGTCTCGCAACATGTCCCGGATAGAGTCCAAGGTGGAAGGGGGTTCAACTTGAGGGGCCTCAGATTCAGATGAGGCTTCCTCAGCTGGAGCTGGAGTTAAAGGAGCAGGAGCAGTCCTATGAGCTATAGATAAATATACAGGAGAAATAATGAACTAGCAGTCAACAAGAAGAATATTGAAGGCAAAAAATATCGTGGTTAGGTACATGGCATAAACAAGTGCCATGTTCTTCTTTCTTGCACGGATCATACTATCCATCATTCTGCATGGAAAGTTTAACGAAATAGTAAAAAAGAGATGGTAAAGAGTGGATATCTCAAGATAGGTAACCTCATCGAAAGATCTAACCTTTGGCAAGATAGAGCAAAATATAATACAATAAAGTTTATAGAAATATTGGTTGAGATACCTAAGAGGATGATGATGGGGTTCATATATCATGTCCATAAAGCTTTCTAGGGTGACTGTATTTATAAACTTGAATTCGCGGGCGTCGACAAGACTTTCCCAACTATTGGGTTTAGAAAGTTGTAAATATTCTGCCAAGTCAAAATCAATGAATTCAATGTTAATACCGACGACTCTAGAATAATTTTTATGGTAATCATATGTAATATTGAAATAAAACATCTTGATGGCATTGAGATACACTCTATTAGAGGTGGAAACAAGGTCATCTAAACAAAGATCTATAAAAATAGAGACAAATTCAGAAAAGATAGTAAAGTTGATAGGATTTTCCGAACTAACACAACGTGCACAAAAATTATCATACGACTCTTTAGATGCTTCTAAAAAACCAAAAATATGTGCATTGTAAGTGTTGTCATTTGGAGGAGGTGTAAGATTAAATAAAGGATGGGCTGGATCCTCATTTGGTAGAAGATTAGATAAAGAGGCATCATTTCTTCTTCTTTTTCCTCTATAAAGTAATCTAGGTGCCATGGAAAAAAATTAAGAAGAGAAAAAAGAAATAGAGTGATATACCTTAAGAAAAGAGTATGGATAATGGAGAAGGGCCTTGATTAACCTTTAAAATTTGAGTTTAGGAGATAATGACCATCAAAAATTCAAAATATAGGGTTAGGGTTTTGATAGAAATAGTATGGAGGAAAGAATAAGATGAAGAAATGGGTCAAAAATTGGGTTATAGTAGTGTTAGGTTCGGCTGCTATAATAAAAAGCATATTGATCAAGTCATGATCGGACGGCTCATATTCGCTGAAGGTTTTGGAACGAACATGACCGAGTTCGGTCCGAGACCAATTTTGGGCCAAGTTCGGGCCGCGTTCGGTCCTTGTGGGTCTAATACTCTAGTAATTTTAAGCGAGAAGATAAAAGATCCATATTAAAGATATAAGAACAAAAACAAATAGTCAAAGATTTATGATTTTAAAATGTGAACACAGCCGTAATAGATAGAATGTGCGATAAAAATATGCAAAATATTTGTTCAGCATATGAATAATTATCTCAGGTTGGTTGTAGGGGTCGATTCCCTGCTAGAGTTGGTCCGAAGATATTTAAATAATGTGTCGTTTAAGGCTGTTTATGCCTCTGTGACAGAAGGACTCTTTCGGCTTGTACCCACAATAACGTAGCATATGTGAATAATGAGATTGCAAATATTTAAGCAAATTAAATCTATTCAATTGCGTTTTCATCCAAAATTTCTAACTCTCGACGAAGAAAGTTAAAGCGATCTTCGGCTAGTAGCTTAGTAAAAAAGTCTGCTAGCTGATGTTCAGTGTTAATGAATTCTAAATTAATATCTCTGTGTGACTGATGATCTCCTAAAAAGTGGTATCTTATTTCTATATGCTTAGTACGTGAGTGACATACTAGGTTCTTAGTCATATTGGTAGTACTGGTATTGTCACAGAATATAGGGATGTGCTTATAAGTTAAATAATAGTCTGCTAGGGTTTGCTTCATCTATAAATTCTGGGCACAACAATGTCCTACAGCTATGTATTTAGCTTTAGTAGTGGATAATACAACAGAATTTTGTTTCTTGCTAAACCAAGAGACTAGAGCTTTACCTAAGAGATGACACGTGCAGCTGGTACTTTTACGGTTGACTTTCCATCCGGCAAAACAGCATCTGAATAACCAATTAGTTCAAAGGGCATGGTTTGGGGATAACAAAAGCCCACTGTTAAAGTTCCCTTAAGGTATCGAAAGATACGCTTAACTGCGTCCATGTGTGATTCCTTTGGGTTAGCTTGATAACGAGCACACAGGCAAACACTAAACATTATATCGAGGCGACTAGCAGTCAAATAAAGTAAGCTACAAATCATACATCGATACTTACGTTGGTCGACTTGTTTGTCACTTTCATCAAGATCTAATTTAGTTGAAGTGGCCATTAGAGTGTCGATTGGTTTGACATTTTCCAAGTCAAATTTCTTCAGTAGGTCCTTTGTATACTTCGACTGGTTGATGAAGGTTTCTTGTGAGTTTTGTATGACTTGCATTCCGAGGAAGAAGTTCAGTTCTTCCATCATGCTCATCTCAAACTCATTCTATATATACTTTGCAAAATTCCTTTTAGATTGTTGCCGAAGGATATATATATCCTTTCTAGTTCATTAATAGTGTTACAAAAATATTAGCATCTCCAGTCATGTGTTGCGAGCACCCGCTATCGAGAATCCATTTGCTTCTAGAAGATGAGGGAAGATCCACCTACAACATGAGTAGATGTGACCTTTGGTACCCAAATTCTTGAGGGTCCTGAAATGTTAGTCTTTGGCACCCATGTATATATATATATATATATATATATATATATATATATATATATATATATATATTTATTTATATATATATATATATATATATATATATATTTAAATCTACTAGTTTCCTAATTCTACACTGTCATGATATGTGTCTATGTTTACCATAATAGTGACAGGTAGCATGCATATTTGTGTTAGGAACAGAATAATAATGGTGTCTTTGTGTGAGTGGCTGACGTGCTTTATGAGAATAGGAGTACAAGAAAGCATGGTTATGTGCAACATATATATGTTTGGTCTTCTTGTGTCGTGCAGTCTTGTGTTGTGGTACATGTCTAGTATCTGTGTTTCTAGTGTAAGGCTGAGTTTGAGGTAGAACAACCTGTTTGCCCAGCTTGATCTCTAACATTTTAGAGGCATTATACATTTCACTATACTTGGCAGTTAAAGCATTAATTCTTACTGCTGCCATATTGTACTTCGTTTTCTCTTCTATTAACTCTTCATTAAGTTTAGCAAGATCTAATTTCTGTTTCTCAATATGTGTTTCAGCATCGTGTAAGCTCAACTTCAGTTGAGATAATTCCTTAGTGTCCTTCGTAGGTGGTATCTCTCTTATATCATTCACTAAGCAGGATAGTATATATATCTCAATCTTATGAGTATGAATCTCAACTTTTGCATGTTTGTATTTACTGAGCACTTTCTTATGATCTTCAAGAAGATCACTGAAAGCATTCGATAACTCAGCAAAAGTAAAATTATCAACCTGATTTTCTATTACCTTGTCAGAGTTTGCCATTAGGCAGACGTTTACATCTTCTTAAGGAGTTTCCTCTTCTTTTGAGTCACTTGCCTCAACTTTATGCCATATGCTAGTGTTGGCATACTTCCGATAGGATAGCTTCTTGTATGATTTTTCGTACTGATTCTCCTTCTTTGCTGTTGGGCAGTCGTTATTGATGTGCCCCGTCTTTTTATAATCGTAGCAGATAGGTTCTTCATCATCATTTTCTTGTTGTTCCTTCTTCCTTCGGTTGAATCGTAATAACTTCTTAAAATTGTGAACCATCAGTGCTTGATCATCACCTTCGAAATCATTATCATCTATTTCATTATGGATAGTCTTCCAGTAATGGGCTTTTAGAGCAATTGCCTTCTCCTTTGGAGTAGTCTCTCCAAAGTCCTTGAGGTCGAGCTCACACGTCATCAGTTTGGCCATCAGAATCTCCAGAGACATAGTGGTCAGATCGTTGCCTTCGATGATTGTCGTGACTTTGGGGTTCCAGTTCTTTGTGAGCCCCCATAAAACTTTGCGAATCTTCTCATGGTTGGTGTAGTCTTTGCCAAGGCAGGATAGAGGGTTGACGATGTCATAAAATATGGTGAACGTTTCTATGATTGTCTCGTTGGTTTTTATCTTGAATGCCTCATACTCTTATATTAGTCGACTGATTTTTGACTCCTTCACTTGGGTGGTTCCTTCGTGGGTTATCTCCAGAAGCTTTCATACTTCGTGTGAAGTAGTACAAGTGGATACCCTGCTAAACTCAGTCATGTCTACAACACAGAAGAGATCATTAATAGCCCTAGCATCTAGACTTGCCTATTTCTTCTCTAGGTCTGTATATTTGTCATGGGGTTTCTCTACAAGATTTTTATCAATGACAATTCTAGCAAGCTTCCTATAACTATTTATAACTATGATCCATAGGTCAAAGTCTAGTAATTCAAATAAAAACTCATTTGTGTCTTCGAATAAGTTTAGTTGGTACCGTCAAATATGAGCAGCCTATTTATGGACTAGCCTTCACCATTGTTGGTGTAGATTGGTCGGACAGTTGCCATAGATCAGCTCTAGAGGTTTAATCCTTTATCAAGATAATCTTTCTCTGATACCAATGGAAATTACGTGTAGGCAACTCTAGAGGGGGGGTTAATAGAGTTATGTGTCAATAGTGACCAATTAAAACTGATTAAGACTAAGTCTAGTAAGCAACTACTAACAAAGAAAATAATCAAAGAATATTATTGTGGAAAGTAAATAGAGTAAGGAAGAGCAAATGCAAACACTATGATATATCATGGTTTTCCTCGTGGAGGACTATTCCGGGCCCGAGTACTCTAGCTCGGAGTTTGAATCAACCATTAGTGAAATACAAGCTTTGATCTGAAGGCTTGCCAATTTTTTTACAGACTCGAGCTTTTGATCTGAAGCGCTCGACTACTTCAACTTCGTAGAGGCAAAACTTAAAATTTTTGCAAGTGCGAGCACTTTACAACTCTTGTAAAACTTCTAGCTGAATCGCACCGATGCACCTTATGGGGTTAGGAAGTTATGGCTAAGGATATTTGGAAGAGTATGGCTTAGAGGAGTAGACCATCGAATATTGAGTGCTTGAATGATGAGGGATGATTGGAAATGAGAGAATTCATGCTCTATTTATACTAGTCTGGGTAGTCAAAGTTCGGCCAGAGTTCTGTCATCTAACATACAAAAAATTCGAACGTTGGACAGGTCGTTACAAGAATGAACCAAAAATTAGGTTGCTGAATTTAAGGGCTGCGAGTTCGGTCTACCTTAGACCAGAAGCTCTATAACTGGGTTTGAGTAAATTTGGTTTTGGTTTTGGTTTGGTTTTGGACTTGGTTGTTTATTTGGTGGAGCTATAGGAAATATATTAAGGGTAGGTATGCCACAGTGTGACTCAACGTACATGTTTCCTATACTCATCCAAAATAGAAAAATTACAGGCTCTGAAATATAATAAAGATGATGTAGTAATAGTCCGGCGAAGTTTGTAGATGTCTCGTCTAGTAATCAATGTATCGTAATTGATTCATGACTGATATCACAGTGTTAATTATCAAAATCCGGTTGACTATGATCTAGTTTGGGTCAACAATATGTCTCTTGCTACACATTAATGGACTTCTGTGAATGGATACCTTGATGGAATAAGGAATTCTACCAAACACCTTGTACGCCTTAGAATCTCCCCTATTTTCCTAGAATACCTCTCTACGATGGTGTTCTAGAACAAGGGCTTCTGATTGGTTCTGTTGTCAAGTAGGGTGTAGTGCTCATATGGGAGTTCCGCCAGTACTGGAGTTGAGGGAGGAGCCCTCTATTTGAGGCAATTCCTGGTAGTCGTGTCTCAAGGACGATATGAAGATAGGATTACAGTTGCAAAACATGTTGTTAAAATTATAATTCTTGTAGTGAATGTTAATAATCAAGGTATAATTAAGTAAATTTGATAAATTTCCACAGGTACCTCCATCTCCTTGTGAGGATGCTGGTGGTTATCACATACTTCAGAGGCATCAGAGAGAAGATCGATTGAAGGGTTTCATTTGGTAAACTGTTGATCCTATCATTTTTCTTTCTTATTTGTTTGCTGAATAAATATCTACTTCTCAGGCTGGTGATGTTGTTCTTATTTATATTCCATAGATTCTTTGTTTTTCCTCCTTTCCTTGAATGATAAAAAAGATAACTGATTAGTAAGAGGCCATAATATGGTACTAGCGGTGGCCCATCCTTTAGCCAAAATTGATAGACACATACTAGTTTAGATCTCAAAGCATACACTGATAGGATTATTCCACATGAAATCCAAGTATGATGGGATCACCTTGAAGTCCAAGGTATTTTACCTCAGGTTAACTTCAAATTAGAGAATCTTCAAGTTTAGATACATGGTTACTAATTTAGATAGGCCTTCCATGTGTAGCAGTGTGAGTGTGTGAATATATATTTATTGAGGACCACACTCTAAGTTTCAAACTTATGGTAAGATTTGCATGTGTTTATAGGTGGAGTTATTTAATAAGTTAAAGCAAGGTTCCATTATTATCTCAAATACAAAACAATAAAAAAATTGAGGAAGACATATTAACTTTCAAAATTATGGTAAGATTTGCATGTGTATGTACTGTGTAGACGAAATATCCATGACAAGATTTCTTCATATTTACTAAAAGGTGCATCTCGCTCAAATCAGCTTCCATAATGTAGGAATTCTTGCTTGGATGATAGCATAAACTTGTGGAAGATAAAATTAACCAATGAAATCTTACACGATTGACTTGAGAGTTATGTTGAAATTGCCAAATCATAATAACATTCTTGTATCATTTAGTGTAACTACACAACCAAGTTACAGACTTGCTGATGTGAAAGCAAATTAGTTGTTGCACAAACGAATTTCAAATATAAATAAACCCATGGTCGGATTACTTACTACAATTAGGAACATCAAAATATTTTACACAACATCAAGGTGCAACTTATTCGTCAGATTATTAAATGTACCTTTCTGTTGGCATAGAACTAGACAATTTGTTGTTGCTACCATCCAAAATAGAGTCATTTGGCACAACCAAATAACCATCAGCACTAGATGCCCCATGTTTCTTTTGTAAACTTTCCTAAGAACCTTCCCCATTCTCAAAACAGCTATAGTTCTGCTCTTTAAATAAGTCATCAGCATTTTTTTATAGCAAAAATAGACTTTTCATGCCATATTAGTTTTGAATTCTTCCTCTTAATACAGAAAGAGAGAGAAACAAAAAAATTCTCAATTTAACAGTAAGAGACCTTAATTATTAAATAATATTGTATCATTTACCTTGAATACATATGTTGAACTATCACTAGAGGGCATAATTCAGCAAGCACCTAGGTCTCCCAAGATTTGGCAGCACAAATATAACAGACATGCAATAAACCAAAGTAAAGTAGAATTTCAAGATCATATAGAATCGATTATAGGCGTGACCAGTGGTTCCAACAAAACTATATTTTAATTGCTATGACATAATCCAATAATTTCATAATAAGTAAGGATATTAATTTCTATAAAGAGCACAATCTTCTTCTTCTTCTTCTTCTTCTTCTTCTTCTTATTTTGGAAAAAAGACCATTTAAGGAGGAAATGATAGGCAAATGATATGTAAAGCACCTAAAGATAGTAAATAATAGCAAATAACACATACTAGAGTTTATTAAGAATTCTGGCTATAATTGATGAATCTAAGCCCTTTACTGAAAATGCTATTTGCAAAAATATGATTGTGTTAAATTAGCAGACGTTCATTTTAGTCCCATATATCTAGACTATAGAACTTTATATTTATGCACCAAAGATATTGATAAATAGCAAATAACACATTCGATTTAGTGGCTGTTTTCAAAATTCTGAGGTACAGAATAAATCTAATTAAATTTGATTAACTCCAGAAGCAATAAAAATAAACCGCTTAAGACATGTATGCCTTGTCCGGCTCGTTGACATTGGGGAAGAAAGTCCCATCGTAGTCGAGGAACCTAGCAATATGATTTTCTTTCCAAGCACAAAAAATATCATCGAACATCTTGAGCGTAGATGAGTACTTCATCTGTATAATAAAAAACCCACCTATGTTTAGGTCCCATAGAACACTAAGAGATAAAATATATTTCTATGAATATTAAGAACTAACCATCCACATGTCGACCTCGTCTGAGGCATCATGGGATGAGGCGAGCGCGGCGGCAGCTCTGCCGTGGATCGTCGATGAGACTCTCATCAGTCATACCACTACGGGATCCAACTTTGAGCTGCCCCATGTACTTCTTCTTCCCCAACGTGACGGTACAGGAGGTAAACTCGAGGATTCCTAGTGCTGGAGAAGAAGACTCAACCCTAATGGAACCAAAATCAAACAAGAGTGTACCTTTGCAACTTCGACGGTACTGGATGTCATCTGGCCTCTTCGCCGCTTTGCCGGTGATGGAAGAGTGTCGGCCATAGCAGGCGGCGTGTTCAACATCAAGGAGAAACAAGTGTAAGAGAGAAATGAGAGGGAATCATGAACATAGAGGGAGGGAATTAGGAATTTTTCCTGCTAACATTTGCTTTCTCTCTTACGTAAATGATTTACTTTTTAATTTTTTTATATTCCTTTGTGATTGATTTTACTGTTACCAATGTTATAAAATATATTTTCCCAACACAAGCATATGTCGCTAAATGTACGGTATCGTTTTGCGACACACATATTCATGGCGCAAAATATATGGTGTCATTTTGCGACACACAAAAACATATCGCCAAATGTACGGTATCATTCTACGACATGTTGATGTCGCAAAATACATATAAAAAATTAGCTTTTGGAGACATAAAAGACCCTATGTCGCTCAAATATGCCGCTAGAAATACAATTTCTTGTAGTGATATATGAATTATATAAAACATGTTAAGCACTATGAATATATCAACCATCCAGTGCAACCCATTGTAGAATTCCCATCCAATCGGACCTTCAACGACACAAACTCACACTGAAAACACACACGAGTCATAATTCTGAAAAGACTTATAATTAACATAATAAAATTAATCACATACATGTCCAAATACAAGTCAAAATAAAATACTCAAAGTACATGTCCAAAAAAAATCAAAGTACATAAACAACATCCACAAATCCGTGAGTACTACAACAAAAATAAACAATACCCACAAGTTCAAAATTACTACAAAACAAATAGATATCAAATATAAAGAAAATCTTTGATCTGGCGGTGTTCCCTGGTCACGCATACGTTCGAGGACGTCCGAAGGAATTTCATTCACTAATTCAGATGTAGTGAACTTAACGCCTCCGGCAGCAATAAAATTAGGAGTCTCATCATTACGCTAGTAGATAGAATAGGGCCAAAAGCAGCAACGGGAGGAACAGAGCCACCAGAAGGACCAAATCCCTTGGCACTATGGACAACAACGGGATAAGAACGAACACCAGAAGAACCATGCGCCATGGAGGCCTGCATGCTACTGATCGACTCCTGCATACCAACCACTATGGCCTCTAATATGGCCATTGCCATAATAAGTTGCTATATCCTATCAGGTTGTGTCATAGCAAAAGACACTAGCGATGAAGGTCTCGAGTATACCGACATCTGCGACGCCAAGGAGCCAGTACTGTAGATGCGTCCTCCTTTTCTCCTTCCACCAGCGGCCTGTAAAAAATGTCGTTCGTTCGAGAGCCCATAGAAGAGGACGTGGCGGCGGATAAATACTTAGCTACACTCTCTTCCACCCCATTCTGAGTGGCCCGAGTGGCGCTCTCAGTCTGTAGAGACTGGAACGCAACCTATCCAATGATCCATGCTTAATTTCCTAATGGACTTCTAACTTGTAATATTAATTCTAATACCTTAAATTATTCTAACTTATAATATAAATTAAAATACTGATAGCAGACTTGCTGGCCTTCTCATCTACGTAGATCCCGTCGTTCCTCCTTTTGTGCATATACAAAAAAATATTGGTACATAATGGGCTTACCTTCGTGTTTGACAATGGCCAAGTAAATTGGTGATGACGATAACTGGACCACCATTGCTTGGTAAGAGCGAAGCGATGATGAAAAAACTCCGACGGATGGCCTGGTAAGGGGTCCGCATGAAGGTTTCTTGAAAATGTTAAGTGGGGGGGGGGGGGGCTTACGAATCCATGAAATAATCGAGTCCATTACCAAGAAAGAAGAGAACAAATATCAGAACTCAAAAGAGAATTTTATTAATTAAAAGTTATTCTCCATCTGAATACAAATATGCCTATTTATAGGAATTTTATGACAACCTAATCCTGATCAAACTCAAATTTAATCCTAATCAAATAATGATAGAACATATCCTAGTAAAAATATAGAGTTAAAATAAGAGTCCTTGAAGAAATAGGATTCTTAACAACTCTATAAAAAATATAAAGCTAAAAAAGAAAAAGAAATAGAAATAGAAATCCTAGAGGGGTTTGGATTCTACGCTACATCAAAAGTGGGAAAGAAAAAGCACAAGAACCCAAATAATTTAACGTAAAACACTTCTCAAATCGAGAAACTACGTCCACGGCGGTTGCAGGCAAATTTTTTTCTATATTCTAAAATTTACAAGTTGTATCCTAGTACTCCTTTTATAGCCATAAGATAATAGGATGACTTAATTATAGGTGAAATTCCTAGCATATCCTTAAAAAAAAATTATCAAGCGATCTAGACACTTAGCAATCAAACTAGGCGGGTCCAACCAATTAGGCTCTGCACAACCTGACACAAAACATAGCATGCCCCCTTCCACTTAAAGTAACTAAAACAAAAAACCAAAATGATCCAAATCAATCAAGTTAGGGTTTTTGAACACATGATGAAAATAAGCAGTTTCGGGGACAAAGCATGGTCTGCAGTCCACTACTAAAATACAGAGGAATAGCGACATCATTTTTCGTCGCCAAAATATCGCTATTCACTATTAGTGACTACCTGACGACGGTATTTAGACGAAAAACACCCGTCGATAAACGCCACGTCGGTAAAAGATTTTTTCGCCAATCAGTCAATTTTTTTACTCCAAACTAGCGCAATTATGACGTCGATTGTCATGACCCACACCCGGTAAAGGGGTATGAGTACATGGGTACATCCAGCCTACGTCACCGCATCGGCAGTAGAACGATGTTTAGGTTAACTAACTATCAATCTCACATAAGAAAGTATAACATATCAATGATATCTCAACTCCAAGAAGGAGGACAATATGATAATAATGACAATGATAAATACTCAATCACAATCTAATACACGATAAGATATCAAAAAAGTCTAACACAAACACATAGTTTAAACATCAACAACAACAACAAGTCTCAATATATAAGCAGGAAACAAATCCGGTACAAGAATGCTAATAAAAACTAACTGGTGGGTATATTACTTCATTATGAATGGAAATTGCGGGACATGATTAGTAGTAGCTTTATTTTTGGGAGGGATGGGCAATTCCCTTTTAATTACTCGGTATTTACTATTTTTGCACTTAACCTCATAGTCTAGTGATTACCTATAAAAACGTCTTTCTATTCATGAATGACTGATGTAGACTTCTTTAGAAAAATATTTGTGAGATTTGTTGGAGATATTTTAGGATAAGTTTAGATTGCATTCTATTAGGATTTGCTTTGTTTATATGTTATGATTTAATTTAGGATATAATTTATATTACTTTTATTTTACTTCCAGGTAGGAAAGGATTAAGATTGTGACTTGATTTATTCTTATAGAATTAGGATTTTCTTAAGGCTATAAATATACCTACATACTTACAAGTCTTGGTTATTTACATTATGAATTTTTATTGAGTTTAATTATAAGAGATTGGTTCTCTAGGAGTTATCGTTCCTGGAGATCTATAGGGTTTCATCCTACCGTCTAATAGAACCATATCTATCCCCCGTCTTCTGCTACAATATTTACTCATTAGTGAGAAAAATTTTATTTGAAAATTTTAGTACAATTTTCAGCATTTTGATATAGCCATTTTTGTATTAACTTGTGGAGAAGAGGGCTTCTATTTCTACCCAAAATTCCGACCCGTCCTGGTATCTAACCAAAAAATTACCCAAATCCGGCTCGAACCCAGCTTAAGTGGGGCCGGGACCGGGTGAAATAGTTGGACCCGTATATATTAAGGGGTATCGGGCCCAGTATACCTATTTTGTATCCGATCCGGATGCAAACCCGGATCCAAGTTGTATTGGTCAAAATTGGGTAGTATATTTTCTACCTAATCCCAACCCAAATCTTAAAAGCCTAGAAAGTTGTCATTGGGATGTATTTGCTGATGTATACTTTTTTGGATGTTTATAGAAGCTAACTTTGGGGTTGGGATTCCTTTTTTAGTAAGCTTTGGGTTTTGAATGTTGGTTGGAAGTTAATTGTTGGGATGCAATTCTTAATAAATTTTGACTTTTGGATGTAATTTATTGGTGTATACAAATTTAGACGTATTTAGAAAGTTAGTAGCTGGATGCATTTCTTAATAAACTTTGTTAAGAAATTTTTTACTTTTTAGATCATGATGGATAAATTTCTTTTGGGATGATTGATTGTTAGATGAAATATCATGAAATAGTGTTTAAAAATAACAATAAGACATATCTTAAATCTTAAAGGAACTCGGACCAGGCCTGGACACCACTAACCGGTTCTACCTGTCATTTTATGTGTAGTCTTGGCAGTCAAGTAAAATATCTGGACCATAGGCCTGGCGGATCCGTAAAATTGAACATTATCCGGACACAGATCCGACAAAGGATATGAAGGGTGTCGGTCTAAAACTCAGGCCGAGTCTAATACGGGTCTGGGTCTAGTACTAACTGGACCCTACCCAATCCAACCCGATGGCTGGCACAATCGAGAACATTGCTTCATTTTTTTCACTCGGATGATTTTATCATTCATATCATTCTTAGTTTGGCTTTTTGTTAAATGAGACTTTTCCATGGTGGAACAAAGAGCACCTCAACTGCAGTTATAAATGGTCAAACGTAAGAATCTAATATCCAGGTATGGCAAAATTTAAACTCGGGTTTATTAATACCAATGACGTGTTTGATCCAGTAACAAAGAAAATATGATTTGATTTCCTACTGGATCTAGGTATGATTGTTGAGGATGTCTCAATATTTTGCAAAAAAGTAACACTAATCTGAACTTACTATGTTTTGCACTTGGTGATGACCTCAAGTAAAAGTTATACAGTGTGGTCCAATATGCATGCCTTCACCTGATCTTTTAGCTGTTGTTCAATGGCTCTCTTGTTGCTCTGGTCATCCAAATTCTTTATTGTGTCAATGGGAATAGATACTATAAACTTACAAAGATAAATACATATGTGATGTTTCTGATGATGGTCAATTTACTGCCTTCAACAGCCGCTCTTAGGATCTGATTGGATTGAAGGTTAAGAGAGTTAAGTGAGAAAAAGTTAGGTGAGGAAAAAAATCATGCTTTGTTTGAGGGTAGAGGTTTGGGAGGGAGAGTAATAATGGGTTAAATGGGGGGTTTGTTTAACCCTTTTTTGTCTTTTTTTTAACCCTTCAAATTGGAAGGTTAACGAGGGGGAAGTAAGGGTTTTGTTTAAAAAGTCATAAATACACTCTATTTAACTCTTTCCTCCACTCAAAATCTCAAATCCAAGTAAGAGTTATTAAACACACCCCACTTAACTCTCCCTCCAATCCAAACAAGGTTATATGTATTGACTCCACTCCCTCTCACTTCATTCTACCTCACTTAACCCCACTTAACCCTTTTTTTTCCTTCAATCCAAGCAGACCCTTAGACACATTCTTTCTTTTCAACTTTGATATTTTGTATCTATTTCATATATATGGTTCATATTTTTTTTATCTTGTATTCTACGAAGCACGGACACTGCAAAAATCTAGATCATGTGGAGTTGGAAGCATATCGGGCACGTATTGGACCACCATCGACACTCTAGAACACACTAGTTCACATCAAAATAGATGTCATGTCATGTCCTATCCATATATTTATTCGGTATTTACTATTTTTGCACTTTAGCCTTCTACTCTATTTGGTCACCAGTAAAAACCATATGTTTTATTCATCTGATTGCTCTTTAAAGGGAAAATATTTGGGCCAACATGATGCTAACACCTGCAAATCCTTAGCATGATCATCATTTTGGCTCTATGAGAATTGATTACAAGGATTCATAAATGTCTTGCCATTAAACAACATATTTGGACTCTTTTTATTTTCTCCTGGACCATCTAGGTTTAAATTTGACCCATAATTTTCATATATTTAATTTACAGGGAATACATGGTGGCTCAATGGCTATGAGACTATTGTAATTTTCCTAATATTTGCTAATTGCTATAAATTGGAAAGTCTAGAAAATAATAATACTAGCAAAAAGGGAAACATAAATATATACTTGGGCTTCCTCAAGAACTTGATTCCCACCAAATGTACAACTCATTTATGCACTAAATGGTACTTGAAAGGAACATTCTATGTAGTTGGATAATTTAATATCATAATTTTTATTTGAAATTTTAAGAAAATGCATCAATAACAAGTCACAATCATACATTAAATCTAAAGAGTGTCTAAAGATTGAGGTCTAAGTCAAGTTCCATAGAACTTTTATCCTCAATCCCAAACTCTATACCATTACACTGGGAAACTAATGGAAGGTTTAAATCCAACTTAAAATGGTCTTCATCAATGGATGCCTTCTCTGCGTTCATCATCTCATTAGATACAACATCTTGAGGCTGTGAGCCAATCACAGAAGGAAGTAGATCTGAGGGACAAAGCATTTTTTGATGCATGTTAATGCTTAACCTTTCTTTGGACTCCATCGTAACATTAATCTCAGAGTGGAGTACAAGCTGCATGTTATCGTACGTGGATTCAGATTTCAACTCGGTAGGTTTGCATAGTGCACGAGCTTTGGCACGTGCCTCTTCCTTGATGTTTCGATAGCCAACTTGTCTCTTGACAATTATTGGGGAACTTGACATAAAGGATGAATTGGAAGAAGAATATTAAGAGAAGGGATGAGGATTAAAGGTTTTCACCATGGCTGAGATTTTATAGATGATCAGGAGTCAATATGAGATTGAAATGAGAGAATGGAATAGTGTCAATGACATGAATGGATAATATGTTGAATCTTTAAATTTAATGTTGTACTTTTTAGCTATTACTTTTCAAGAGAAAAAATATATTTTGAAAAAATACTTAGCATTGGCAAATAATTGGTAGAAATAAATTTAAATATGATTTTTTACTGAAAATCAATTTTTTTAAGGTATCCAGAATGTCAAAATAGATATATGTTTCTTGGGTAAATTGAAATGGAGATAAATCAGTTTTCTAAAGGTACATATTAGTTTTGTTGAAATTGGATGTAACATTATAAACTTACGTTATACTGAAAAACAAAATACAAACATGCATTAACAAAAGATGTGGATATATGTTAGCCATAAGTAGAAAGCTCTCATTGTATTCATGGTAAGGATGAACTTACCATATCATAATTATGTATTAAATGAGTACATCACAAATATAATCTACTTTCCATATGGGTAGGGGATAACTGTTACAACTTCCAAATAAATTTGTTGGAAAAGGTACCTGAATCCAAACTACACTTTTAGTAAGAAATACCAAAATATTTGCAACATTCATTGTAGTCAAAATATTTGATATCATCCCTCTATATAAGCGAGTATTAATTATTCAATACTAACTATTCCTTTTCCTTTTGTTCTTCATAGCATGTCTATCTTTATCTTTTCCCTTTCTTGGAGTGTGGTTCATTGTCAAATATATAGAGATTTTTGATCCCTTTGCGATTTGAATAGGATGAAAAGCAATAGAAAAGATGACTCAACGGGATAGAGGAACGGGCTTGCCTTCTGCCTAGCAATAGCCAAGTCGATCGGTGATGACAATAACTGGACCACCGTTGCTTAGTAAGAGCAAAGCAGCGCCGTAAAAACTTCGACAGATGACCTGGTTTGGGATCCGCGTGAAGGTTGCTTGAAAACCTCAAGCAGGGGGCTTACCAATCCCCCGAATAGTCGAGTCCATGACCAAGAAAGAAGAGAATAGATCTCAGAACTCAAAAGAGGATTTTATTAATTAAAAGTTGTTCTCCAACTGAATACAAAAGGTCACTACTAAAAACAGACGAATAACGACATCCTTATCAGTCGCCAAAATATCGCTATTCAGTATTAGTGACTACCTGGTGATAAAATTAGACAGAAAAAGACCATCGATAAAGTCCACGTCGCTAAAATATCCGTCGCTAAAATATCCATCATCAATCAATCGATTCCTCGATGATTAACTAGCGTAATGGCGACTTCATTTTAGTTGACGTCTATGCAACACTTCAGCAATGAATTTATGTAGCGGCGCTTTAGCGACGAATGTGCGACAGTAGTTTATAAAGATGTTTAGATAGCGACAGATTTGCATCAATAGTGGTATCATTTTAGCGACGTTTTAGCAAAATTACTTATATTTTTGATACTCAACAAAAGTCTGATACTCATGTTGGCGACGGAACAATGATATTACTTATTATTGGAAAGAAGTCGCCTTTCCGTCGATATATGTCAATAATCCGTCGCCCAAGGATAAAAATTTACCTGGCGACGGTCTTATCCGACGTTAGATATTCATAAATACATCGCGGTTAGACACTAAGTCGATGAATATTCGTGTCTAATATGCATATAACTACAAAAAAAACTTTTAAATACAGATAACCCAGTATACACTACAAGAAAATGCATATTCAATGACATAAGCAATTTGTAGCGGAATGATAGATTTTTGTCCAAAGCTTTTTTCTGACATATCTCGCTATGTCGCACGAATGTCGCCGTAGCCCTGTCTGGGAAAGTATTTGGCGACATGAACACAACTTTTCACATAAGATTATCCACTTTTGGCGACATGTCGTGTATTTTTTAGTAAAATAACTTTTTGCGACGTGTGTTGTGTGTCGCAGAAAGGTGATAAATTGGCAGCATAACATATGTCGAGAAAGGATAGTGTATCCAAATATAAAAATACTTCATGCAATATAATTTTGATGTCACAAAATCTAATAAAGCCAAATATAAAAACACTTCCTGCTACGTAATTTGATGTCGTGAAAGCTAATGTAGTCAAATATAAAAATACTTCCTGCTTCACAATATAATGTCGCGAAAGCCAATTTATATTTTTATATTAATTAATCATAAGAAATAATATATTTTGGCATATATTTTCCAACATAGATAAATATTTCAAAAATAACTTTTAAACATTGAAATTTGTATTCAAACAACTTGAGAACAAAGCAATAAATTGACGTACATGCAACATAATATCCGAAATTCTGGCTTAACAACTTCAAATAACCAAATGTCTCAACAACTTCAAATAACCCATTTAAGGAGAAACATATTGTATTCCATAAATGTACTGTATACAACTATAATGTAAACAAAAACACATAAAGTTGAATGTATTCCAAAAAAATTAGCCTATAATAATGTATTTTTCCGTTATATACATAATTTATCTAAAATGATGATAGATCTCATGATATGATTGTATTTCCCAAAAGAAATGCCTTGTTGTCCATGTGAACTCCTACAAACAAAAATTAAACAAAATAAATTCTAAGTAAAACAAAATATATAGTAAAAGAATGACATGTATCTTTGAAGACTAAAAAAATCATGCAAAGATATATGTACCGTATTTTGTTTCATAAAAAAAACTTAGTTATGTTAGAAATTTTCATGATTAAAAATAATTTAAATGATTAACCAAAAGAAAATTTCCATGTTAGGTATGTTTGAATGTTGTGGGTATCCCTTGACACGACAATTATGGTGGATTCTTCATCCTGTACTATGGAGTCCGAGTCTAGATTCTACATGTGATACGATCATAATTCTTTCTCCAATTCTATGCACTGAACAATTGGGTATTGATAAGTACCCACTCTCCTAGAGCACTTACAATGACTAATGAGGAGCAGAGTAATAGTAGTAATATTACCCAGCCAAGGTTCATTTTTACTTCAAGTTTTCCTACCATCAAGTATCAGTAGCATAACCAATGGTTATCAACATTTATTGCTCAAGGTGATGATGAATTCAAACATGCAGTAGTGGCCAGGAATTGCAAAAGTTATAAAAAAATCTTCCAAAGTATTACTAATAACTCAGCCAAATATATATCCACGAAGAATAGTGACTTTATAATCATGTTAATCTTATAAATAATTACAACCTTTAGCAAATTTATCCAATAAACTCCCCTAAATGGTATACATTAATGTAGTATATTAGGAATTGGTTGTTAGTACGGATACATACATGCTCATCTGAATTCATAGAGACAAATATTACATGACATAAGTAAATATATGGCTAACTAACACGGTATAATTTAGTCAGGCTTGTACTCTTTAAAGAGTCTCATCAACCATTGAAATCATTAAAGACTAGATACCTATCAAGATTTGATTATTTAAGTTAAATCAAATAGAACAAACCCATTCAGTTTAAGTTAGCAAGAGGGAGTGCCTGAAGTGAGATGGTGTGGGAGAATATGCATAATTGGATTTTTTTTTTTTAAGATAGAAGCAAGTGACTAGATGAAAATATAGTCAACATTTTTTAGAAGCCTAAGATTATTATGCCATGACATGCCATACCTTGATGCTATCAAGATTTGATTCTCAAGTTAAGTCTACTTGAATAATGCCCTTCAGTTTCAGTTGATACGATCTTTGGTGCCTAATGTATTCTACATATAGGGGCACGTTTTAAGATAGAAGCCAATGTGGCTATGCTAATGCATATTTTCACCTTTTAGTGGGTAATAGAATTTGGACTGTTGCCTCCTGAAGTACACAAACTGGGTCGTAAATTTGCTTCTTTCATGTTTTATAGCTACTTCAGCATGAAATTACAAGGCTTGATAATGTTTACTTGTTCGTATGTGCATGCAACATGCATATTTATATAAAATGTTTTAATAAATTTTGTAATAATTTATTAATAATTATTTTGCTTTCTGATACCAAAAAGTTCAAAACTCCGATCCAAAATCACCATAATTGCTGATACTTACTCAAAGGAAGGGTCCGATATAGATATCGTGAACCTTGGTATTTATATGCAGATAACCTTAGATAATGCACAGAGGACAGAGAAAACTTATGCATCTGTAAAAGTTATTTTTTGTGTAAACCATATGTACTTTTTACATCCATATCTAGCTTATCCATATCAAAAGAACATGGTGTTTTATATTCTAGATTAAAGCAATCACCTTCAATGACCTTGTCATAGTATAGCAAAAAAATAATAAACTTTAAGGAAAAGCTGAATCTCATTGATTAGATATTTATGTTAGAGAACTGAAATATTAACCTTAAACAGATCTAAATTCCTTCTAGTTGCTAGGAAAATCGCTTTAATGCAGTTGGTTTGGTCATTTATGCGAAAGAACTTCAAAGAACTTTATTGTTTGTATCCTAACCTATCATGTATAACACAACATCTCCTTAATTCTTTTTGTTTCAGTTAATTATCTGTGTCTAGCTACTTCAATATCCTAACTATATAAATTTAAAGTACTACTACTACTATTGTAACCTTTATTCAGGTTCTTTGCTTGTTGTTGTGGGCAGGCAAAGCTGATGATCTAGATAGATAGATAGATAGATAGATAGATAGATAGATAGATAGATACTGAAAACAATTCCTGATCCTTCACCAATTTAGTACGGCAAATGTTGTAAGTAAAGAAGATCGATATCTAATTATAGATATATTATTCCCATACTTTAAATTTAAGATTTGTTCATTAATAGTTTAGTCATCATGATCGATTGATGGTACAACTAGATAGCATATTATCATGCCAGTTTTAAAAGCACTACTGTCCAGGTTTATAACTTATATAACAACTCTAATTAAATTAGAAATGTTCATACAAGTAAAGTAAAGGAATATGATATATGAATTAGAAAGTTGTTCTATTGGTTGGGGAAATTAATTGGGTTCATGCAGGTATCTTAATCAATAATTAATCCTTAATGTCTACCTAATATGGATTATCTGTTGAGAATGTTTGATATTTTATTCTGTGAGTAGTTGAGTTACATTGACACTTGTACTTTTCCTATCACATTGACACTTGTACTTTTCCTATCTAAACTGCCATTTTGCCTTAAAGACTTACGGAAACAAGTCTTAATTGTCTTTGAGATAGTGACAGACCTGAACTAGTTCTAAAGGAAAAGTAATAATTATCACAACATAGATTTTTAGGATACCTATATCTATTCATTCAAGTAACTGGCTATTGTCATCGTCTCTAAGAACTATGAACATATTTAAAAAGGAAAATGAGGGTAAGATGCCAAAACAAGAGCGCACCAAAAATTTCTTCATTTTTGTCTAATACTTATTTAATTATATTTAAATATAACTGGACAAAGATTATCCATAGGAAAATCATAAGGTATTATTGTCACGCCCCGAGGCGTCCCCCGAGTCGTGACCGCCGTGCGGGCCTGGAGTTGCGCCCGCACAAGGCTTTAATGATTTGCATAGCAAGCACATACTCAGAGTACGCAGATAAATTGAAACACAGATTTGAAACATAGAAAAATTCTCTTTATTGATAATGAACATCTATTACAAACTCTTGAACGAGTTAGCTAATATGCCGAACGGCTTACAAAAGGGTTGACTCAAAATGAGATAGCAGTCCTGTACATTACATCCTTTTATAAACTCAAAACGATATAGACCTCCAGGCTGGAGGACGGCTTTGCCACGGAGCTGCATGTGTATGAAGAGTTGCAGCTTCGGACTTCAAAGGCTTCGAGGCGCGGTGAAGTTGCGCTAACAGCTGGACTGGATCGAGAAGATGACTTCGGCTCCTCGCTCGGTTCGCCTTGGTGCGGAGAACCTGTTTCAACGAGGGTCAGCATATCGAAACATGCTGGTGAAGGCGAGCTAGCCTGACTATACCAATCAACACGTTATTTAGTGAAGCATGTATATTTTGTGGGTTTCTATCTTGCCTTAGTTCATTTACAAGTAAGCAGCATATTGAATTTACTGAAATGAACGTGCCACCGTTTGGTAGATTTTACCTGACCGTCTGAATTACCTGCACAATACTTACCATGCCTTCCCTGAAACGAAGACACAAGTTAGTATGCAACAGGTTTAAATATACACGATGATCACTGGCATGGTTGCCATAGTGGACTAGTCCGAGGCAAGGATAGTATGCAACGATAGTACACGAAGCGCTGCAAGCTACCTTGTCCCGTACACGATGACTATTACACGAGTTCCGCCCGGATCGGATCGGTGCCAGTGCCCCAGCGACCGTCCGCAGAACTATACCTTGTGCACAAGTTGTCCATGATCGTACACGATTAACACGTTAACAATTTATGCAGTTGAGGCAACACGATTGCAAGAACACGAGTGCAAGTACACGAGTGCACGACAAGTAGTAATGCATGATTTATTTAGCATAGCCTCCCTGAACAATTATGCATATACAAGATGTGTTCTATACTTAGCACGTTTTATAGAACATTTGCACGAAAAGCATACGATAAGGCAACAGTTCACAGGTTTGATTGACAAGCATATAACCAAGTCTATTCTCTTTTATCTTGGTTTCTTTTATTATTACTTGGTATCGTTTGATCGGGGCAAAGGAGTGAAGCTGGAAGCAGGGCTAGCTAATCGGGTTGGTAGCCACTCACTTAGATTTTTGGAAAGAAGAAGGAAAGAGGCGCTTCACGACTCCGCTCGCAAGCCGCCTACTGCTCGTTCACCTGCACACGAACAGCTCGATTAATACTTCTTTCTCTCTTTCCAATCTCGGAATAGAAGTGCAAGTCAATGAACGAAAACAATGAAAACCATCGAAACCGTTCAAGGAAAACAAGCGAATCCCAAAACCAACTCAAAGCACGAAAGCAACAAGCGACATCGAAAACCGAGGCAATAAAAGATAGCAGTGGAGAGGTCCCTCCTGACTGTGCCGCTAAGCCGATCCTTGGGGCTCAGTCCACTGAATATGGGAATCGATTCCGAAGAAACAAATCCATAATGAGGACGAGTTCTTAATTCAATCTATCCCGATCGAACGATATCGTCTTGTGTTTCTTAGCCGCGCTCTCCGCATCGGGAGAACGGGGCGCTACATCCTACCCAACTAATTGGAAGTTTCGTCCCGAAACTTAGGGTAGAACTTACCGTTAGGGATTATTTCGTTGGGGACGACGATCAGGAAGGTTCGGACAGGAATTAATGGCATGGCCTAATTGTCCACACGCTAGGCATAACCCAAGTCTCAAACGACAATTGTTGGCAGTGTGCCCACGCTTTTTACAGAAATTATACGATGGCCCTGGGTTTCCTCTTTGGTGCCCTCCGTTGTTAGGGCATTTTGTAGCAGTATTTCCTCTATCGTTGCTTTGGCGTTTGTGACTGGATGTATGCACAGCGCCGGCAGGAACGTGAGGATAGTGTGGTTCGAGCGACAGGGCGTGATTCATGACTTCACGCATTGTCCGATACTGAGGAACGGCTACGTGCGAATGGATGACAGGACGTAGTCCACCTTCAAACCTTCTAGCTCGACTCGCTGCATCAGGTAAATAGGCCCTAACGAATTTGGAGAGTCGGTTGAACTCGGCGGAGTACTCTTTAACTGTCATGCTGCCTTGCCGCAGCTGCACGAACTCATTCTCCATCTGGCGTTGGACTGGAGGGGGTACATACTCCTCTTCAAACACGGCACGAAAAGTCGTCCACGAGATCGCCTCCTCTCCGTGATCAAATTGGAGAGATCGTCGATGCACGTCCCACCAATCGTGTGCGTTGAGGCGGAGCTGTAGCTGCGCGCAGGAGACGCACTTTTCTTCGGGGACCTCTAGCAGAGCAAAGTGATCTTCAAGTTCGGCCAACCAATCTAGAGCTACGACTGGGTCCTCAGTCCCGTTGAACAGGGTGTTGCAGACTTTCTTGAAGTGGCCAAAGTCGAAGGCAGTCACGTCCCTCGCTCTTGGAATTTACGGTGTCTCTACTTCAAGCACGGGCTGCTCCACCGGAGTCGTTGTTGTTGCGGCGGAATGGTTGGCAGCCAAAGTCTGAACGATCTGATGCAGGGTATCTACCTGCTTCTGTTGGACTGAGAATCGTGCTTCTATATTGTCTTGAAACTTGAGCTGACTCTCTTCCGCTCGCTTCTCGGCCCGTTCATGGCGAGCCTCGTCCCTTTGTTGGTTTTCCCCCAACATCTATAATATTTTCTGAACGGGATCGATGCTTGGCGTGGCTCGCTGGCTCTTTGAACTTCCCGAAGTGCCCGAACTACTCCCTTGGCCTTGCGTTTCGTCCGGGACTTGCGCTGCAGATTGCGCGGGTACCATTCCTTCAAAAGAAGGTAAATTACATTAGGATCATAATGTATTATGGACTTATTGCATGAATGTATCTCATTTTGGTCTAGCGAGTTCAAGAGTTCGCACAGGAATTTGATCGTTAAAGGAACTTTTCCAGCACGAAGTCTAAGGAACTTTGAATCTGTGCTCTGATACCACTATGTCACGCCCCGAGGCGTCCCCCGAGTCGTGACCGCCGTGCGGGCCTGAAGTTGCGTCCGCACAAGGCTTTAATGATTTGCATAGCAAGCACATACTCAGAGTACGCAGATAAATTGAAACACAGATTTGAAACATAGAAAAGTTCTCTTTATTGATAATGAACATCTATTACAAACTCTTGAACGAGTTAGCTAATATGCCGAATGGCTTACAAAAGGGTTGACTCAAAATGAGATAGCAGTCCTGTACATTACATCCTTTTATAAACTCAAAACGATATAGACCTCCAGGCTGGAGGACGGCTTTGCCACGGAGCTGCATATGTGTATGAAGAGTTGCAGCTTCGGACTTCAAAGGCTTCGAGGCGCGGTGAAGTTGCGCTAACAGCTGGACTGGATCGGGAAGACGACTTTGGCTCCTCGCTCGGTTCGCCTTGGTGCGGAGAACCTGTTTCAACGAGGGTCAGCATATCGAAACATGCTGGTGAAGGTGAGCTAGCCTGACTATACCAATCAACACGTTATTTAGTGAAGCATGTATATTTTGTGGGTTTCTATCTTGCCTTAGTTCATTTACAAGTAAGCAGCATATTGAATTTACTGAAATGAACGTGCCACCGTTAGGTGGATTTTACCTGACCGTCTGAATTACCTGCACAATACTTACCATGCCTTCCCTGAAACGAAGACACAAGTTAGTATGCAACAGGTTTAAATATACACGATGATCACTGGCATGGTTGCCATAGTGGACTAGTCCGAGGCAAGGATAGCATGCAACGATAGTACACGAGGCGCTGCAAGCTACCTTGTCCCGTACACGATGACTATTATTCGAGTGCCAGTGCCCCAGCGACCGTCCACAGAACTATACCTTGTGCACAAGTTGTCCATGATCGTACACGATTAACACGTTAACAATTTATGCAGTTGAGGCAACACGATTGCAAGAACACGAGTGCAAGTACACGAGTGCACGACAAGTAGTAATGCATGATTTATTTAGCATAGCCTCCCTGAACAATTATGCATATACAAGATGTGTTCTATACTTAGCACGTTTTATAGAACATTTGCACGAAAAGCATACGATAAGGCAACAGTTCACAGGTTTGATTGACAAGCATATAACCAAGTCTATTATCTTTTATCTTGGTTTCTTTTATTATTACTTGGTATCGTTTGATCGGGGCAAAGGAGTGAAGCTGGAAGCAGGGCTAGCTAATCGGGTTGGTAGCCACTCACTTAGATTTTTGGAAAGAAGAAGGAAAGAGGCGCTTCACGACTCCGCTCGCAAGCCGCCTACTGCTCGTTCACCTGCACACGAACAGCTCGATTAATACTTCTTCCTCTCTTTCCAATCTCGGAATAGAAGTGCAAGTCAATGAACGAAAACAATAAAAACCATCGAAACCGTTCAAGGAAAACAAGCGAATCCCAAAACCAACTCAAAGCACGAAAGCAACAAGCGACATAGAAAATCGAGGCAATAAAAGATAGCAGCGGAGAGGTCCCTCCTGACTGTGCCGCTAAGCCGATCCTTGGGGCGCAGTCCACTGAATATGGGAATCGATTCCGAAGAAACAAATCCATAACGAGGACGAGTTCTTAATTCAATCTATCCCGATCGAACGATACCGTCTTGTGTTTCTTAGCCGCGCTCTCCGCATCGGGAGAACGGGGCGCTACAATTATTTCAGGATTTGTTGACGGAAAAAATAAATCATTATGTAGACAACACTGTAGAATGCAAATATCGAATCAAATTCTATCATGCAAGTAAATAGAAACGAACCAAGGATTATTGTATTAGAAGAATTATACTTTTGCTAATTTAGTAATCACAAGTGCATTCTGTTGATTCAGATTCTAAAATCATGTATAATATTATACATGTTATCATAAATTTTATCCCTAGGTAGTATGTTTCCTTCTAGAATGAGCAAAAAAACATAATAATCATGAAGTACTAGAAAGTTTTGTTCGTAATATCGGTATTGGAAAACCCAGCCTTAGTACAGAAGCACTAACCTTTCTTGCCTTTCTACTCAATATACTTCACCCTGCTGCTTGGCATGTCACCCACCAATTTACCTGAAAGCCACATTCGAAACTAAATTCATTTTATTAATAACACAGAACCCGACTATAACATCCACTGAAACTCTTGATAGACCTGTGAAGTCTCAAGAGATTTTATATTATTTCCATATTAACCCCCTATTGCAAGCATGAATGCAGCAAAACATACGTAAATTCTAATGCATTTCAACCAAATTTTTAATTAAAATAGAATTAGCATTTGGGGTATGACGTCAATGGATGATCCAACATGTAATACCATCAACTTTTCCAAGTCTACCAAGTTAAAATGTATATTGGTTCTTCCTGTATCAGTAGGCTTGCTCTAGGTCAATGAAAATTTTAGTATTATAGGTGAGAAAATGATCCATGGGAATGAAAATTGATGCAAAACAAGACAGACTTTTAGTTTAAAATGAGACCTTAGATAACAAAGAACAACAAGATATAGCAACAACCTTGTTGTTATATTTAATAAAAAATTGCATCTATGCCACCATTTTCAGAAATTGATCGACAAATTTTATCCTGCAGTGAAAGAACGTATAAGAAAAAAGGCATCAGATACTGCGACAAGTCCATCAAGAAGAATAAAAGTATCATCATAATCTAAGCATTTTCTAATCAAAATGGCGATGTATGGAACACAACTATATATAGAGAAGGCTCGACAGACATGCTTGACCAATTCTCACCACACTGTCAACCTTGAAGCCAATTTCCCCTTTATTTTTGGTTAAAACTTAATTTTCTTTGTTGGCAATTACTTCTTTAGGTGATAAATAGTTGTAGTTTATTCTGCACATCACTGTTTCCCTCATACCACTAATATTCTTAATCCTCTTAGCTAGCTAACTCATACGGTAGCAAATTTCTTGTATGTAACTATAAATAAGAGGTTATCCACTTTTTGGGTTTGTGTCGCAGAGAACATGTCCCTTAACATAGCTGAATGAAAGAAGAGGACTCAAACAGGTGACCTAAAAAATTGGGATGGAGGCTTTATTATTGTTATATGAATAAGAGGAGATGGCCACAAAACCTAGAGGGCCAATTGGCATGTAGGGAACTTATAATGGTGATTATGCAGTTTAAGCTCAATAAATCTTAGGCATAATATATACACAGTTATATGCACAATTACGAAGATTATACCAATACATTCTTAGCAAGAAACATCTTAGGCACAATATATGCACAATTAGGAAGAATATACCAATACATTCTTAGCATTTATTCTGTGGGAGTGACTTTAAAGTGGATATTTGAGTATGAATATAGGCTTTAAGAACTGACTAAAACTCTCCGGCAACCCCATGATCCTAAAAGATAGGTTTCCAGCAAGCTAGCAAAAAGATAATAGTTAAAAATACTGAAAATGACATGATGTGTATAACATGTCCAAATAAACCAATTAGTATTATTCACAAATTAGTTAACATGGACAAGAATAAGAGGTATTTCAATGATGTGTTTACTTCAGGTTTCTTTCACAGAATTGGTTATTTTTCAAGTTTTAGCTAATAGATGTCTAAAGAAGTAACTTCCAAGCAGACCTTCATCCTCACTGTCTTAAACTTTAAATGATCAACAGAGGAATCACGAATTCACATATTTATAATCAAACATAAAAGCTTGAAATCGTGCCATCAACCTATGTAACATATACCTTTCGTTAATTTTTCTTATTCTTGCATGTGAAGTTAGCATTAGGGCATTTGGTTGCTTCTAGTGGGTAACTGTCAAACAAATGCAAAACTTATGTTAGAGAAGATATATTTTATTTCACGGATATAAATACGAGGTAGTTATATATTATGGTTATAGTAAATATGCTTGCAGCTTTTCGATACGGTACTTGAATTAGCAGCAGCAATAGCAGTAGTAGTTCCAGAGGCTTAAAATTATTAGTGAGAAGTATATTGGAAAACTTGATGTCCCTGTGGAAGATCCTCCTCTGGCATCCTTTGTGCAAGTAATACAGTCCTCTAGCTGTCCTGACCGTAATCTTGTGTCGGTGCTTCCAATCCATTGGTAGCAACTTTTCATCTACAACTCCCCAAGAAACACGAAACTAATAAACCATATTTGTTTATAAACATTTTATTATTTTGGTCACCACACCATACCATACCTTACTATGGAGATTGGAGGTGATGGAGCCAAACAAAAAGAACTCCGAAGACTAGATGGAGGTCATGGTCGATGTAGCATCAAAGGAGAGCGTATGCATTAGGATGATGTACATGGTTGATTGTTCCGAGATCGGTCAGGAACTCTTTCTCCCTCTGCTCATCCTCCGAAGCACTCCGTAAACGCTTGAGAAAAATGGCCTGCCCATCTTCCATCCCTCCTTTAAAGACGTCTGCATAGCCATCTCTCCCAAGCAAGTTATCTGCTCATTTTCTATTAGAAAAAGAAAAAATAAAACAAGCAATTGAAATATATGAAGTTACGTGTAGGAAACTCTAAAGGGGGTGAATAAAGTTATGTGTCAATAGTGGCAAATTAAAACTGAGTAAGATTAATTCCAGTAAGCAACTACAAACAAAGAAAATAATCAGATAATAATAATGCGGAAAGTAAATAGAGTAAGGAAGAGAAAATACAAACACAAGGATATATCCTGGTTTCCATCATGGAGGACTAGTCCAGGTCCGAGTACTCTAGCTCAGAGTTTGAATCCACTATCAGTGAAATACAAGTTTGATCCGAAGGCTTGCCACTTCTTTATAGACACGAGCTTTTGATCCAAAGCACTCGAATACTTCAACTTCGCAGAGGCAAAACTTGGAATATTCCAAGGGAGAACACTTTACAACTCTTGCAAAACTTCTATTTGAATTGCATCGAGGCACCTTAGGAGGTTAGGAAGTTGTGGGTAAGAAGATTTGGAAGAGTATGGCTTAGAGGAGTAGAGTTTAGAAGATTGAGAACTTGAAAGATAAGGGATGATTTGAAATGAGAGAATTAATGCTCTATTTATACTAGTCTAGGTAGGCAGAGTTCGGCCAGAGTTCTCTCCTCTAACGTTCAAAAAATTCGAACATTGGACTACTCGTTACAAGGTGGAACAAAAAATAAGGTTGCTATTTTTAAGGGCACCGAGTTCGGCCCGAGTTCGATCGAGGCCCGAGTTCGGTCTGCCTCAGACCAGAAGCTCTGTAACTGGGTTTGAGTAGTTTTGGTTTTGGTTTGGTTTTGGACTTGATTATTTGTTTGGTGGAGCTATGGAAAATATCTTGAGGGGAGGTATGCCACAGTGCGACTCAACGTACATGTTTCCTATACTCAAACAAAATAGAAAAATTACATACTCTAAAACATAATAAAGATGATGTATCAATAGTCTGACGAAGTTTGTTGATGTCTCATCTAGTAATCAATGTATCATAATTGAGTCATGACCGATATCATAGTGTTAATTATTGAAATCGGGATGATTGTGATCCAGTTTGGTCAACAATCTCCCCCATTTTGATAATTGACAAACTGATAATTGTATATCTCAATATTCTTACCTGGACACATGTTGAAGGAGGTAGTGAGATATTATCAAAGTTTGAAGTATCTCCCCCGCAAATGAATATCCACGTCTAAGTAATGAATGTCAACATCCAAGAAATTATAGACAGAATTTAACCAAGCACATTATATCCAAAATATCATATGCATAACTGATCTAACAAATGCTATTTTACTAAATATTAATGCATAGATAGATATGTTATTTCTTTTCCTTTGTCATTTAACAAAACACAATAAGTAGCTCTCCCGAAAAGGAATAGACATAGACAAAGTGAAATAACAAACTAAAGATTAAACTAACAAGTAGTCTTTTTAAAAGTTAAATAGCAGTCATCCAAAGTTAAACTACATAATGTAAAACGAAAAATTCATCAACAACATCCAGAAGTAATTGCCACGGCCATCAAGGAGCAGAATCAGCAGGAGGATGGGATGGACCAGCATGAACAGAACCAGATGGATTATTGGTAGAGCGACGAGAGTCGAAGAAAGCAACATCAGGATCCAAATACCTTATGGCCCAACGGTCATCAATGCGGTAGCCTTCACGAGAAGGGTCACGACTCATAGAAAAAGATATATTGGGATGCCTAGCCATATTATACTGGATATCATGGATATTATTGTTGAGAGTAGATATTTGAATAGTAGTCCGATAATCCATCTGATTATTGCATTTTTCCTGGATAGAGTCCAAGGTGGAAGAGGGTTCAACTTGAGGGGCCTCTGATTCTGATGAGGCTTCCTCAGCTGGAGCTGGAGTAAAAGGAGCAGGAACAGTCCTACGAGCTATAGATAGATAGACATGAGCAATAATGAACTGGAAGTCATCAAGAAGAATGTTGAAGGCAGAAAATATATTGGGTAGGTACATGGCATAAACAAGTGCTACGTTCTTCTTTCTTGCATGGATTATACTATCCATCATTGTGTGTGGAAAGTTAAACAAAATAGTAAAAAAAAGAAAGTAAAGAGCGGATATCTCAAGATAGGTAACCTCATGGGAAGATCGAGCCATTGGCAAGATAGAGGAAAATACAATACGATAAAGTTTATAAAAATATTGGTTGAGATACCTAGCATGAAGGAGATTAAAAGGATAATGATGGGGTTAACATATCATGTCCTCAAAACTTTCTAGGGTGACTGTATTTATAAACTTGAATTCACGGGCGTCGACAATACTTTCCCAAGTATTGGGTTCAAAAAGTTATAAATATTCTGCCAAGTCAAAATCATCGAATTCAATGTTAATACCGACGACTCTAGAATAAATTTTACGGTAATCATATGTAATATTGAAATAAAACATCATGATGGCGTTGAGATACACTCTATTAGAGGTGGAAACAAGGTCAACTAAACAAAGATCTTTAAAAATAGAGACAAATTCAGAAAAGATAGTGATGTTGATAGGATTTTTCGAACTAACAGTACGTGCAAAAAAATTATTATACCACTCTTTAGATGCTTCTAAAGAAACAAAAATATGTGCATTGTAAGTGTTGTCATTTGGAGGAGGTGTAGGATTAAACAAAGGATGGGGTGGATCCTCATTGGGTGGAAGATTGGATGAAGAGGCATCATTTCTCCTTCTTTTTCCTCTATAAAGTAATCTAGGTGCCATGGAAAAAATTAAGAAGAGAAAAGAGAAATAGAGTGATATACCTCAAGAAAAGAGTATGGATAATGGAGAAGAGCCTTGATTAACGTTCAAAACATGAGTTTAGGAGAGAATGACCATCAAAAAATCAAAATATAGGGTTAGGGTTTTGAGAGAATTAGTTTGGAGGAAAGAAGAAGATGAAGAAAGGGGTCAAAAATTGGGTTATAGTAGTGTTAGGTTCGGCTACTATAATAAAAAGCATATTGATCAAGTCATGATCAGACGACTCATATTCGCTGAAGGTTCTGGAATGAACATGACCGAGTTCGGTCCGAGACCGAGTTCGGGCCAAGTTTGGTCCTTATGGGTCCAGTACTCTAGTACGTTTAAGCCAGAAGATAAAAGATCCAAATTAAAGATATAAGAACAAAAACAGATAGTCAAAGATTTATGATTTTGAAATGTAAACACAGTCGTAATAGATAGAATGTGTGATAAAAATATACAAAATATTTATTCAGCATATGAATAATTATCTCAGGTTGGCTGTAGGGGTCGATTTCCTGCTAGAGTTGGTCAGAAGATATTTAAATATTGTGTCGCTTAAGGCTGTTTATGCCTCTGTGACAGAAGGACCCTTTCGACTTGTACCCAAAATAACGTAGCATATGTGAATAATGAGTTACAAATATTTAAGCAAATTAAATCTATTCAATTGTGTTTTCATCAAAAATTCCTAACACCCGACGAAGAAAGTTCTAGCGATCTTCGGCTAATGGCTTAGTAAAAAAGTCTGGTAGCTGATGTTCATGTGTGATTCCTTAGGATTAGCTTGATAATAAGCACACAGGCAAATAATAAACATTATATCGGGGCGACTAGCAATCAAATAAAGTAAGCTACGAATCATACCTCGATACTTACGTTGGTCGACTTGTTTGCCGCTTTCATCAAGATCTAATTTATTTAAAGTGGTTATTGGAGTGCCGATTGGTTTAACGTTTTCCAAGTCAAATTTCTTCAGCAGGTACTTTGTATACTTCGACTGGTTTGTGAAGGTTCCTAGTGAGTTTTGTCTGACTTGTATTCCGAGAAAGAAGTTCAATTCTCCCATCATGTTCATCTCAAACTAATTCTACATACATTTTACAAAATTCTTTTTAGATTATTGCCGAAGGATACATATCCTTCCTATTTCATCGATAGTGTTGCAAAAATGTTAGCATCTCCAATCATGTGTCATGAGCACCCACTATCGAGAATCTATTTGCTTTTAGAAGATGAGGGAAGATCCACCTACAACATGAGTTGATGTGACCTTTGGAACCCAAATTCTTGAGGGTCCTGGAATATTAGTCTTTGGCACCCATGTATATATATTTAAATCTACTAGTTTCTTAATTCTATACTGTCATGATATGTGTCCATGTTTACCACAATAGTGACAAGTAGCATGCATATTTGTTTTAGGAATAGAATAATAATGGTGTCTTTGTGTGAGTGGCTGACGTGCTTTATGAGAATAGGAGTACAAGAAAGCATGGTTATTTGCAACATATATATGTTTGGTCTTCTTGTGTCGTGCAGTCTTGTATTATGGTACATGTCTAGTTTATGTGTTTCTAGTGTATGACTAAGTTTGAGGTTGAACAACCTGTTTGCCCAGCCTAATCTCTAACTTTTTAGAGACATTATATATTTCAGTATACTTGGCAGTTAAAGCATTAATTCTGACTGCTGCCATATTGTACTTTTTTTCTCTTCAATTAACTCTTCATTGAGTTTAGCAAGATCTAGTGTCTGTTTCTCAATACGTGTTTCAGAATCGTGTAAGCTCTACTTCAGTTGAGATAATTCCGTAGTATCCTTCATGGGTGGTGTCTCTCTTATATCATTCACTAAGCAGGACAGTATATGTATCTGAATCTTATGAGTATGAATCTCAGCTTTTGCATGTTTGTATTTACTGAGCATTTTCTTATGATCTTCAAGAAGATCACTGAAAGAATCTGATAACTCATCAAAAGTAAAATTATTAACCTAATTTTTTGTTACCTTGTCAGAGTTTGCCATTAGGCAGACGTTTACATCTTCTTGAGGAGTTTTCTTTTCTTCTGAGTCACTTGCCTCAATTTTATGCCATATGCTAATGTTGGCATACTTCCGATAAAATAGCTTCTTGTATGATTTTTTGTACCAATTCTCCTTATTTGCTGTTGGGCAGTCCTTCTTAATGTGCCCCATCTTCTTACAACCGTAGCAGATAGGTTCTTCATCATTGTTTCCTTGATGTTCCTTCTTCCTTCGGTTGAATCGTTATAACTTCTTAAAATTGTGAACCATCGGTGCTTGATTATCACATTCGAAATCATTATCATCTATTTTATTGTGGAGAGCCTTCCGGTGATGGACTTTTAGAGTAATTGCCTTCTCCTTTGGAGTAGTCTCTTCAAAGTCCTTGAGGTCGAGCTCACGCGTCATCAGTTTGCCCATCAGAATCTCCAGAGACATAGTGGTGAGATTGTTGCCTTCGATGATTGTCGCGACTTTGGGGTTCTAGTTCTTTGTGAGCCCCCATAAAACTTTGCGAATCTTCTCATGGTTAGTGTAGTCTTTGTCAAGGGAGGATAGCGGGTTGACGATGTCAAGAAATCTGGTGAACATTTGCGTGATTGTCTCATTTGTTTTCATCTTGAATGCCTCATACTCTTATGTTAGCCGACTGATTTTTGACTCTTTCACTTGGATGGTTCCTTCGTGGGTTACCTCCAAAAGCTTCCATACTTCATGTGAAGTAGTGCAAGTGGATACCCTGCTAAATTCAGTCATGTCTAAAGCACAGAAGAGAGCATTAATAGCCCTAGCATCTAGACTTGCCTATTTCTTCTTTAGGTCCGTATATTTGTCTTGGGGTTTCTCTATAAGATTTTTATCAATAACAATTCTAGCAGGCTTCCTATAACCATTTATAACTATGGTCCATAGGTCAAAGTCTAGTAATTTCAAATAAAAACTCATTTGTGTCTTCCAATAAGTTTAGTTGGTACCGTCAAATAGGAGCGATTTATTTATGGACTAGCCTTCACCATTGTTGGTGTAGATTGGTCGTGCAGTTGCCATAGATCATCTCTAGAGTGTTAATCCTTTATCAAGATAACCTTTCTCTGATACTAATTAAAATATGTGTAGGCAACTCTAGAGGGGGGTGAATAGATTTACGTGTCAATAGTGACCAATTAAAACTGATTATGACTAAGCCCAGTAAGCAACAACTAACAAAGAAAATAATCAAAGAATAATATTACGGAAAGTAAATAGAGTAAGGAAGAGCAAACGCAAACACTACGATATATCACTGTTTTCCTCGTGGAGGACTATTCCGGGCCCGAGTTCGCTAGCTCGGAGTTTGAATCAACCATCAGTAAAATACAAGATTTGATCTGAAGGCTTGCCACTTTTTTACAAACACGAGCTTTTGATCTGAAGCGTGCTTGAAAGATGAGGGATGAATGGAAATGAGAGAATTCATGCTCTATTTATACAAGTCTGGGCTGGCAGAGTTCGGCCAGAGTTCTGTCCTCTAATATTCAATAAATTCGGACGTTGGACAGCTCGTTACAAGGTTTAACAAAAAATCAGTTTGCTGAATTTCAGGGCTCCGAGTTCGGTCTGCCTCAGACCAGAAGCTCTATAACTGGGTTTGAGTAGATTTGGTTTTGGTTTTGGACTTGGTTATTTATTTGGTGGAGCTATAGGAAATATATTGAGGATAGGTATGCCACAGTGTGACTCAACGTACACGTTTCCTATACTAATACAAAATAGAAAAATTATAGACTCTGAAACATAATAAAGATGATGTAGCAATAGTTCGGCGAAGTTTGTAGATGTCTCCTCTAGTAATCGATGTGTCATAATTGAGTCATGACTGATATAATAGTGTTAATTATCAAATCCGGTTGACTGTGATCTAGTTTGGGTTAACAATATGAATCTAGCTACACATTAATGGACTTATGTGAATGGATACCTTGATGGAATAAGGAATTCTACTGAATACCTTGCACGCCTTAGAATCTCCCGTATTTTCTTGGAATAGCTCTTCACGATGGTATTCTAGAAAAAGGGCTTCTGGTTTGTTTTGTTGTCAAGTAGGGTGTAGTGCTCATATGGGAGTTCCGTTGACACTGGAGTTGAGGCAGGAGCCCTCTATTTGAGGCAATTCTCGGTAGTCGTGTATCAATCAAGGATGATATGGAGACGGGATTACAGTTGCAAAATATGTTGCTAAAATTACAATTTCTTGTAGTGAATGTTAATAATCAAGGTATTATTAAGTAAATTTGATAAAGTTCCACAGGTACCTCCATCTCCTTGCGAGGATGCTGGTGGTTATCACATACTTCAGAGAAATCAGAGAGAAGATCGATTGAAGGTTTTGATCTAGTAAATTACTGATCCTATCATGTTTCTTTCTTATTTGTTTGCTGAATAATTATCTACTTCTCAGGCTGGTGATGGTGTTCTTATTTATATTCCATAGGTTCTTTGTTTTGCCTCCTTTCCTTGAATGATAAAAAAGATAACTGATTAGTAAGAGGCCATAATGTGGCACTAGCGGCAGCCCATCCTTTAGCCAAAATTGATAGACATATACTAGTTTAGATCTAAAATCATACACTGTTAGGATTGTTCCACATGAAATCCAAGGGTGATGGGATCACCTTGAAGTCCAAGGTGTTTTACCTCAGGTCAACTTCAAAATAGAGCATCTTCAAGTTTAGATACATGGTTACTAATTTAGATAGGCCTTCCATGTGCACCAGTGTGAGTGTGTGTATATATATATATTGAGGACGACACTCTAAGTTTCAAACTTATGGTAAGATTTGCATGTGTCTGTAGGTGGAGTTATTTAATAAGGTAAAGCAAGGTTCCATTATTATCTCAAATACAAAACAATAAAAATTTGAGGAAGACAGATTAACTTTCAAAATTATGGTAAGATTTGCATGTGTATGTACTGTGTAGACGGAATGTCCAGGACAAGATTTCTTCATGTTTACTAAAAAGTTTATCTCGCTAAAATTAGCTTCCATAATGTAGGAATTTTTGGTTTGATGATAGCATGAACTTGTGGAAGATAAAATTAACCAATGAAATCTTACACGATTGACTTAAGAGTTATGTTGAAATTGCCAAACCATAATAACCTTCTTGTATCATTTAGTGTAACTACACCACCAAGTTACAGACTTGCAGATGTGAAGGCAAATTAGTTGTTGCATAAACGAATTTCAAATATAAATAAACCCATGGTCGGATTACTTACCACCATTAGGAACATCAAAATGTTTTACACAACATCAAGGTGTAACTTATTCGTCAGATTATTAAATGTAACCTTATATTGGCATAGAACTAGACAATTTGTTGTTGCTACCATCCAAAACAGAGTCATTTGGCATAACCAAATGACCATCAGCACTAGATGCCCCATGTTTCTTTTGTAAACTTTCCTAAGAACCTTCCCCATTCTTAAACAGATATAGTTCTTCTCTCTAAAAAAGTTATCAACATTTTTTTATAGCAATAATAGACTTTTTATGCCGGATTAGTTTTGAATTCTTCCTCCTAATACAAAAAGAGAGAAAGAAATGAAGAAATTCTTAATTTAACAGTAAGAGAGCTTAATTATTAAATAATATTGTATCATTTACCATGAATACATATGTTGAACTATCACTAGAGGGCATAATTCAGCAAGCACATAGGCCTCTCAAATTTTGGCAGCACAAATATAACAGACATGCAATAAACCAAAGCAAAGTAGAATATCAAGATCATATGGAATCGGTTATAGGCGTGACCAGTGCTTCCAACAAAACTATATTTTAATTACTATGACATAATCCAATAATCGCATAATAAGTAAGGATATTAATTTATATAAAGAGCACAATCTTCTTCTTCTTCTTCTTCTTATTCTTGTTTGGGAAAAAAGACCATTTAAGGAGGAAATGATAGGCAAATGACATGTAACGCACCTAAAGAAACTAAACTATAGCAAATAACACATACTAGAGTTTATTAAGAATTCTGGCAATAATTGATGAATCTAAGCCCTTTATTGAAAATGTTATTTGAGAAAATATGATTGTGTTAAATTAGCAGACGTTCATTTTAGTCCCATATATCTAGACTGTAGAACTTTATGTTTATGCGCCAAAGATATTGATAAATAGCAAATAACACATACGATTTAGTATTTGTTTTCAAAATTCCAAGGTATCAGAATAAATCTAATTAAATTTGATTAACTCCAGAAGCAATAAAAATAAACCGCTTAAGACATGTATGCCTTTTTCGGCTCATTGACATTGGGGGAGAAAGTCCCATCGACCTAGCAATATAATTTTCTTTCCAAGCACGAAAAATATCATCGAACATCTTGAGTGCAGATGAGTACTTCATCTGTATAATAAATGACCCACCTATATTTAGGTCCCATAGAAAACTAAGAGAAAAAATATATTTCTATAAATATTAAGAACTAACCATCCATATGTCGACCTCGTCTAAGGCATCAAGGGATGAGGCGAGCGCGGCGGCGGCTCTGCCGTGGATCGTCGATGAGACTCTCATCAATCATACCACTACGGGATCCAACTTTGAGCTACCACATGTACTTTTTCTTCCCCAACGCGCCGGTACTGGAGGTAAACTCGAGGATTCCTAGTGCTGGAGAAGAAGACTCAACACTAATGAAACCGAAATCAAACAAGAGTGTACCTTTGAAACTTCGACGGTACTAGAGGTCATTTGCCCTCTTTGCCGCTTTGCCGGTGATGGAAGAGTGTCGACCATAGCAAGCGGCATGTTCAACATCAAAAAAAAACAAGCGTAATAGAGAAATGAGAGGGAATAATGAACATTGAGGGAGGGAATTAGGAAATTTTCCTACTAACATTTGCTTTCTCTCTTACATAAAATACATGTGATTTACTTTTTAATTTTTTATATTCCTTTGTGAAAGGTTTTACTGTTACCAATGTTATAAAATATATTTTCCCAACACAAGCATATGTCGCCAAATATACGGTATCGTTTTGCGACACACATATTCATGTCGCAAAATGTATGGTGTTATTTTGTGACACACAGAAATATGTCGCCAAATGTACGGTATCATTATACGACATTTTGATATCGCAAAATATACAAAGTTTTAGGCTGAATTGATATTTGGTTTCCCGCTAGTAAATTTTTGAGACTCCGCGATATACTAAAACTTATGTCGCCAATACATGTAAAAAATTAGCGTTTGGAGACATATAAGACCCTATGTCGCTAAAATATGCCACTAGAAATACAATTTCTTGTAGTGATATATGAATTATATAAAACCTGTTAAGCACTATGAATATATTAACCATCCATCACAACCCGTTGTAGAATTCCCGTCCAATCGGACCTTCAATGGCATAAACTCATGCTGAAAACACACAAGAGACATAATTATGAAAATACTTATAATTAACATAATAAAATTAATCACATATATGTCCAAATACAAGTCAAAGTAAAATACTCAAAGTACATATCAAAAAAAATAATCAAAGTACATAAACAACATCCACAAGTCCATGAGTGCTACAACACAAATAAATAATATTCATAAGTTCGGAATTACTACAACACAAATAGATATCAAATATAAAGAGAGTCATTGATCTGGCGGTGATCCCTGTTCACGCATACGTTCGAGGACGTCCGAAGGAATTTTATTCACTAATTCAGATGGTAGTGAACTTAAACGCCTCCGGCAGCAATAAACTTAGGAGTCTCATCACTACGCCAGTAGATAGAATATGGCCAAAAGCAGCAGCGGAAGGAACAGAGGCACCAGAAGGACCAAATGTCGTAACACCAGGGACAACAATGGGAGGAGCACAAATACCAGAAGAACCATGCGCCATGGAGGCCTGCATGCTACTGATCGACTCCTGCATACCCACTATTATGGCCTGCAATATGGCCATCGCCATAACAAGTTGTTCTATCCTATCAGGTTGTGCCATAGCAGAAGATGCTAGCGGTGAAGGTCTCGAGTATACCGACATCTTCGACGCCAAGGAGCCGATGACATAGATGCGTCCTATATAAAAAGGTCGTTCATTCGAGAGCCCATGGAAGAGGACGTGGTGGCGGGTAAATACTTAGCGACACTCTCTTCCACCCCATTCTGAGTGGTCCGAGTGGCGCTCTCAGTCTGTAGAGACTAGAACGCAACCTATCCAATGATCCGTGCTTAATTTTCTAATAGACTTCTGACTTGTAATTTAAATTCTAATACCTCATATTATTCTAACTTATAATATAAATTAAAATACTTACAACAGACTTGCTGGCCTTTTCGTCTACGTAGATCCCATCGTTCCTCCTCTTATGTATATACTAAAAAATATCGGTACAGAATAGGCTTACCTTCGTGTCTGACAATGGTCAAGTCGATTGGTGATGACGATAACTGGACCACCGTTGCTTGGTAAGAGCGAAGCGGTGTTGCAAAAACTTTGACGGATGGCCTGGTAAGGGGTCCGTATGAAGGTTTCTTAAAAACCTTAATGGGGGGGAGACTTACGAATCCCTGAAATAATCGAGTCCATTACCAAGAAAGAAGAGAACAAATATCAAAACTCAAAAGAGAATTTTATTAATTAAAAGTTGTTCTCCATCTGAATACAAATGTGCCTATTTATATGAATTTTATAACAACCTAATCCTAATCAAACTCAAATTTAATCCTAATCAAATAATGATAAAACATATCCTAGTAAAAAGATAGAGATAAAATAAGAGTCTTTGAAGAAATATGATTCTTAACAACTCTATAAAAAATATAAAGCTAAAAAAGAAAAAGAAATAGAAATCCTAGAGGGGTTAGGATTCTATGCTACATCAAAAGTGGAAGAGAAAAAGCACAATAACAAAAATAATTTAACGTAAAATACTTCTCAAATTGAGAAACTACGTCCACGGCCATTGCAGGCAAATTTTGTTCTATATTCTGAAATTTACAAGTTGTAGCATAGTACTCCTTTTATAGCCATAAGATATTAGGATGACTTAATTATAGGTGAAATACCCAGCATACCCTGAAAATTATTTTATCAAGCGATCCAGTCACTTAGCAATCAAACAAGTTGGTCCAACCAATTAGGATCTACACAACCTGACACAATACATAACATGCCCCATTCCACTTAAAGTAACTCAAACAAAAAACCGAAATGATCCAAATCAATCAAGTTAGGGTTTATGAACACATGATAAAAATAAGCAGTTTCGGGGACAAAGCATGGTCTACAGGTGCACTACTAAAATACTGAGGAATAGAAAAATCATTTTTCATCGCCAAAATATCGCTATTCACTATTTGCGACTACCCGGCGACGGTATTTAGACAAAAAACACCAGTCGATAAACACCACGTCGGTAAAAGATTTTGTCGCCAATCAGTCAATTTTTTTACTACAAACTGGCGTAATTAAGACATCGATTGTCATGACTCGCACCTGGTAAAGGGGTACGAGTACATGGGTACATCCAGCCTACGCTGCAGCATCGGCGGTAGAACGCTGTCTAGGTTAACTAACTATCAATCTCACACAATAAAGTATAACATATCAATAACATCTCAACTCCAAGAAGGAGGACAATATGATAATAATGATAATGATGAATACTCAATCACAATCTAATACACGATAAGATATCAAAGAAGTCTAACAAAAATACATAGTCTAAACATCAACAACAACAACAAGTCTCAATATATAAGCAGGAAACAAATCCGGTACAAGAATGCTAATAAAAACTAACTAGTGGGTATATTACTTCATTATGCATGGAAATTGCGGGACATGATTAGTAGTAGCTTTATTTTGGGGAGGGATGGGCAATTCCCTTTCAATTACTCGGTATTTACTATTTTTGCACTTAACCTCTTAGTCTCGTGATTACATATAAAAATGTTTATCTATTCATGAATGGCTGATGTAGACATCTTTAGAAAAATATTTGTGAGATTTGTTGGAGATATTTTAGGATAAGTTTATATTGTATTCTATTAGGATTTGCTTTATTTATATGTTATAATTTAATTTAGGATATAATTTATGTTACTTTTATTTTACTTCGAGGTAGGAAAGGATTAAGATTATGACTTGATTTATTCTTATAGAATTAGGATTTTCTAAAGGTTATAAATATACCTACATACTTACAAGTCTTGGTTATTTACATTATGAATTTTTATAGAGTTTAATTATAAGAGGTTGGTTCTCTAGGAGTTATCATTCCTGGAGATCTATAGGGTTTCATCCTACCGTCCAATAGAACCATATTGATCCCCTGTATTCTGCTAAAACATATACTCTTTAGTGAGAAAATATTTTATATGGAAATTTTAGTACGATTTCCAGCATTTTGATATATCCATTTTTTTATTAACTTGTGGAGAGTAGGGCTTCTATTTCTACCCAAAATTTGGACCCGTCCTGGTATTTAACCAGAAAATTACCCAAATCCGACTCGAACCCAGCTTAAGTGGGGCAGGGACCGGGTGAAATAGTTGGACCAATATATATTAATGGGTGTTGGGTCCAGTCTACCTATTTTTGTATCTGATCCGGACGCAGACCCGGATCCAAGTTGTATTAGTCAATATTGGGTAGTATTTTTCTACCTGATCCCAACCCAAATCTTGAAAGCATAGAAAGTTTTGTCATTAGGATGTATTTGCTAATGTATATTTTTTTTGGATATTTATTAGAAGCTAACTTTGGTGTTGGGATTCCTTTTTTTAGTAAGCTTTGGGTTTTGAATGTTGGTTGGAAGTTAATTGTTGGGATGCAATTCTTAATAAATTTTGACTTTTCGATGTAATTTGTTGGTGCGTACAATTTTAGACATATTTGGGAAGTTAGTAGGTGGATGCATTTCTTAATAAACTTTGTTAAGATAATTTTTACTTTTTAGATAATGATGGTGAAATATCTTTTGGGATGATTGATTGTTAGATACAATGTCATGAAATAGTGTTTAAAAATAACAATAAGACATATCTTAAGTCTTAAAGGAACTCAGACCCGGCCTAGATACGACTAACTGATTCTACCTGCCATTTTATGGGTAGTCTTGGCAGGTGAAATATCTTGACCATAGGCCCGGCCGATCCATAAATTTGAACATTACCCGAACACAGATCTGACAAAGGACAGGAAGGGTGTCCGGCCGAGTCTAATACGGTTCTGGGTCTAGCACTAACTGGACCCTACCCAATCCAACTCGATGGCAGGCATAATCGAGAACATTGCTTCATTATTTTCACTCGGATGATTTTATCATTCATATCATTCTTAGTTTGGATTTTTGTTAAATGAGACTGCTCCATGGTGGAACAAAGATCACCTCAACTATAGTTATAAATAGTCAAACGTAAGAATCTAACGTCCAAGTATGGCAAAATTTAAACTCGGGTTTATTAATACCAATGAAGTGTTTGATCTAGTAACAAAGAAAACCCGATTTGATTTCCTACTGGATCTTGGTATGATTGTTGAGGATGTCTCAACATTTTGCCAGAAAGTAACACTAATCTGAACTTACTATATTTTGCACTTGGTGCTGACCTCAAGTAAAAGTTGTACAGTGTGGTCCAGTATGCATGCCTTTACCTGATCTTTTAGCTATTGTTCAATGGCTCTCTTGTTGCTCTGGTCATCCAAATTCTTCATTGTGTCAACGGGAATAGATACTACAAACTTACAAAGATAAATATATATGTGATGTTTCTGATGGTAGTCAATTTACTACCTTCATCAGCTGCTCTTAGGATCTGCTTGGATTGAAGGTTAAGAGAGTTAAGTGAGAAAAAGTTAGGTGAGGAAAAAAATTATGCTTTGTTTGAGGGTGGAGTTTTGGGAGGAAAAGTAATAGAGGGTTAAATGTGGGGTTTGTTTAACCTTTTTTTGTCTATTTTTTTAACCCTTCAAATCGGAAGGTTAACGAGGGGGAAGTGAGGGTTTTGTTTAAAAAGCCATAAATACACTTTATTTAACTCTTTCCTCCACTCAAAATCTCAAATCCAAGTAAGAGTTATTAAACACACCACACTTAACTCTCCGTCCAATCCAAACAAGGTTATATGTATTGATTCCCTCCCTCTCACTTAACTCTACCTCACTTAACCCCACTTAACCCTATTTTTTCCCTTCAATCCAAGTAGACCCTTAGACACATTCTATCTTTTCAACTTTGATATTTTGTATCTAGTTCATATATGTGGTTCAAATTTTTTTTTATCTTGTATTCTACGAAGCACGGACACTACAAAATTCTAGACCATGTCGAGTTGGAAGCATATCGGGCAAGTATTGGACCACCATCGACACTCTAGAACACACTAGTTCACATCAAAATAGATGTCATGTCATGTCCTATCCTTATCATTATTCGACATTTACTATTTTTGCTCTTTAGCCTCCTACTCTATTTGGTCACCAGTAAAAACCATCTGTTTTATTCATCTGATTGCTCTTTAATGGAAAAATATTTGGGCCAACATGACGCTAACACCAACAAATCCTTAGCATGATCATAATTTTGGCTCGTTGAGAACTGATTACAAGGTTTCATAAATGTCCTACAATTAAACAACATATTTGGACTCTTTTTGTTTTCTACTAGACCATCTAGGTTTAAATTTTACCCGTCATTTTCATATATTTCATTTACAGGGAATATATGGTGGCTCAATGGCTATGAGACTATTGCAATTTTCCCAATATTTGCTAATTGCTATAAGCTGAAGAGTCTAGAAAAGGATAATACTAGCAAAAAGGGAAACATAAATATATACTTGGGCCTCCTCAAGAACTTGATTCCCACCAAATCTATAACTCATTTATGCACTAAATGGTACTTGAAAGGAACATTCTATGTAGTTGGATAATTTTATATCATAATTTTATTTGAAATTTCAAGAAAACGCATCAATAACAAGTCACAAGCATACATTAAAGCTAAAGAGTGTCTAAAGATTAAGGTCTAAGTCAAGTTCCATAGAACTTTTTTCTTCAATCCTAAACTCTATACCATTACACTCGAAAACTAATGGAAGGTTTAAATCCAACTTAAAACGGTCTTCATCAATAGATGCCTTCTCTGTGTTCATCATCTCATTAGATACAACATCTTGAGGCTGTGAGCCCATCACAGAAGGAAGTAGATCTGAGGGACAATGCATTTTTTGATGCATGTTAATGCTTACCCTTTCTTTGGACTCCAACGTAACAATAATCTTCGAGTGGAGTGCAAGCTACATGTTGTCGTACGTGGATTTAGATTTTAACTCGGTAGGTTGGCATAGTGCACGAGCTTTGGCACGTGCCTCTTCCTTGATGTTTCGATAGCCAGCTTTTCTCTTGACAATTATCGGGGAACTTGACATAAAGAATAAATTGGAAGAAGAATATTAAGAGAAGGGATGAAAATTAAAGGTTTTCACTATGGCTGAGATTTTATAGATGATCAGGAGTCAATATGAGATGGGAATGAGAGAATGGAATAGTGTCAACGACATGAATGGATAATATGTTGAATCTTTAAATTTAATGTGGTACTTTTCAGCAATTACTTTCCAAAAGAAAAAATATATTTTGAAAAAAAAACTTAGCATTGGCAAACAATTGGTAGAAAGAAATTTAAATATGATTTTGTTACTGAAAATTAGTTTTTTCAAGGTATTCCAGAATGTCAAAATAGATATATGTTTCTTGGGTAAATTGAAATAGTGATAAATCAGGTTCCTAAAGGTACATATTAGTTTTGTTGAAATTGGATGTAACATTATAAACTTAGTTATACTGAAAAACAAAATACAAACATTCATTAACAAAAGATGTGGATATATGTTAGCCATAAGTAGAAAGCTCTCACTGTATTCAGGGTAAGGATGAACTTACCATATCATAATTATGTATTAAATGAGTACATCACAAATACAATCTTCTTTCCATATGGGTAGGGGATCGCCGTTACAACTTCCTAATAAATTTGTTGGTAAAGGTACGTGAATCCTAACTACACTTTTAGTAAGAAATACCAAAATATTTGCAACATTCATTATAGTCAAAATATTTGATATCATCCATGTATATAAGCGAGTATTAATTATTCAATAATAACTAATCCTTTTCCTTTTGTTCTTCGTAGCATGTCTATCTTTATCTTTGTCCTTTCTTGGATTGTGGTTCATGGTCAATTATGTAGAGATTTTTGATCCCTTTGCCATTTGAACAGGATGAAAATCAATAGAAAAGATGATGCAGCGGGATAGAGGAACGGGCTTACCTTCTACCTAGCAATAGCCAAGTCGATCGGTGATGACAATAACTGGACCACCGTTGCTTAGTGAGAGCAAATCAGCGCCGCAAAAACTCCTATTGATGACCTGGTGACGGGTCCGCAAGAAGGTTGCTTGAAAACCTCAAGCAGTGGAGCTTACGAATCCCCCGAACAGTGAGTCCACGACTAAGAAAGAAGAGAATAGATCTCAGAACTCAAAAGAGAATTTTATTAATTAAAAGTTGTTCTCCAACTGAATACAAAAGGTCACTACTAAAACACAGAGGAATAACAATGTCCTTATCCGTCGCCAAAATATCGCTATTCAGTATTAGTGACTACCTGGCAATAAAATTAGACAGGAAAAGACCATCGGTAAATACCACATTGCTAAAATATCCGTAGCTAAAATATCCATCGTCAATCAGTCGATTCCTCGACGATTAACTGGCGTAATGGTGACTTCATTTTAGTTGACGTCTATGCGACACTTCAGCAACGAATTTATGTAGCGGCACTTTAGCGGCAGATGTACGATAGTAGTTTATAAATATGTTTAGATAGTGATGGATTTGCATCAATAGTGGTATCGTTTTTGCGATATTTTAGCAAAATTACTTCTGTTTTTGATACTGAACAAAAGGCTGATACTCAAGTTGGCGATGGAACAATGATATTACTTACTGTTGGAAAGAAGTCGCCTTTCCATCGATTTATGTCGATAATCCGTCGCCCAAGGATGAAAATTTACCAGGCGACGGTCTTATCCGTCGCTAGATATTCGCAAACACGTCGCGGTTAGACATTAAGTCGACGAATATCCATCTCTAATATGCATATAACTACAAAAAAAACTTTTAAATACAGATATCCCAGCATACACTACAAGAAAATGCATATTCAACGACATAAGCAATTTGTAGCAGAATGATCGATTTATGCCCAAAGCTTTTTTGCGACATATCTCTCTATGTCGCACGCATGTCCCCGTAGCCCCGTCTGGAAAAGTATTTGGCGACATGAACACACCTTTTAACGGAAGATTATCCACTTTTTGGCGACATGTCGTATATTTTTTAATAAAATAACTTTTTGCGACGTGTGTTGTGTGTCGCAGAAAGGTGATACATTGCAACATAACACATGTCTAGAAAGGATAGTGTATCCAAATATAAAAACACTTCATGCAATATAATTTTGATGTCGCAAAATCTAATGAAGCCAAATATAAAAACACTTCCTACTACGTAATTTGATGTCGCGAAAGCTAATACAGCCAAATATAAAAATACTTCCTGCTTCACAATTTGATTGCACGAAAGCCCATTTATATTTTTATATTAATTTATCATAAGAAATAATATATTTTTGCATATATTTTCCAACATAGATATATATTTCTAAAATAAATTTTAAATATTAAAATTTGTATTCAAACAACTTGAGAAAAAGGCAATAAATTGACGTACATGCAACATAATACCCGAAATTATGTCTTAACAACTTCAAATAACCTAATGTCTCAACAACTTCAAATAACCCATTTAAGGAGAAACATATTGTATTCCATAAATGTATTGTATACAACTATAATGTAAACAAAAACACATAGAGTTGAATGTATTAGCCTATAATAATGTATTTTTTCGTTGTATATTTAATTTATCTAAAATGATGATAGATCTCATGATATGAATGTCTTTCCCAAAAGAAATCCCTTGTTGTCCACGTGAACTCCTACAAACAAAAATGAAACAAAAGAAATTCTAAGTAAAACAAAATATATAGTAAAAGAATGACATGTATCTATGAAGACTAAAAAAATTATGCAAAAATATATGTACCGTATTTTGTTTCATAAAAAAAACTTAGTTATGTTAGAAATTTTCATGATTAAAAATAATTTAAATGAATAACCAAAAGAAAATTTCCATGTTAGGTATGTTTAAATGTTGAGGGTATCCCTTGACATGACAATTATGGTGGATTTTTTATCCTGTACTATGGAGTCCGAGTCAAGATCCTACATGTGATATGATCATAATTCTTTCTCCAAGTCTATGCACTGAACAATTGGGTATTGATAAGTACCCACTCTCCTAGAGCACTTACAATGACTAATGAGGAGCAGAGTAATAGTAGTAGTAGTACCCAACCAAGTTTCATTTCTACTTCAAGTTTTCCTACAATCAAGTATCAGTAGCATAGCCAATGGTTATCAATGTTTATTGCTCAAGGTGATGATAAATTCAAACATGCAGTAGTGGCCAGGAATTGCAAAAGTTATAAAAAATATCTTCCAAAGTATTAGTAATAACTCAGCCAAATATATATCCATGAAGAATAGTGACTTTATAATCATGTTCCTATAAATAATTATAACCTTTAACAAATTTATGCAATAAACTCCCCTAAATGGTATACATTAATGTAGTATACTAGAAATTTGTCATCACCTGCACCCGAACTTTGGGGCACGAGTGCGTAGGTACGTCCAGCCTACGCCGCAGCATCGACGGTATAACGCTGTCTAGGTCACAATGCTATCTAATCATTCTCACACGAGCATCCAACTCCATTAGGAGTCACAAATATCACAATATAATATGAACAATACTCAATCACATAGCTAAAGCACGATAAGATATCGAAGAAATAAATAAACCAAAATGCAACACAAGTCTAAATAGAAATAATCTAACTCAACAATAATATCCATGTCTCAACAAAGTATGCCGGAGACAAATCCGGTACCATAAACTATTAATAAAAACTAACTAAATAACTATTGATCCCGGCTAGACCTCCCGGAATCACACCTAGCAACATGGTCCAAGTCTGCAGCTACTCTCCCTGTGGTCCATAAAATGTCGGACACCAGTCCTCTAAGGCGTAGTCTGGAAAAATATTTTCAGTCAGGATAGAGCAAAGTACATCTCTAACAGCTGTTCTACATCAATGATATAAACTATGTAGCAGTAAATAGATATAAATATACAAGATACATAAACATCTATGAGAGATATACAATAAAGGAAATACTAGAAATACTGTAAATAAATGCGAAAAGGATAAATATGTCAATGAACAAGAATACTATAACTAAGTGTGTGAGTACTAGCTTTAACATGTGATCGGCTTGGGAACTTGTACACGAGTATGGGCCTGGCTAATCATACGAGCGGTGTATGACCAACACTAACATGTGAACGAGACTTGTACATGAAGGGTAGATCACATATCTACACTAAAATACTCCCCACCCCTGACTGGTATAGTAGATTCAACCATGGTACGCTATGGTACGGGATTCTCTAGGAAGGTAGCAAGTCTCCCCAAGAATCAGTGTCTGTACATGCACAAGACAAATAATGAAACAAAACTTGTACACGATATACCATATATAAGGAATAACATCTCATGACGAGATCCGGATATACCAATCTGTGTAACCATCGTGTTGAGAAATATGGATATTTACACTAGATACAATGAATATAGAGGATATCATAACTAAAAAACTATCAGAGAATGTACTCGCCTGGGATCCTTAGCTGGCAATACCAATGTCCTGCTCCTGAAGTCTAGCAAGACGATCCAATAGTCCTATACATATATAATATAATATAATATTGCATCAGATATTACACTAACACACACGATCAAAACACAATAAACTCAGGGATACGCTAGGTATGACACTGGTCAACTAGGGTCAAGTGTGCGTCTGATTGCACGGGTATCGCGTCTGTAATTGCTATAAAAAACATACAGTCAATGATATGGTCATGCCAGTACGTCAATGTACATAAGGCAGTCTGATCACTAATACTCAGGGTTACAAGGTCATGTGCAACTACGGGATATCCGCAGCTATACCTAGGGGTCATACAGCATATACATATTGTAGTCATAATTAACAATATATTTAATTACTTATAATATATAATATATATATACATACCATATATTTGTATATATATAACAACCAATAATTATAGGTATACCAAATAATACACCTATACTGAATATATATATACATACACCAAGTGATTATTATACATATATATATATATATATATATATATATATATATATATATATGAACCAATTGAATACGTATACTATATACATGTATATATGTATATATGTATACCAATACATACATACTAACATATACTATATATGTATATATATACTAATTTGAGAAATATACTATATATATGTATATGTTTATATATATACCAATCATACATATTACATATATATACTACATACATATACTAATACATACACCCTCAAAATACGTATACACGTATGTGTACGCAAGGGGAAGAACGCGAACCTGTGTACGTGCACGAGGTCGGCGATGACGACGGTATCCACAATGTTGATGACGACGATGACGATAATGATGACGACGACGACGACGACGACGATGATGATGAGAGATGGTACTGGTGGTGTGGGGTGGTGGTGCTGGTGGTACAGGGTGGTGGTGTTGGTGATACGGGGGGTGGTGCTGGTGGTACGGGGTGGTGGTGTGAGTAGTTCAGGTAGAAGAAGTTTAGGTGGAAGAAGTTCTCGGCTGGAGGTTGGCTGAGAGGTTGGATGTGATGCAGGGAGAAGAGGTGGTGGAGGAGGAGGATGTCGAAAATGGTGGTTATAGTGTGAGGAGTTGAGGCGGGGGAGCTTCGAGGGGAAGGTGGTCAGTTGCTTCTCGGCCGTGGTCGTGGCAGTGGTAGCAGAGTGGCCGGCTTATGGAGGGACGGGTTCGCCAGGGGAGAAGCTGCGGGCTCGGGTGGAGATGTGTGCCGCCGAAGAAGAAGAAGAGGGTGGTCAGGACAGTGGCAGTAGCAGCCGGGGAAGGAGGTTGTGATGGCGGTGGAGGAAGCGTTGATGCTGGAGGGATAATAAGGAGTGACCAGGTGGTTATAATGGTGGTGGTGATTATGATGATGATGGTGGTGCTTCAGGTGCAGTCCACGGGTAATGCTGGCTCGCCGGCGAGTTCAGTAAGAGAGGGTGGCAACGGGTCGAGGGAGTGGTGGTGCATGTAGATGGTGGTAGAGGTGATAAGGGTGGTGCTGCCGGAGGGGAGTTGGCCGGATGGGTGAGGGCCGGTTTAGGGTTCAGTTGATGATGGAAGGAAGGAGATGAACAAGAAGAAGAAGAAGATGAGAAGAAGAAGAGAGAGGAAGAAGAAATGAGGCTTCAGTTTTTATGAGGAAGGATGAGAGAGAGAGGGGGGATTTTCTAGGTATTGGGATTAGGGCCTGCTCTTGGGAAGGGTGTAAGAAGACATTAATAGGGATGTGTGATGTAGAGAGTGTGGTGATGATGAGTCCCATTTTGAATGGGTGGCTCAGATTTAACATAAAGAAATATATATACAAAGGAGGGAGAAGGAGCTTGACTAGTCAATGGGTTAGGGTTTCTCTATTTGGCTTGAACTAATGGGGTGTTGACACCTAATGCAACATTTGCAAATAAGCCCCTTAAATTTGGGTATTTGTACAGACACATGAAATGATAAAAAATTGGTGGGCGATTTGTTGTTTGGTGTTTTGTAGGGTGATGGGGTGTTGTGTGTTTTGCATAGGTTTAATGAATGAGGGTTTGGATTTAATTGGGGTAAAGATTGGATTAGTCAAATTGGTATCCCTAATTTAATTAAAAAATAAATGTAAGTGGTGTTCCAAAATTAATTAGAAGTACAAGGG